>PITA01000913.1:111513-227473 GCA_004023965.1 Spilogale gracilis
TTTTTTTCAACGCTGGCTTTCTTAGGGCTCGTAATACACCACGGTTTGCTGAGGTAGCCAACAGGAACTTCCTGACAGGACCTTCAGGCTTGCTGCATTGTGGCCCCATCTGACAGTGGGACCACATTGTGCTGTGGTTTGATTATAAAAAGCTGATAGGAGCATGGATATGGATATAGATGATAGAGATAGACACAACTTTTGGAATACATACACATAAGACAAAGGGATATTTGGCACAGATCAACGTTCTTTTTTTTTTCTTCCCATGTTTCCTTGCTATTAGTAGGATAGGTGTTAAAGTTGATCTGAGGAACATGATCCTGGCAAAGGATTAGCAGAGAAGGTCTCCAGAGGCTCAAGGAACAACAGTTCCAAAGTTTAACTTTTTCCAATGACTTAAATAAACTAAATTATCACTTAAGGCTCCCTACTTAAGGAACTGTCACTAAAGAAAAAATATCTTGCAGTGTTAAATACTGAGAATTGATGAGATTGAGGCAAAAATAATCTCCATAATATTTATATGATTAGGAAAGATGGTCAACATATTCATTCATTTACTCCACTACCATTGAGAGTTTACCCGTGGTTTATCCAGGCACTGTATGAGGCATCAGCTGAAGAATGCTGTCCTCACAGGGTTTGCATGGTGCAGAGACATAATTTTTGCAAAATGTAAATACATACCCAGTAATTATAAGTTAAAAGCTTTCAATGAAAGTGGAAAGGAGAACAAGCAAGCTGGGAAGGGGGTCATTTTAAAGAGGGTGTCAGGAAATCTTCCTTTAGGAGACAACATGCAAAAGAAGAGGCTGATGGAGGTGAACTTGTTTATGAGCCACACTCTTGTAATATGTTAGCACTGTTTTGCTGGGTCATCAAACCATGAGTCCCAGGGCTCCTGGGTTGGCTCAGTCGGTTAAGCATCTGACTCTTGATTTCTGCTCAGGTCATGATCTCAGGGTCATGAGATCTAGCCCCCTGTCAGGTTCTGCACTCAGCCAGGGGTTTGCTTGAGATTCTCTCTCTCTTCCTCTCCCTCTGCCCTCCCTGATCTACTCCTCCTCCCTCAAATAATAAATAAATCTTAAAAACAAAAACAAAAAAACCAACCATGGGTCCCATAATGGATTCTGCCCAGGCTAATTCTTGTACAGAATGTATTTGCATATTGGGTGATTTGTTAGTAGCCTTTGGTGTCACCATGGAACACATTAATGACAAGTTTATCAAATCTGTGCCTCAGTTTCTTCACTTTAAAATTAGGATAAAAATACTACCTAGCTCATTGGACTGTGTAAGGATAATTGTGTTACATGCAAAGTGCTTAGAACAGTGTCTGATATGTAAGTATTAATTCATTATTATTGCTAATTTTTTATTATTAACAAAGCAGTCAAATAGGAAAAGCTAAAACATCTTATAACATTCACCCTCTGTAGAAGGCATGCTAAACTTTTTGGAGATATAAATGAAGAGTTGTTAATTTGTTATAAAGTTAAAAATGTTGGACCGTTTTTCACTGTATATAGTTTAATGTCTGGCTTTGGATTTATGAAATGGATAAAGTAAATGTAATAAGAATTTTGGGAGTGGTATGGAGTCTTAAACATCAGCATCATGCTATGAACCAAGTATTGCTTGGGGCCAAGATTTTATTCCTTATTTCTAATTTAATCTTCTTGGGCGGTCCAATTTTTTTTTTAACTTGGCATAGACTTAACTATTTTTAATCATCATAGAACAACATCAGATTCTATACATGACATATGAATTTAAGGAAGAAAGGAATCATTGAACTAGTACACACTGACATGCTGGGGATAAATTGAAGAAAACCAGATTCAATATTCCAGTTACCTAGTGTATTTACAAAATGGAATGTGACAAAAATCCTACTGTTACTCACAATACTCCAAAAAGCCAAATGATCTTTAACAGAATCATTGCCTTGTCTGATAGACTGTGTGTACACGAGAATCCCAAAGTTTAAAGGGTACTAGTGTAGTTACTGAGCAATGAGAGTTTAGATTGATCTAGCAACAAAACTATTATCTTCAACATGACAGCTTTCTCCTAGCAGCCAATGCCAAGGTCCCACATCCCTGTTGTATCTTTTAGAGATTCAGTTCAGTTGAGGTATCCAAAACTAGAATAAGGGGATGTTTATTTGCAACTATTTGACGAGCAGAGATAGTTGTTACTGAAATAAACAAAAAAGTTTAAGTGTATTTTCAACCCCTGGAGCCAAAGGAGAGACAATGCATGTTTCTACTTCTCCCCAATGCCCTTTCTGCCACAATTCAAGTCCATTTGTACCACAGTAGCAACGTTCTTTTTTTTTTTCCACATAATCAAACATTTAGCTTCATGGGGTTATTAATCACACTTTGCACTCAGACGGCCTGAGTTTGAAAAGGCATTGCTTGAATTCTATAAACAGTCATTAATCCTTAAAAAAAAAAAAAAAAAAAAAGACAACCAAAAAACAAAAAACAGAAAGTTGTGTGTCTTGTAATCACTTTATTCAGATTACTGAGTGTATAGAACTATAGAATTATCAAAGGCTTGCCATTTTTCATAGGATCCGTGATCTTTAATGGTTTTCTAGATGTGAAAATAGTGGTAGGTTTGATGGAGTAAAATTGTTGAAGGATCCTAGCCACTTTGCCAAAGGCCAGACATCCTTTAGTCTTCTACTTTTTTCACTGTTGCTGGGAGGTCATTTTTCCTCTGACATTGGAGTAGGTCCTTGAGGTAGCTAGCCTGTTGCCCTCTGAGTTACATGCACTTACCAGCATGAGCACACATGATTCCATTTGTTTCCATAATTACATATTTTCAAAATGAGGGCCCAAGACCTAACAACTTTGTTTTACTTGCCATTGTTTTTCTAATCCCTAGCATGATACTCATAGTAAATAATGTGTGTTTATTTTTTTAAGACTTTATCCATTTATTTGAGAGAGAGAAGGATAGTGCACGAGCAGCGGGGAGGAGCAGAGGGAGAAGCAGACTCTCCACTGAGCTGGGAGCCCGACAGGGGGCTCGATCCCAGGACCCTGAGATCATGACCTGAGCCAAAGGCAGCCGCTTAAACAAGTGAGCCACCCAGGCACCCCTCACAACGTGTGTTTATTATTGAGTGATGGATGTAATATGGTTCTGAAATTCCAAGCAAAATTCAGCCTCTATTATGAACTCCCTGTGTAACATTAGGCAAATTCATTGAACTTCCTAGTGCTTTTTTTTTTTTGCTTAGAAATAATAATGCTAGCAGTTCGGGAGCAATTTTTGATGTATCAAGTGTTGTTACGAGCAATGTATTAGCTCATTAAATCATATGAAAATCCTACAAAGTAGGTATTCTTTATCTAGAATGCATAGTTGAAAGAAATAAGGCCCAGAGGGATTAAATGACTTGCGTTATTAGTAAAGCTAGCAAGGACAGAATTGGGAATTTGAATCCAGGCATTCAGTCTCAAGAGCCCAGGCTTAGTCATGCCCTATGTGAACCCTAGACACTTAGATAATTTCTCAGTTTTGTTCCAGAATCAATGTTGAATGATAGTGGGGGGCGGGGGGGAGAAAGACTTTTCCATTGATTGTATCTGGATACAAAGCCTACCTCAACATTTTCTTTCTTTTATAGCTGTTCACTTTTTAGTTGATTGATATATAACATTCTCGTTTGTAAGAGTCCTATATTTACCTTGTGCTTATCTAGTAATTTAAATAAAATAGTGTGCGTAATGTGCCAGCATCTAACAAATGAAATTATTTCAGTGTTGGGGTAATAAAAAGCAATAAGTATGCTCATGGGACTTGATTTAAATAAAACAATGAAAAATACCAACATATGCTTTTCTGTAGTAGCCTATAATTGGGAAGATAATAATTTTTAGCCAGAATTGGTCAAAGATCTATGAAGAGAATAGATATTAAACAATCTCCTCCCAAGAGAAACAAATTACAACTATGGGAGGTGATGGATTTTTACAGAACTTATCGTGGTGATCATTTTGCAATATGTGCATAGATATAGGGAGAGAGAGATATGCCAAGTTATTATGGAGCATACCTTCAAGTAATACAATGTTCTATGTCAATTTTATCTCACTAAGAGTGGAAAAGATCTACAGTTGCTGAGTTATTTGGAAAACTATGTTTCTCCACTGTTTGAGGGCAACACTTTATCCCAAGGCAATAGCTTAGTCTGGGTTAAAACACAGACACTGCTAGCAGCAATGAAAAGAAAAGCAACTCTATTTGATTTTATTAGGCAGGTAGCAATTCTTCTAGTTGACAGATGAGGCTACAGAGGCCTGTGTGCCCATGGCCACAGAGCCAGGATTTGAAGAAGGATCTGATTCAAACCCTCTGCGCTCCTCATGGCTACATTACTTGCTGTTGGAAAAGCAGGGGTTTAGATAACATTTGCACTTCTCTACCAGGCTGGCATGACTTGACCTAGCTTCTGTTCATGGAATTCAACTCCAGGATGTTCATTAATTCACTCAACACATTATTTATGATGTGCCCAATTGAGAGAGTTCTACTGCATGGACATCACAGTCTCTGGAATTAATTTTAAGCATACCAAGGAACACTAATTTTGTTTCACTGCTTTCCAAAAATAGAGATTTACCACTAAAAATTTAATTTTGTAGCATTACAGTTTACTCATTCTTCCCCCCAAATTAGCAGACCTGGCTGAATAAACTTGGTTTTCAGACAAACTAGATAGAAAGGAGAAAAACTTTATGAAATGGGCACTCAGCCAGTCTTGAGGAATGAACACAGCATTTTCAGAGTCGTCGGAATATTAAGAACAGATCACAAGTAAAAGAAAATAGGAAATACGGACCGGAGGTTGGGAAGCCTGGAGTCAGTTCAGACTGTCTGAATCACTTATGTTGTGGTGGTGATTTGAGCTGACAAAATGTTATTAGAGGGATCACTCTCCTCACCACTGTTTGCTTTGGGAAGTCAGGCAGAGATTTATTATGGCTGAAAGCCTTTACAGCTGTCGGATGTAAGTGCTGGGTTAAGAGAGTTGAAAATATCAGCTGAAATTAATAGCATGAGTTGTGATTTTGAATATCTGCAACAGTTGCAATAGGATGAGAGAGAGAGAGAGAGAGAGAGAGAGAGAGAGAGAGAAGCCAGAGACCACAGTTTTATTCTACATCTATGATTGCATTTGGTGCAAAAAAAGTCATGACGTGTGATACATGGAAAGTGGGCAATTTCATATCCACTGAATATAATCCAGATATCTGAAATGCTGACATACAGAACTGACAGTTAAAGGTATGGCATTTTGATGTAAGTAAAGATGCTAGACTTGACAGCTAAGATGATAGAAGGAAGGAAGCGCTGGAAGTGATGCCTTTCGAAAGAAGGTTCATCCTGAGGAGTAAAAACCACTACAATGCATGAGTAAAGATGCCAAGGGAAATACATTCAGAGATGAAGATAAATTGATGAAAGGTAAGTAGATCACATAGATAGGTAGGCATGTAAATAGAAAATCATTTTTATATCTTTACATATGCCATGTTCTAATTAGATTCATCCTTCTATCTGTCTTGGAAAATGTAAGCTCAATCAAACATGAAGGAAAGACTTCAGGTTTTGTTTTCATTGTTTCATGGGTCCATAGGCACAGTGACACACATCTTAAAGACTTAAGCAGATTTTGCAATGGAGAACAACCCATAACTAATACTTATTATGAAGCTCGAAGTGTGGGAATATATTCTAGAGTAGAATGTCATTAGTTCTAGCTTCTCTAACACACTCTGAGAAAGACGGTTTCGGAGTGGAATGTGTATGTTGAGAGGGTCTTCCATTGCCTGTCCTTGATAATTATACTTATTGGGTATATAACTCAGAATCGGGGCACAAAATAGTGTTGAATGAATCAATACAACTAATAAATGAGTCACATCTATGTTCCTGTCACCTTAAGGGTCGTACAACCTGTTCTGAACTAAAGGAATCTGTTCAAATTTAAACAGATGCCCACATGTTCTGCAGACTCTGGTATGCTAATTGTAACATTGACACACTGAGACCAATGACCCAGACCACTATATTGTTACGCTGCCTGGTGTGTTATAAATGTGTTTAAAATGTGGAGGGAGGGAACAATGCATATTTTGCCTAGACATCAGATTTCACCAAGTTAGTTACATTTTTATTAAAGTAGGATTGTCATGGGATCATGAAATATTCCCCTCTCTATTCTGCCTTTATCTCCTGCTTACCTTGGTTACCTTTGTCATTTTATCAGGATTTTAATTCAGTTTAGAAATAAAGTAATGACATAAAGTATGAGTAAAAATTTTCCTACAAGAAGTGGGATCATTAACATGACTAATTATTGCTAAACAATAATTTTTAAAAATGAGAGGCTTATGCCTCCACTTCCATTGCTGAAGAACACCTGTGGCTTCTGTGGTCTTTGGATAAACCATGCATTGTCTGCTTTTTCCCTCCAGTCTCTCTAGTACGACCCACCACCTCCCTCACTACCTTCCACCCAATCTTTGTTCACACACTTTGCATTTCAGCCAGCGTACCTCCTTCTCTTACTTTCTTGACCACTGCACGTCATTTGCACTCACTTTTATGATGACCAAAGTGGCCCCTATTCACCCAAACAACAGCTTCCAACAGCTTGCCACCAACCTTCACTCTCCTATTATGTAGAAGAGGTGACACCAAGTGACAGATGCAGAACCAGGGCACTGAACTTGATGATGAAAGCAGAATGAGGTTCCCCTGTGACTCAGTTATGATAAGGGAGTAAGTTCTTGAGACCAACCAATGGCCATTTGCTTCAGTACGGTGTGACTTCTGTGCTATATTCTAGCAACTTCATGCAGCACAGTGTTTTAGTGGAATTATCCTTCCCCTCAAATTCCTATATGAAGTCCTAACCCCCAGGACCTCATAAGGTGACTGTATTTGGAGAAAAGGCCTTGGAAGTGGTAAATAAGGTAAAATGAGGTCATATGGGTGGGCTCTAATCCAACATGGCCAGTGTCCTAGCAACGGGATGTTAGGACCCAGGCAAGAGGAAACAGAGGAAACACCCCGTGGAGACACAGGGAGAAGGTTGCCCTCTTCAAGCCAGGGAAAGAGACCACAGAAGAAAGAACCCTGTCCGTACCTTGATCTTGGACTTCCAGCCTCCAGAAGGTGAGAAAATAAACATGTGTTGTTTGAGCCCCCCAAAGGACTTGATTATGACATAAAAGATGTCCTTGTTTAGTAAAATGCTCCAATTTAAGTTTTTTTCTGCCCTCACCTAAGGAAAGCAAAGTTCTCTCTTCCATGCCCCAGTCATGAGTGCTTATTCCAGTTTGTTCTAAAGTGATAGTGATGAATATTTCCATGAAGGATATTTTTGATTCCGGAGACACGATAATTGGTTCTAAAGAAAAGTACTTCGCAGATTAAGGGCTTCTGCCTTAAGGTGTGCCGTAGGAGAATGTAAGGAATAAAGCCTGAAATCCTTCAAAAACTACATAGGATTAAGAGGTAAGTGCAATGCAGTAGAATTTCGAGTAATTTAAGAGCATCCACTCAGTGCAAAGCACTGAGTATACATAGGTACTGTGTGAAATAAGTTAAATATGGCATCATCCCAGCCAGGCAAAGTTCATCATCTCACATGGAAAAAGAAATGTGTGACAACTGTCTTTCAGACAATCTGGGGGTCATCTCATTCAAGTAGGGACCCCTCAATCTGACTGAAATGGATCTTGATTTTTCAGCCAGAGAGGACTCTTGTTTTCTAAATTCTTTACTATAAGAAGATTGAATAGGAAACTCCCCCCCCCCCTTTTTTTCTGTCTCAAATAATGGAAACCACCTTGTTTCAAATATGGGAGTAAAATACATGTTAGATTTTTATAGAACACTGCCTTTGAAAATTGAGATACTTTGGGGAGTTAGTTGGTAGCTTTAAAGACTTTTCTTAGTACTTACAATATACTGGATGCTACTCAAAATCCCTGATATACATTTCCATTTAATATTCCCAACATCTAAAGAATTTGCTTCTGTTGACTCCTGCATTACAGATAAGGAAAGAGAGATTTTGGGGGGTTTGGGTAGCTTGTCAAAGATCACACAACTTCTAAGTAGTGGAGACAGGCATCAACACTAATGGATAGAAAGAGTTTGTAGGTATCATGAGTTACTACCACATTCATTTTTATAGTTTGTAACTCAAGCAAGTCCTTTTCCAAAACAAGGTGCTTAAGGAACCAAGGGACCTTTAAAACAGAGATGGTCTGTGTAAACATCCATTTAGAATTTGGCACAAAATAAGAGTGGAAATATTACTATTTCTAGGTAAAGCAAAGCAAAACATGCACTTTAGGATTGATTTCCTAATCAAATTATCACTGCAGCACTAACAGCCATGTAACAGGGAGTATTTCCTATCAATGTGACTTCATCTTTAAGCTCCATATCAACACTCTTAGGACAAACGTAACCCTTCAAGTTGATAGATTAAATGCTCAGGGAGTTTCTCCATACTTCCTGTATCAAGACATGATGGTATGTTTTGTATGTACTCATGGTTCATGGATATTGGCCAGGCTTCAATGACAGTCACATTCAAACATACTGAAAAACAAAACCAAATATTATTTTCATTATACCAGTTTAGTTAAAAAAAATTTTAAAAATATTGAGGGGTTCCTGGGTGGCTCAGACAGTTATATATCTGCCTTTGGCTTAGGTCAGGATCCTGGAGTCCGAGGATTGAACACCACGTCTGGCTCCCTGCTTAGCAGGAAGTCTGCTTTTCCTTCTGCCCCTCAACTCACTCATCCTCTCGCTCTCTCTCAAATAAATAAAATCTTAAAAAAAAAAAAAAAAGGTTGAGAAAAAAGTACAAGTGATATCTAAAGTCCTAGTGAAATGTGCCAAAATAAGTGACCGAGCTAGTGGCACTGAGCTCCTCTACTAAGATACAGAGAGACATTCTTGTCTTTAACCAGACCCAATCCCCACACTCCTCAAAAATATGTATTTAGCACTGTTTCTTTTTCATTTTATAGACATTGGCTTGAACTCAAAAACGAATGATCCAATTAATCTTCCCTTATGCAGATAAGAAAAATGATCCCATATCATATTTGAGAAATAAAATTCTATGTCTATTTGAAACTTCAAATACATATCTATCAAAATACAAACTTTGAGTGAGAAATTAATAATGATCTAGCTTACTAGAGAAATTTTGAGTGTCGTATAGAATAACTTACTACTTTCACTTAAAAAAAAATAACAGATTATTTCCGCTTACTTTGTCTTGTGTTTCCTGCTTAAAAGAGATAATTTATGGAAAGAACTTATCCAAGTGCTGAAAACTTTGGAGGACTCAAAATTAACCATTGCTGTTTTTTTCTTAATGGAAGAAAAATTCTTATAGAAAATCAATTTAAGGGGCGCCTGGGTGGCTCAGTTGGTTAAGCGACTGCCTTCGGTTCAGGTCATGATCTCGGAGACCCAGGATGGAGCCCCACATCCGGCTCCCTGCTCAGCGGGAAACCTGCTTCTCAATCTCTCACTCCCCCTGCTTGTGTTCCCCCTCTGGCTGTGTTTCTCTCCGTCAAATAAATAAAATCTTAAAAAAAAAAAAAAAAAGAAAATCAATTTAATATTATTCCTGCAAGGACTTATGACACTAAAATATCATGCTATGGAACTCTCCATGAGGTTCTCACTGGCTCTCAGAATTCTCAAAAACTGACATTCTATATATTCTATATTAGACAGACTATCTTGGGCCCTGAAGATTCAGTATTTATAATAGGCATTGTTAGCATAAAGTAAGCATTCCCACAAGATACCCCATTACAGTATAATCAGCGAAACACAGAAGAACTGGATGCAGGTCGTCCATAACAAAATACATGTTCAATGGGAAAAAAAAAATTGTCCAAGTTTTTGTTGTTGTTGTTTTGTTTTGTTTTAGTTCATATTTTGTCAGTATCAAGTCTAAGGAACTTCTCAACAAAAGAAAAAAAAAAGGGCCCAAATCTATTTCTCAATGAGCCCATTTATTTGAGTTTGGTTTTTCATATGAGGAATCATCATTTTCATTTTTAAAGTATTCTTACCAGTATCTTTAAGAAAATGACAAAGGAGAGTGTGTACATAAACTGGACCTAAAAATATAATAGCAATTCTGTGCCCCTTTGACTGTAAAACTAGCTTGTGAAACATGAGTGATATAAGAATGATACATGGAGGGTAACTAATAAGGATAAATATGAAGTCTATAAAGGTTGGTGACTTATGCCCAGTGGGAATGGCTTTTATTTTAGAATGAATAGCTCCTGAAGTGTTGATTTCCATTTCCCAGAAGATGAGTGATGTCAAGCATCCTTTCATGTGTCGGCCATCTGTATATCTTCTTTGGAAAAACATCTATTCAAATCCTCCTCCTTCTTTTTAGTTGTATTGTTTGGTTTGTTTGCTTGTTGGAGTTTCTTTTTTGTTTTTTGTTTTTGCTAATTAACCGTATGAGTTCTTTATATATTTTGGATATTAGCCCCTTATTAGATATATGATTTGCAAATATTTTCTCTCATTCAGTAAGTCACCTTTTCATCTTGTTGAATGGTTTCCTCTGCTGTGCAACTTTTTAGTTTGAAGTAGTTTCCTTGCTTGTTTTTACTTTTGTTGCCATTGCTTATGGTGTGAATTCATCCAAAAAAAAAAAAAAATCATCAATACTGATGCCAGGAGCTTACCACCTATGTTTTCTCTTAGGAGTTCTATGGTTTCAGACCTTACATTCAAGTCTTGAATCCATTCTGAATTAATTTTTATGTATGGTATGACATAGTGGTCCAGTTTCACTTTTTTTGGTATTAGCTGTCCAGTTTTCTCAACACTATTTATTGAAGAGACTGTCCTTTATCCACTGTATATCCTTGCCTCCTTTGTCATAAATGAATTGCCCATATATGTGTGGATTTATTTCTGGGCTCTCTATTCTTTCCCGTAAATTTATGTGTTTGTTTTTTGTCAGAACCCTACTATTTTGACTACTCTAGCTTGGTAATACAGTTTGAAGTCTTTAGGCCTCTAAATGCGTGCCAAACAGGACCCAGCTCCTGGAGCCAAAGCTCTAGGACAAGAAAACAGGGATCTTCCAGAAAAGTCCGGGCGTGCGTCTCAGGCTGCTGTCTGGGCACTACTCTAGGCCGCAGGCTACCGCCTGCCAAGAACTCTCTCTTCAACTGTTGCCATCTCATGAGACCCGGGAGCACAGGCCCCCCTCTGGCCACCAGAAAGAAGCAAGCAAGGGGCATCCCCTGGGCGGCAGGTGCAAAGACACGCCCAGCAGACCCTTGGAAATCTCCCCTCCAGAAGACAGCAGCACCGGGCAGCGAGGAAGCTAGCACCTGCCCACGGGCCCTCTGGGGAAGATAAGGTAAGGCCCGAGGGGCCTCTTCAAGCCAAAGCACGCAGAGCTGGGCTGCACTGTGCGGAGAGGCTCCCAGGCCTCGCTCCCAGGAACACTGAGCTCCTGAGTCTCCTTCTCGTCGTGCCCTGGCATGGCAGCTGTTCAAGAACTCTTTGACGGTTAGTTAGGATTCTGCCGGACCCACAAGTCTAAGGCCCCGGCGTGGCCAGCAGAGCCGGGACATGTGGAGGGGACCAGCGCTGCAGCCGCAGACGCCGACGCCGGCCAGGGGAACACAGGAGCCCCGGACGGGTAGTACACGCTCCCCTCTGGGCGAGGTTGCTGGTGCTCTGGAGCGGGACGGGGGGACAGTGTCGAGATAGATGGGGCCTGCCAGGAAGGACAGAAGGGGAAAGGAAAAAGGAGGAGGAGAAACAAACACCAAACAACCTGGGAGCGGAAACAAGGCTCCCCCGGGAGCAAGGAGCAGGGGAAGCGGGAAGGCGGCGCTAGCCTCCCTCCCTGAGAGCCCGAGCTGACTGTCGCAAGTGCCACCAGCGGGACCCGTGGCCGCCCGGGCAGGGGCAGGGGGGAGGCTCTTCCAGGCTGGCCCCCACCTCCTGGTGCCTGCACGCTGGGCCACCGCCTGGGGGGTCCTCCGGCCTGTGGGCTCAGCTCCTAGCCCCAGTGGTGTTCAGAGCCTGATGCCTGCGGCGCCCAGTGCTCAGGGGCAGGTCTCTGAGGTCGCGGGTGGGAACCATTTGCTCCCGGGGAGCACCTCCTCCGGGACGGCGACGCGCGTGGGGAGGGGGCTCGGGGAGACCGTGGCCTGGGCGCAGCCTCTGATGGGCTCCCTTACGGGGCCAGCTCTCGCTGGGCACTGTTTTCGGTTTTTTCCCCAGAGGAAGTTGCTCCACGTGTCGCCGTGGATTCTGTGTGTTTCTGGGAGGTGTCGAATTCAGGGTCTGCCCAGGTCACCATCCTGAACTAGGACCTCTTAGGACCTTTAATGTCCGCGTGGTGGTGTTTTTTGGTTTTGAGTTTTCCTGTTCTTTGGTCTTGAAGGTTGTGGTCCAGGCCGGTGTGTCATCTGGTCTTTCTCCTCCGGCTTTTACTTATAGAACATGTTTACAAAAGCATTCTGTAGTTTGGGGTTACATTTTTGCGGGCTATTTGAGGATTTTGTTTGTTTACATTGTACTTTTCTTTTTCAACTTAAATCTCAAAAGTCTTACGTTTCCCAGTTATTTCCACCTTTCAGGTTGAACTTTTTCTTGACATCTAACAACAGGGGCGCCTTCTGCTGGGGGTTTTTTGGTGTTTGTTTGATTTTAACGGTTTTCTTTTGCGTGACTCATTTTGCTAAACTAATGTTTGGGATGTTTATCTCATTGTGTGTTATTATAGATCATTCTTATTCTGAATATTATTCTGTTATGTAAACACACCGCTGTTCATCTAGTCTTCTATTGAATGGCTCTAAAGTTGTTTACATTTTATGGCTTTTAAGGAAATCCATTCCTAATGTTAAGAAGACTGCATCTAGGAACATGCTAGTCTGTCCTAAAGTGCCTATATGTGTGGGATTATGTTTATTAAGTTTGACCTAAGAGTATGAGAGCTAGGTATGGTCAATTTCAGTAGGCACTGATGAATAGTTTCCCAATAGGGTGTGAGCATTTAGGGTTTATTCATATGCTGTATAATATTTTTCTGTGTTTATTTTCCATTTGCATATATGTTTCATATATGCCTTTACAAGTGTTTTGCCCAGTGTAATATTGAATTTTCTGTTTCCCATAGTGATTTGTAAGAGTTCTTTCTGTGTTATGGATATGGGCCTTTTGTTGGTTACACTTCTCTATTACAAATGTCTTCTCACACGTTGGGTTTGCCTTTATAATATTTTTATGTTTTAACAAACAAAAGATCCTAATTTTGAAGTAGTTGAGTTTACCATTATTCTTTGTTAGTATTTTTTTTCCCTTTTTAAGAATTATTTGCCTAAACTAATATAACTACAATATTGTCCTGCAGTTTATAGGGTGAGGTAAGGATTTAGGTTCCTTTAGTCTATGGATGTCCTGTTGTGCCTCATATACGAGGTATAATCTCCTCTTCTAGAATGTATGGACAATTATAAGGATGATGGATTTTACTCTTGATTAGGTTATGGTATAGCACAAATGTAAAGTAATACTTCAGTTGTTACTAAGGCCCCAATTCAGTTACTTTGATTTAATTAAAAGGGAGATTATCCAAAATGGATCTGATCTAATCAGATAAGCCCTTCCAAGGGACTTGGCCCTTTTTGAAGGGAGAGATTGAAAGCAGGAGTGAAATTCTGCTGCCGGCCTTGAAGGCCTAAACTGCCATTTTGGAGACGGGGCCCATATATGTAAGAAGAGCAGATGGTCTCCATCAGCTGAGGGCCTGAGTTCAACAACCACAAGGAAATGAATTCCAACCACAACCATGTGTGCCTAGAAGAGGACAGAGAGCTTCCAGCCCTGAGCAGCACTCCCAGTGTGGTCTTGTGAGGGTCTGAGCAGAGGACCCTGCAGATCACCCAGCTAATCTCTACCTGTACCCACAAAAATGGTGAGTAATACATTTGGATTCTTCTAAGTGACTAAATGTCTGGTAATTTCTTAAGGCACTGAAGAAAACTAATGCACTAATGCACGCTCTGGTCC
This sequence comes from Spilogale gracilis, assembly GCA_004023965.1. Classification (NCBI taxonomy): domain Eukaryota; kingdom Metazoa; phylum Chordata; class Mammalia; order Carnivora; family Mephitidae; genus Spilogale; species Spilogale gracilis. The sequence continues at coordinate 125,659 of PITA01000913.1, forward strand.
ATATAGATGCGTCTGGTTCAGATTCACCGTTGAGTCCCGTTGGCTAGTCAGTTGGTCCTTGTGCTGATGCCATGTTATCTTTTTATAACAAGTCTTGATATCTGGTAGTATTAAGTCTTTTAGGTTTGTTAGGCTCTAAAGTTTCCTTGACTGTTCTTGGTCCTTTGTGTTTCTGTGTGAATTTTAGAATAAGCTGGAATTTTTAAAAGAAAAAATGCTGGAATTTTAATGGTTATAGCATCAAATCTACATAAATGCCCGTAATTCTATCTTTTGCCCACAATTTTCATATTTTATATAATATGTTGATTTCATACCATAAGCAAGAATGAAATATATTTTTATTCCTTTCATATGCCTGCCTTAATTTCACTACCTAATTTCGATATCTAAAATGATTTTTCTTACTCTTTACCTTTATGCTCATGTTTACATGTATCTTTCTACTTTTTCATCCTTAATTCATACCATTCATCCCCTTGCTGTAAAAGATGATGAAATCAGTATGTTTACACTATTTTTCCACTTTCCTTATGTCTTTCCTCAAAACTTTTATATTATTTCTGCATTATTAAGGACTCTGATATAAACATTCTGTGCTTTACCCATAAATAACATATTTGTTTTAGACTGCCATACAGTAAAATAAATTCCATGGCATTGCCATTTCTTTGTTAGTAGCTTTTCCAGTCATTTTTTTGGTTAGGTGAATTTTTTTTAAAGACTTTATTTATTTATTTGACAGAGAGAAACACAGCAAGAGAGGGAACACAAGCAGGGGGAGTGAGAGAGGGATAAAGAGGCTTCCTGCTGAGCAGGGAGCCCGATGTGGGACTCGATCCCGGGTCTCTGGGACTGTGACCTGAGCCGAAGGCAGTTGCTTAACCAACTGAGCCACCCAGCTGCCTCTTACAAGCAAATCTTTAACCTGTTTTGAGTTGAATTTTGTTGGTATAAGAGAGTGGCCCAGTTTCTTTCTTTTGCATGTGGCTATCAAAACTGAAGTGAAATATCACTTCAGACCTGTTGGAATGGCTGTTACTAAAAAGGCAAGAAACAACAAGTGTTGATGGAGATGTGGAGAAAAGGGGAGGCCCTTGTGCACTATTGGTGGGAAAGTCAATTGGTGTAGCTACTATAGAAAATGGTATGGAGTTTTCCTCAGAACATTTAAAATAGAACAGTGTGACCCAGCGGTTCTAATCTGGGTATTTGTTTGAAGAAAATAAAACACTAACTCAGAAAGATATCTCTACCCCCCATGTTGATTGCAGCATTATTTACAATAGTCAAAATATGAATACAACCTAAATGTCTGTTGATGGATAGATAGATAAAGAAAATTTGGGACAGACACAAACACACACACGCACCGGATGATTATTCAGCCATAAAGAAGGCTGAAATCCTGCTATTTGCAATTACATGAATGGAGCTTGGGGACATCACGCTAAGTGAAAGAAATCAGAGAAGGACAAACACTATATAATCTCACTTACATATGGCATCTATTAAAAAAAAAAGAAAAATCCCATAGATACAAAAAAACAGAAGGGTGGTTGCCTGGGGTGAGAGTTCAGGGTGGGGTAACAGGTGAAGAGGTACAAAAAAGTACCCCCCCCAAAAGCCCCAAGACCCCAGTTTTCTTAAGTAGTCCTCAGATAGCCATTTTTTGTAAGTATTCTTAGGGAGCAGAGCTCAGAACTCACAGGGTGAAATCAGGAGTTACTGAAAGCAGTGACTGAAGGATTGTACCCACAGACCAGTAAAAAATAATGGACTAGAGAGTCACTCAATAAATAGAACCAGTTCCTAATCAAAGAGCATTCCTCTATTCCCTGTGCTGGGGAACCTGACAACAGTTATCTGGCAGGATTATGGACTGGTGATTGCAGTACGCCTCTGATTCTTCCCGTGAATAGAAATGTCTCTCATGGGTTTCTATCCCTTTCACATCTTTGTATGTGTGTGACAGCAGATAACTTGTCGTTTTTAGCACCTAAGTCTTTGTATCAGGAGATCTGCATGCAAAAATCTGAATCTAAATATCCTCAACTATATCTAAACATAACTTAGATTGCAAGATCCTAAGCTTCAAGCCTGATGCTATCATGATGATACTTTTGTGAGTCTCAAGCATGAGTAAGCTTTGTGTGATGTGAGAAGAGAAACTGTTGAGTCTAAAGGCAGGTAGGGAGAAATTGTTTGGAAAAAAAGTAGCTGCAGTGTCCTTTTCCCTGAATGCGAATATTTTGGTAGGACTCTGAGCTTGGTCATATGGCTCACTTGGGTTTATAATATGATCGCAAGCATAGACTGAAAAAGACTTTGCTCACTGGGTTCTGCTTCCTTGCTGCTCTTGAACACCCGGTGACCACTGTGGAAGGAAGTTGAGCTAGACTCCAGGATGATAGCACATGCATGGTCCAGTCACTCCTATTGTCCAGCTGACAGCGTGCCACTTGTAGGATGTGTGAATGAAGATGGCCCAGGCGCCAGCCCACACTAGCTGAAGTCCGACCCATGAGGAGCCAGCAGGAATCATCCAAGAAGGCCCACAGAACTGTGAACTACTTAAAAATGTTTTAAATTAAAAAAAAGTATAAAGGTACCAAGTTAGGAGTCATGTGTTAAGCAGCAATAGCTAACTGATATACCTTCTTTTGCTATATGTATGAAAATGTTCAAGTGAACCATTGAAAAATATATAAAGTTCAGTTTCAAAGTCCAAAATTCAGCCAATCTCAGCTAACTTTATGGATACCTAGTTCTACAATAGACTGCAAGTTGTCTCCACAGTCAAGACTTTTTGAAGAACAAAATCTGTAAGCAAGCATCCCCTGTGATATGCTGTGTAACAGGGTTTTTTTGTGATAATGACGATGTGGTAGAAGTATGGGTGTGTTCTCCTTATTGTGTGTCTCATACAGTGTTTATGCTTGGGTCTCTAGATTCCTAAGTCCAGTTGTGTGAAGTAAGGCATATATACTAAGGTCATGGAAAAATCTTGAAATTTAATACCATTCATTGAAGATTAGATTCATGACCATTTTCCTTAAAGACTTAAGAAATTAAGCAATAGTTTTTAGGTATGACACGAAAAGATTAAGCAGCCAGAGAAAAAATAGACAAATCGGACTGCATCAAAGTTGGATTTTTTGCATGTCAAAGGTCATTATCAAGAAAAAATAGGAAAAGGCAAATGACAGCAGTTAGGAAGCCATCAGACCATTTCCCTGTGGCACTAACTTCAGCATGAACTAAAGCCATGGTGTTGGGAATGGAGATCAAAGGACAGATTTTAAACATGCTCCCATCACATAGCAGATATCTAGCTCCTAAGAGGCATTTGCTGTCCTAGATGCTTAGCTTGATGAAATAAAGAAGGCAATTTAAGATGAATATGGAGGAATGTATAAAGTGGACGTTTTCTATATTTGCATTGGTTTCTTCTGCTCATGGATCAGCACCCTGGTTTGTCTCTGGTATACCAGTCCTCCTTCTCTTGGAGGCTCTAAGATATAGATGAGGCTGACTATCTCTCTTCTCATCTCCCCTTTCCTCTGTCCATCTGGAAGAGCACTGGCAGCCGGTAAACTGACCAATCAGCCTACTCTTCCTAGTCAGTCCCTCATCGTGTTCGAGGATGCTCAGAGACAGTCCCGTGTGATTCATTCCTAGGGTGTTAGTGAGATTATTGGGAAAGGGAAGCCATTTCCACCTGAAAATCATTTTGTTAATAAATATTATAGTGACTTTAAACAAATATCATTTCCTTTGCCAACCTCAAGCGCAATAAGAATCTTTATTAAATGGAAGGATTGGGTAAGGAGGAGCCATGACCAGTGTTGAAAGTGGGATATACACGTGGTGGAGCGTGAGGTCTTGTAGTACTGTTTGCAGTGTCTTTGATCTTAGACTCAGGAAGGAACCTCACAGCCTTTGCACTCTCAGTTGTGGGTACGGTTCATTCATGACAATTATATTCACCAGTAGATAAATGACACAAAGGGAGCGACGAGACAAGCATCTTCCCCCATTTCCACAGAAAAGTCACCTTTTTCCAATCAGGCTCCAGATCCAAAATAAACATTTTATTGTCATCCCATTGAGTCTCTCAAATGTTCACAAGTAAGACATACACACTTGCGGGTGTCCACACTCACGCCTACTCATCCTTTGCGTAAAGAGCTTAAGCATCATCAGTAAAACTTCGTCCCTGATGCATGTGAAGCACTTGTCTAGCACCAAGATTTAACTATATTCTGATAAGTCAGATACATTCCAGACGATATGGTCAGGAACTACTTAGCTGTCACCTTCTAGTATCCTGTGATTATTTGATTTTTTTGTTCCCATATTATAAAGTCAAAAAGCTCCACAGTATTCTTGTACAAGTTAAATATATATTAGGAGCTCAGTAAATACTTGGTTGATTCATGGTATGTTGCTTTAAGCAAACTTTGTTTTCCCAAAGACCCTGAGAGATATTCTATGACGAATATGTCTCGATTTCACAGAATTCCTATAATAGCTATCTGCAGTCTCCATTTTCTTCCAAAGATTAATCTGCTTTGGATGGGAATTTCTGATAAAGACAGATCTATCACAATCCATAAAAATAACTCGAATTATATCAAATTGTGGTGCCACAGTTACTGTGGGAAGTAGTAGCTCTATAAGAAAGCATGATCTTAAAACAACTTTTAAACAATTTGTTGCTTACTGACTCTTGCTTTATGAGGACCAACTTGAGATTTATCACGCTTAATTGGGCCTCAGGGAAACATTTACTATTTTCAACATGATATAACACAGGAAACCTCCCCACACACATCTCCTGAAGACAAAATGTATCCTTTGAGATTGTAGATTTGGAGTGACCCATAACTGATGTGTGTTATGAAAATAGCCTATTATTTATAGACAGATGGATTTATTTCAAGATATCCTGACTTCCTACATATGACCCATTGTTCCAAGATAAAGTCACTTTTCAATAAGCAGCCCTGACACTCATCATCTACACACCACATCAGAGGCTACGAGTGTTTTCATATAATATGTGTCACTGCACAGAACATTTGAATGCACTGTATAAGATATAGATCACCTGTAAATAACTTACGCTTGGTTTCGAAGATGTTTAGGGGCCGGAAACAGATTGTAGACCTACTGTGTACCCAGTGCTTTCTCGTGGTGTCTCATACTGAAAATGTAATATTCGGAGCCAGACGGTCAGCTTTCCACCTAGGTCTCCTACTGCTAGGCTGCATTATTTGGTTGAATTACCAAACTTTTCTTGCCTCCTGAAACTCCAGGAATAAAATGGGCGTGTTTGTACTTACTTATAGGACTTTGGTTGAGATCATGGGGAATTCATGCATGTGAAAAGGGTAGAAAGAGTTTGCCACGGAGTAAGAAATACGGAACTGTCAATTTCTCACAGTAGTCTCTGAAGGTCCTTCTCTTGGAACACATTTATTTGTAATGTTATTTTATTCCTGTTTTGCTTTTTTTAGATTTTAACTTCTGTTTCCCCAGTGTGAAGCAAAATACTTGGTTATATAAAGGGTATTGAATGAATGCACTCATTTTAGATTTTTGATTCTATGCTTTCCCTTTCTTTTTGTGAAAATAAATCTATTTTCCAGTGTTAAAACCCACACCGCATGGACCATTTATTTCATTCAGTTGATTCAGCCATGCTATGAGTAACAAATTGACTACCCATCGATGGATAGGGATAGTGACAGTGATTGCAAAATGGTATCAATATATAGAGATAGTTGAAATGGTTTCAATTCAGGCTGCATTCTGTTCTGAGACAGAGATGCTTAACTGTTCCTTACCTTCTTTCTAAAGCTATTTTTTAATTCTTAATGTATTTTATATGCAAATTAAAGCATAAATTCTTGCAGTTAAAGATTAATATTTTAGTATCCTAATAAATATACATGAATTCTTGTGTATTTTAGTCATTTTTAAGTGAAAGCATATTCATGAGAAGTATTTCCTACCTATATGTTTTTATCTTTCTATTTTAAATTATTTTCTTGTATTTCAAATAGGGAAGAGGCTATTATAAGCATTTGAATTGTTTGGCAATCCAGTAAATAACAATAAATAAATATTTAATGAGCTATTCCTAATGAATCTTATATCAAGATGCTCTTTCCAAGGGTTGGTGACTCATTTTATAACATAGACTGAGTTCTTGCACATTTTATCATATTGGAAAGTTGGGGGGATTATGCACACTCTCAAGGTGGTTTTCCTCCATGTTATAAAACAAAGCTCTTTATTTGCCTTTAAAGGTGAAAAAGGAAAGAAGGGGAACAGAAAGGTATGAACATGCTATTGTACAGGAAACAGGGCAAGAAGGATTATTTTACATTCCTCTTGTCTGAAATTATCTATTTCCATTCTATAGCATCTTTGTTTGTCATTCCCCCGGTTATGTGGTTACACATAGGCTGGCTTTGTTTCTGTATCCAAAACTGTTATCATGTTACCTTTAAAATTTGGCATACGGCAACAGAAGGGTCAACAGTGCCACCTTCCTCATGGCTTGTATGACTTCATTAGTGAAATAGACCTGTGGGAACCAACTTTGTAGGCGACTCTGAAGTCATTATGAGCAACGAGGAGACTTTCATCTCTACTGAAGTAAATAGTTTCACGCAGTTTGACATTTAAATAACGTTAAAGCTTGGAGAATATTTGGTGGGTCCTGTCGGTAGGTTATTGTCAGGATATTTGGAACATTGAAAAGTATTCACTTTTTAATAGGCATTTCATTTTATACAAAAAATATGCAGTGTTCTCAATTTAACTATAAACACCAGAAGATTCGACTTTTAAAATAGTGTCTAACCCTCATGAGATGACAATAAAAGATTTTACGCTTGGATAAAAAGTAGACAGAATTAGGTGATTAAAATGGAGCGCTTTTATAGGGAAAACAGAACTTTTTTGAAACCTTAAAAAAGAATCAACTCTAAAATTCTGTACTCTTACGCTCTATGGTTATGGGGATGGGTTGTCATCACAAAAGAAAAATTATCCAAATAAAATTATCCTATCTCAGCTGCCCTTTTTTTTAAAAAGATTAAAGTAAGAATTCATAAGGGTATTGGCTTTAGGTTTTTTTTTTTTTTTTTTTTACTTTAAAGCTTGTTCATATATATACATAATCATCTTCAAATTCTAAGAGGATAAGTACTAAAGTCTTGTTCTTGGCACGTAGATGCTATTGATATGCAGAAATCAGTGTGTTGGTCTTATTTATTGCTTGTGTCCAGTAATTAGGCATATAGGCCACAGTGTTTCCACTTAATAGAAGGCCATGTAATTCATGCAGCAGACCCTCCCCCCTCTCTTTCTGTGAAGAGTTGCAGCTAAAATAACTATCTGTGCCAGATGGTGGGAGCCCAGAAATGAGAAATTGGAGCCAGACAGGACCGATCAGGTCAGCTGGACAAATTTCCCTGCTAAGGGAGCATCATCAGGGTGACTTGCTTGATGGTCCCCTCCTATCCTGAGTTCAGTAACCCTGGTTACCCAGGCTGGGGGCTCTGTGTTGCTTTTTAATACCCCGTGGATCCTGACATCATTTCGTTTTTACTTATTACCATTTTGCAAAGCTGTGTCTTATAACTCTGTGATGTTACTGTAACTATTAAATATGCCCCTGCCATTTTTCACCCAACCTCTGGTGTTGTCATCGTCCCCTTTGCTTGTGACGTGCTCTGTTTACCAAATCCCAAGGAATTTGCAGGCTTTTGTGTACACAGTATAACTCAATACAGAATTCGTTGTAATTTTTTATAATGGCAGATTTAATGATAGCGGGCATCCTGTCATATCGGTTCAGTTGTGGTCATATCATATGTACCGAAGGCTGTAAACCTTTATTCCAACCTGTGTTCATTTCCAAGGACTACTTGCTAGAAACTGGGTGGCTTAAAATGACTAATATTTATTCTCTCTCAGTTCTGGAAGCCAGAGATTAGGAATCAAAGTGCTTGCAGCATAGTTTCCTTCTGGGGTCTCTGAAGGAGGATCTGTTCCTTGCTCTGTCCTAGCTTTTGCTGGGCGCTGGAAATCCTTGGCTTACAGGCACATTACTCCCCTCCCTGCCTCTGTCTCCACATGACTTTCTCCCCTGTGTGTCTGTGTCCAGGTGTTCCTCTCTGTATAAGGACAGCAGTCCTGTTGGGTTTCGGGCTTCCCGTACTCTGACATGAGCCCATCTTAACGTGATTGCTTCTGTCAGCTCCCTGGAACCAAGTAAGGTCATGTTCGCAAGGACCTGGTAGACACGAACTTTGGGGGTGGAGGATGGATTTAATGCAGTACACTTGAGTTGGCAAACTTTTTCTCGAAATAGCCAAATAATAAACGTTTTAGGCTTTGCAGGTCGTAGAGACACAGCTGGTCAGCTCTGCCACACAGAAATAAATGTGTGACTGTGACCCAGTAAAACTATTCATGGACACTGAAAACAGAATTTTTTGTCATTTTCAATCACGTGAAATACTGTTCTTTTGATTTTTTTCAACATTTAAAACTGCGTAAACCATCCTTCTCTTGTGGGTCATACAGAAACAGGGGGCAGGCCGGACTTGGTGGGCAGGCCCACAGATGACCACCTTCCGCTTCATCCTCCTCCTCATGTGTCTGAGTCCAAATTTTATACGAAGAGTGTCATCTAGTATCTCTAAAGGAATCATGGCAGCTACAAAATGTTGCCTTTTTTCTGTTTCAAATGTGTTGACTTTAACAGAATGTTAAATAAGTAAAACAAGCGTGTTTCATAAATCGGGAGCTTGAAATATGAAACTCACATTTCTGTCCCCATTCCTGTTCCTTCTTGATTTCTGCTCCCCAATGCGAAACTATTTTAGTGATTTCCTTTGCTTTGTTTCTGTCAGTAGTTAGTTCCATATTTCAAAAAGGCAACTTTTCCAACAGTTGCTCAGTTTTTCAGTTTTTGATGTCTATTGCTATTTTCCTAAAAATCAAGTATTTAGATTTTTTTTATACTTCCTTCCTTCCTCTGCCTTCTACCATATACTAATACCCTCCACTCCTCCATACTCCCAAAATAGCAATTTTTGGTTAGATCAACATTGTTTATATGGGATCATAACTATGTAACTGTTATTCAAAGCTGAGTTACCAAAATATTAAGCTTACTAATTCCTTTCTTCTTTTTTTTTCCATGACTAATATTCTCATTTTTTTTTTTGGCTTGTTTAGTTTTTAATCATCAATCATCAATCAGTCATTAATTCATCCCCAGATTTTCTGGGAAGACTGCATCAACCCTCTCAATGTAGACAAGCGCAAGGCTCCTGTCTTTATCACGTTTCTGTGCCTCGATGCCACCTTCCTGCTGTGTCTTCACCACCAGCCCTGTCTGTGATGGGCCAGTCACATAGATGGCACTTGGGGACAGCTCTCACCTCATTGCGGAAAACGTTTCCCCTTGCTGCCAGTGTTGAAACACATGCTTCAATGGGTCGTATCAATCAGGTGCCCCCGTAGGAAAGGGTATATTGGTGGTAAATTTGCAGTGACGTTTTTCATCTGGAAAAGGACTTGTGCTTTAACACTAAGTAGATCATTTGATTGTATAGTGAATTCTAAGTGAGAAATAACATCAACTCTACTCGAGAAGACACTTTTTAAAAAAATATTTTATTTATTTGAGAGAGAGAGAGGGAGAGAACATGAGCTGAGGGGCAGGGGAGAAGGAGAAGCAGACTCCTTGATGAGTGGAGAGCCCAGCGCCGGGCTCAGTGTCAGGACCCGGAGATCATGACTTAACCAAGCAGATGCTTAGCCCACTGAGCCCCCCACGTGCCCCTTGAAGACACATCTTTTTCTGGCTTCTGGCTTTGAGGATTGCTGTCGATCCGTGTGAAGCTATGTGGATACCCACTTTTGGGGGGTTTGTTGTTATTTCAACTTTTGGAGCTTTTAAAATCTCTTTACACCTGATGTTCTGAAATTTCAAAAGGGATGTTTTGGTGTGAGTATCTTCTTCCCCCACTTGGTGATGGGGATTATTTGGTGTTGCCCTGCTAGATATCTGTGTCTTTTAGTTCTGAGAAGTGTTCTTATGAATATATTAGATACATAATACATATGTGTATGTATAAATCCATAGTAGATAATATATATGTAATATATAAAAACATAACGTGTATTATTTATAGCTTACATATGCAAATAGGTATAATATAGTTTATACATGGATAGTATATATGTTTAATATATAATAATAATAGAAGATACACATATAGAACTAATGTTAGTCTCATCTCCACTTTGCTTCCTTGGCCTAGAATTTTTATTAGTTCTTTTATTTTGTTATTCTTTTAGGGTATTTATTAGTCAGATATTTTGCATTATGAATTGATTTGTGTTGCCTTCTCTCCCATTTTTCCATGATTTTTTTTGTTCTTCTTTCTTATAGAAGTCTTAAATGTTTTCACTTTCAAATCCTTACATTTATTGTCCATTTTCTACTTCGTATTGTTAATACGATTTCTACTGAAATAGAAATTCCTATTGAATACAATTTCTACTGAAATACAATTTCTACTCCGTATTGTTAATCTTCATGCATTCTTTCCAGTTCTTGAATATTCTTTCTTTTTTGTTTCATGGGACTCGGTTTTTCTCATGGATACATGTTCTTTTATCTGAGAATACTATAGTTCGTTATAAGTTTTTTTCTGCCCCCCCTCCTTTTTTTCTATGCTTTCTCTAAGTTCTGGTTCTGTTGTCCTATGTATTCTGGCTTCTGCTTTTCATGCCAGATTTCTGATGATTGGAACTTTTTTTTTTTTGCATGATTTGGAGTTTGTTAAATAGAAATATGTTGTTTCCTTGGGGAGTGCTTCCAAAATATAGTTTTCCAAGATCTTTTCTTTCAAGTAATCAGATTCCCTCTAAGTAATTATATGATTTGGTGGTTATAACCTTAGCTACCAGCATTCTAATACCTGCACAGAAGGGAAGGAGGCAGCGTTTCACTTGATTCTATGCCTGCTTTCTTTAGGGAAAGGAGGTTCTTACCACCTTCAACCATGCCAGCTGTTCTTTCCGGGGATTCTTTGGCTTAAACTCCTCAGAACTGTCGTCTCTGCCCTTGGGCTTACCCCGTGCCCCACAACTGCTCGAACCAGAGCTGAAAAAATTAGAATCTGGGCTTTCTGATGCCTAATTAGTGCTTTAGCATTGTGGGTCACCAAATGTACTGCTTTTGGTATGAGATTCATGCTTACTCACATCAGTTTTTACATAGATTAGATGAGAACAGTTTCTCATCTCATCTAGGTTTTCTGATGATTAAATGAGATAATGAAGTAAAATTGACCAGCTCTTAGTAGTTACTCATTAAAAAAAAGTAAGAAAAAGTTTATAAAGAGTCTTGAATTATATATGTCTTTATACAAGGCATATTAATCTGCCAAATGAGATACCACAGATTTGGTGGCTTAAATAACAGATCCCTCCCCCCACTAGTGTGGAGGCTGGAGGGCCAGGATCACGGTGTTGGCTGGATTAGTTTCTGGTGAGGCCGCTCTCCTTGGCGTGTAGACGAACACCTTACATGGCCTTTTCTCGGTGGATATATGTGGAAAGAGAGTGAACTCTGGTGCCTCTTCCTCCTCCTATAGGAACACCAGTGCCATTGGACTAGGACTCCACTTTCATAACCTCATGTAACCTTTATTCTTTAAAGGTCCTCTCTCAAAATATTGCCATTTGGGGTGCTAGGGCTTCAACATGTGAATTTGGGTGAACACAATTCAATTCATAACTCCAGGTGATGAGAACTCACCGTTAATCTTGATTTTCCTGCTTACTTTAGCAACCCTCTAGTTTGTCTTCTTAATCATGACAATCTCGAGGCACAAGTGGACACTGAAGGACTTTGCCTGCAGACACTCTTTCTTTCTAAGTCGGTACCTCTTTATTTAACTGAGATTCCAAGGGCTTTCTTAGAGCTCTCGATTCTCCTTTCTATCAGGATCATTTAATTGCTTAACAAAGAATGAATCAGTTTGATATTTATTCCTCTTTGGTGGACATGAAAAGTAAAAGCAGTGTATAAGAGGAATGTACATAGTGATTTTAAGATGGTGCATTTCTATAAAACTTGTCCTGTGGTTGAGAAGATGCCATCAAATTCTGATGTAGAGCTACCTTCATCATCAATGAAAGCGGTCCTCCAGGTCCCCTTCCACATTTTTGTTTTCGATCACAATTTTTTTTAGAAATCTCCAATCAGATTGTCCAACCGCATGAGTTCTTGTGGATTTACATAGCCGGAATCGTTTGTATGTGTGAGCATATAACAATACACAGCCTCCCTTCCGTTCCAGAGATGGGAACTGAGTTCTGCTGTAAGTGCCTGCAATAAGTACAGTTTTCTTTTTTTTTTTTTTGGCATGTAGCAGTCCAGTTTTTATAGGGATCCTTAACTATAACAACATCCTTGTGCATTTACTAAGGAAAACTTTTATAGCCTGTGTGTGTGCCTGTCACATGCATTTATAGTGGTTTTGTAAGAAGAGAGGTATAATTTATAAAAAAAAAATTTATTTATTTGACAGAGAGAAACACAGCCAGAGAGGGAACACAGCAGGGGGAGTGAGAGACAGAGAAGCAGGCTTTCTGCCGAGCAGGGAGCCCGACGTGGGACTCGATCCCAGGTTTCTTCCGGGATCATGACCTGAGCCGAAGGCAGTTGCCCAACCAACTGAGCCACCCAGGCACCTCAAGAGAGGTATAATTATATATGCATTTTTACATCAGGTTCAGAAATTGCAACTACTCAATTTTACCATTGGTAGAAATATTTGAACATTAAGGTAATTAATAACTAAGGCTGAATAAATCCCTTTGACACTAAGCATCACTTTTAGTAGAAGTAGCTAACATTCATTTGAATTAAAGACTCTCACAAGTCACATACATATTCTGTTATTTTTATTCCCCTTGAGTTATTCCAGCATCAGGCTTATTCTAGGCTATAGGTTGCTTTTCCAGTTGCCTTTAACGATAATGGGGTCATGTGCTTTCTTTTACCTCAAAACTGTCGACTTGGAAGAATATGTGGTTATTTTGTTCTTCAGTCCTATTGCAGTCAATATATTGTGTCAGTCTCAATCTCCCAGGGGCACCTGGGTGGCTCAGTTGGTTAAGCATCTGCTTTTGGCTTGGGTCATGATCCTAGGGTCCTGGAATTGAGCCCCACATCAGGCTGTCTACTCAGTAGGGATCCTGCTTCTCCCTCTCCCTCCCTGCTCTCCCAGCTTGTGTGCTCGCTCTTTTCCTCTCTCTCTGTGTCAAATAAATAAATAAATAACATCTTAAAAAAAAATCTCAGCCTCTCCTAAGATAAGGGTTTAATTTTTAATGTACATAGAGCACATTTTCAACATCCACAAATAATAATTATTACTTATTATAATATAAAACCCTCAGTGGAGTAAATTATAACTTTTTTTCTTACTCAGTAAAAATACCAAAGAGAAGCATAAATGCAGAAATTGTGCAAAAGAGAAATGTGTATTAAATAGTCCTATTCTTTCTCAAGTCTTCTAACATCTTTCCTTTGTACCCTGTGTTTCTAAAAACCTGACTCCCAAGTGAAACCAAAGATGGTTTCCTCATGCCACCCCGGCCCCAATTAATCCTTCGGTGCTTTGTGGAAATTACCTTTAAAAGTTGAAAACTCAGAACAGGTCTTGACACACTATATATTACAAAATCAAGATGTGTACTTGGGGCCACAGAGGTGACAAAATCTTATGCTATTAAAAACACAACTTTACAAAACTACAAGCACAAGTTCACAAAGTTTCATGAGATCTTTGAAGACGTTTCCCCTGTGGATATACCCTTATATGTTGGGCTACATCTAACCAGTGATAAGAATTCTGATGCCAGTATGATCATTCCTTTGCAAGCAAAAAATTCTCTTTCCTTTTATGTTTAATTCTCTGGAGTTTCACCAACTTCACTCGAGATGTGGGCTATCTCCTTACTCTTAGCTTATTGATCTTTATGGTACACTGAAGTTCTTTTGGGCTAAAGAATTGTGTATATATGTGCAAGTGTGTAAGGTGGGTGTAAAAGCAGAGGAGGTTGTTTAATGTATGCCATAGAAGCAATGTTATGATAAAACCTGAGGACAAACCTCCAAAATGTTTGGAGTCACAAGACACTGCTTTCTATTTATTTCATTAATGTTTTAATTTGAAATTACATTGGTCAAAGCCATAGCCCCATGAAATGAAAATATAATGCTATTTTTTTTAAAATAGCCTTCTCCTTAAAGGAAAATAAATCTATGTGCAGTCAGTTATCATTTCTGCTTTCTGTTCATTTGACCTTATTATTTTTTCTAGAAAATAATATACTTCTGTAATATGTGATATCATGTTAGTTTGGATACAAGTGTTCTATTTAACAAGCTGAACTTAAAAAACAAACCACAATTTACCTACTTAAGCTCACATTCATAGAAAAAGAATTTATGAAACATTTTTTTCTTGAGTAGTCTTTGATAATTTATACAAATACTATATTTTAAAAATTATGTTTATTACCACTGTTATTAGTTAATCCCATGTTCTGAAAAATAATTGTAAATAGAACACATTTTAGATCTGAAACCTTTAGTTTCACAGTAAAGTCATAAATGTATAGTAGCTAATTATTTCAAGTTGGTAAGGAAATCTTACTGCAGCGGGTTCAAAGCATGATCAGCCAGTTCTTTGTGTGGTTCTTCTCATGTGTGGTAGTCCAACAGACCAGGCTACCTGTTCTAAGGAACCATCAGCAAATAGTACACCACTCAGCCGGGGGTATGACCTGATATGATTCACATGCTGAGTCACAAGCCAAATGGATTGCATGTCTTACTGCTTTTAAATTGTTGTTTCTAATGTTTAATAAGATGTTCTGCACTGTCTATATGAGTAACTTATGTTCCTCTCATATTTTTTTAAATTTTTCAAAGCCAAAAAGTAGTTTAAGCTATAAATAACTTTGAAATACATGAAAAAAATTATAGGATAGCTCTTTAATGTTTAAAATTATTACTCAGCATTTGTAGTATATTTAAAATATAGCCTATTTGCTTAAAGACAGATATATGACTCTCCCCAATCCTGACATTTTCTTATATGTGTATGGAAGAAAAAAATAGAGAATTTGTAAACGTAAAATATAACTTTATATATGTATCTAAATAAATAATACATTTTATTTACATAATACCATATATGTAGTATTATATAGTCTTTATGGATACAAAACATTATGTATATATATGGAGAAAGAAAACACATACTGTATAGAGAGAACATATTACATAATTACTAGAAAAATGTGCCAAAGTATTAATAGCTAAGCTCTTTAATTAGTAAAATGGAGTGACTTTTATTATTTCAATTAGAGATTTTTGTGTATTCTAAGATTTGAACATGTGTTACTTTTTAAAATAGACTACACACACACACACATACACAGTATAGCTTCTTTGTTCAAAGAACAACTTTTTGAAATATCAAATACCTCCTTTCACAGATCAGTCTGATCACTTGCATAAACAGATTAAAGGCACGTGGAATTAATTTTCATAGAAAGGTATTTTGACTCAAAAATGTTTAAAGAACAAAGAGTTTTCTGGAATTTTTTAAAGTTTAATTTTATCCCCCAAACAACATTTGGCTTCCTAATCATAATGTGTTTCGAGGACAGTAGGTGATTTGAAGAACAGTAGTTAAAGAAATAGGCAGCTTTGAAATACTTTACCAGTTTAATGCTCTGAAATCCTCATATAATTTCCCATAAACATTTGACTGTGATCACTAGTCACATTTAATTATCCCACAATAGTTAAAAACATACAATTAAGCATCAATGAAAATGGAGAAACACCTCTGTTCTTTAATTACTAAATGATTTTAATTTCTGTTAGAATAATTAGCTATCACTTAAGCCATTCATGGTTTTAAGCATCTCTAAGATGTTTGTTATGTGTAGCATTTACTGAGAACACGTTATTTTCACTTTGGTCATCTATGATTTAAGGTGCTCAGTATGCAGTGTCACTGAAGCAGAGGTAAACCACATACAGGCAGTGACTGGTACTCCTGTGCCTGCCGCCTTCCTTGACTTCCCCCATTCGAAATAAAGTTAAATCTAAAAATTCACTAACAAGGCGGGACTTTGACAAAGATAGCAGGTTTGTCTTTCAGCATTTAATTTGTTATGAGAAAAATGAAAGACTACATTTATATTTTATGATAAATGTTTTATGGTAAAAAGAAAATGATTTTTGAAAATGTTTTCTTTCAAATGAATTGTTAAACATATGCTTCTAGCCAAAGCAATTTGTATTTCATTTTATTTTTTTTTTAAAGATTTCATTTATTTATTTGAGATAGAGGGAGTGAGGAAAGCATGAGAGGGGAGAAGTTCAGAGGGAGAAGCAGACTCCTCGAGGAGCTGGGAGCCAGATGCGGGACTCGATCCCGGACTGCAGGATCATGACCTGAGCTGAAGGCAGTGGCTTACCCAACTGAGCGCCCAGGCACCTCCAAAGCAATTTTTAAATAAAATTGAGCATTGGTATATAAAGTCACTCGAGATGTTTGACTTTGAGATGATGATTTTGGAAACTGATTTTCTTACCAAACGTTATTGTTCTTACTTTGTATTTTGCTTTCTTCCCATCCCAGCTTTTTGCTAGTTTAGCTTGAATTCCTCTTACACTCTAAGCCTTGCTACCCATCACTGCCTTCTGTTATATGCCACTTCTCTACCTTCTATTTTATTGAAATTACCTTTCTCTTTACTCATTATCTCCCTGGCTTCTAGAAATGAAATTTTTTGAAATAGTTATAAGAAACAAACAAAGCATGTAATATTAAATTGAAGACATTATGCTAAAATCATAGTATTGAAATTCATTCATGAAAAGCATGCTCTCCCTCCTCACATTCTTCTGTGAGCTTTTTGCCTTATTCTTCTGGGTGTAACTTGTGACGAGGAATTCAAAACCTGAAATAAGATGCCATTTGTTATGACCTGGGATTGGCATAGTTATACCTAAGATTTATGTTTTATCTGTTTGAATAACTATTTTTGTTAGTGATGCTATGCCTATCTAGCTAGAGAGAAAGAATAAGAGAAACTATTTATATCTACCTGTGTGTAAACCCATGTATTTTTAAATACCAACTATATGAAGTGAAAGCAACAATACCACCATCAAATAAAGCAGTGAAAACTTATCAAAACCAAGCAAAATGTAAGAAGTATATCTTCTAAAATATAAAATGCAGAAATACGATTTTCAAAATTTGTTATCTGATAATATCCAATTACCTGTAGATTTATAGCTATGGCTTTTCAAAATATAACCTCTGAGCACCCATGAAGTATTAGGCTCTGTCTTAAGTATTTTTACATCCCCTAGCTTTTACCCTTTACATAACACAGCTACCATTAGTTTTATACCGGGATAATTTAGGCTTAGCCTTTTTAAGAGTTTTCTTAAACTTGGATGTCTAGTTACTCTTACTAGTACATACAACTGCCTTTTAGAAAACACGAGGAATTATTTACTTCAGGAAAAAGTAGCCATCTGTTGCACATTAATAAAAAGTACTAAATATTATCAACAACATTAAAAAGGCTTTAAAATCTCCCTCATTTTATACTTCAGTGTGCTTCTTGCCTTCTTTAACAATATGTATCATAAACAGGTGCCCTTTAAACACCTAGAATCCATGTAAATATAAAGAGAAGGATATCAGATGATATTTATTGGAAGTTAATGTCCCATTAGAAGCAATAATGGACATATGTCATAAATACCTTCATTGGCATATCAGAAAGACTATAAACTCCGTATGAATTTTGAGTAGTCTGGAACCGTAGGTATCAGACCGCTGAGTAACACTATGACATCCATGAATTGTGGGTTGAATTACATGTATCATTACAGATGTGGGAGCGGGGTTCAGGATTTAAATCCCTGAAAGATGTTTCGTATGTTCTATGGGGAGATGGAGAAAGGGGAGGGATGACAATGTAAGGAGCTACTTCTCAACTCATTTGAGTCCATTTAGAAATATAACTTTCATAGACTGTGACTGACCTTATTAACATCATCAGAAACACAGTTATGTCTCCCTACTGAGCATCTGCCACGTATCAGTCACTTGTCATAGTCAAGCAAAGCCGCAAATAATGTCAAATTTCAAAACACATTTAAAGGCATATACATGTATGCTTATATTTTTTTATGTATAAATGTGTATACATGTATGATGTGTGTACAACATATATATATGGACAATGAAAGTTTTTAAAAAATATTTTAAATACATTCATGAGTCATATTGCATATGTTTTTACTTACACGCAAATCTTCTGCTTTATATTAATTATCTATTGGGCCTTTTAAAAATGAGTATTTAGACCCAGAAATGAAAACTCCTAGATCATATGGTAGTTATATTTGTAATTTTTTGAGGATCCTCTGTACTGTTTTCCATAGGAGCTGCACCAGTTTACATTTCCACCAACAGTGTGTGAGGGTTCCTTCTTCTCCACACCTTCACCTGCGTTTGTCATATCTTGTCTTTTTGATGATGGCCATTCTAACAGGTGTGAGGGACATTTCACTGTGGTTTCAATTTGCATTTCTCTGATGATTAGTGATGTTGAGCCTTTTTTCCTCTACCTGTTGGCCTTTGATAGATGTTCTTTAGATAAATGTCTATTCAGATACTCCATTTTTAAGGGGTTATTTGTTTCATTTTGTCTGTCATTGAGTTGGATGAGAACTTTATATAGTTTGGATATCACTCTCTTCATCAAATGTGTAGTTGGGAAATACTTTTTTCCTGTTTAGTAGGTTGTCTTTTAACTTCATTGATGGTTTCTTTTGTTGTGCAGAAGAGAGCTTATAATCCCGCAATTCCACTTCTGAGAATATAGCTAAGGACACGAAAACTAACTCCAGAAGGCACCATGTTCAGAGCAGCATTATTTACAGTAGCCAAGACATGGAAACAACGCAAATACCTGCCCATCACTGGGTGAGTGGAGAAGGGGATTGTGGTATATATACAATGGAATGTTATTCAGCCACAAAAAGTATATAAATTTTACCATTCATGAAAACATGGATGAACTCTGAGGGCATTATGTTAAGGGAAACAAGTCAGAAAGAAAAAGACAAATACAATAGGATCTCATTTATACATGAAATCTAAAACAAACAAACTCCTAGAAAGAGATCAGACTTGTGATTTCCAGAGGTAGAGGACAGGAGTGTGTGTGTGTGTGTGTGTGTGTGTGTGTGTGTGTGTGTGTATGTGTGTAGGGGAGTGGGATGGGAAGAAAGTAATCAAAAGGTAGTGACTTCCAGTTAAAAGATAAATAAGTCCCGGGAATGGAGGGCACACCTTGATGACTATTGCCGCACCGACGTGGAATTTATAGGAAAGTCATTAAGTGAGTAAATCCTAACAGTTCTCATCAGAAGAAGATTTTTTCCCTTTTTTCTTCTTTCTTTTAACTGTATCTCTGTGAGAAGATGAATGTTAGCTGTACGTGTTGTGGTAATCATTTCACATCATTTCACAATATTATGTAGATCAAACCATCATGCCATATGCCTTAAACTTAAAAAGAAAAAACCAAAAACGATGAAATAGATTAAAAGAATCATCAAATATAACAGCATATTTTAAATGACTATTTATTATCTCCCAGTTTTGAGGGTCAGGGATCTGAGAATGACTTGGCTATGTGGTTATGGCTCAGGTCTCTCGAAGGGGGTTGTAACCAAGCTGTCGGCCGAAGCTCTGGTCTCCTAAGGGTTAACTGGAGTGAAAGCTCTAGTTCCACGCTCACTCACTTGGTTCTCGGGAGACCTGTATCCCTTGCCATGTAGGCCTCTCTATAGGGCCCTTGACACTCTCACAGTGAGGGTGATCCATGAGACACAGAACCAGAGAACCAGAAAACCTCCCAGATGGAAACCCCAGTGTCCTTTAAGGCCCTCTCTCAGAAATGACACTTGGTCACATCTAGCATATACTATGGGTCACACAGAGCACCTCTGGCAAAGTGTGAGAGGTAGCTCCCCAAGGGTGTGAATTCCAAGAGGTAGGATTGCTGGGGAATTATCTGGGAGGTTGACCGTCACATACCCTGAACATGAAACATCCCCAAGACCGGTGGTCATTCGCTGTATCATAGTGTTCTCAGTTTCCAGCAACCATTCCGGGCATAGTAAAGGAGTGCTTCCCCTTTCCTTCCCTCCCTCCCTAGTAACACAAATATGCTTTGTTATCCCAGAATCTTAGAACAGATAGGCTCTCAAGAAAATCTTAGTTAATTCTCAAAAATCTTAAAAATGTTGCAATTGAAATCAGAAAGATGGAGTGAGTAGAACAATGTCACAGCCCTTCAGGGACATGATCAGTGTTTCTTGACTGCATCCCCAATGCGTCTTCACAGCGGCCTGCTGAAATTTGTTATTTTGCCATTACTTATTCTTATTCCTAATAATTCATAGATTCATGAATTGGGACAAATTTCTGAAATAATGGTTGATTGATTTCCTGAAAAACCTTTTTATTGTTACAATTCTCATGTCTTGTCCTCTTCGTTTTTAATCTTGGTTTATTCTGATAACCATCTAAGTGGACAGATAGGATCCATCTTTTCTCATCCCATTTTTGCATCACTGCTAGGGTTCGCCTTCTAAGACTCAAATTTGATCTGACACATTTTCAATTTACATCTTCAGTTTTAACCTGTGGACATACCAGATCAGAGACTCAGCACTAAATAATGCTAAGGTGTATGTTACTCTTTATATCAGAGGCCTTGGTATTCCTATAGGGAAAGAGGGAGAGAAAGAGAGATGCTGAGAAACAGAAGAGGGTGAAAGAGAGCACACGTGTTTTCAAGGGACTCTATATGGGATGCTCCTACAGAGCTAAGAGAGAGATTTCAGGGGGTGGCTCAGAAAGGCCCATGGTTTGAACAGGAACACTGCAGAGCAGGGTGCATTCTACACTTACAGGTGATGGAAAGATTCTTCGTAAAAAACTTATCTTACGAATAATTTACGGTTCACGTCCCAAAGACAAGTGTCTGCATTTAATAGCAGATCCAGGAAAGCACCGAGAATGTGAAATACTTAACTGTTTTTTTCATCTTTTAGGATTTTATTTTTTTAGGTTTTTTAAGATTTTATGTATTTATTTGAGAGAGAGAGGGGGCGAGTGCACAAGCAGGAGGGGTGGCAGAGGGAGAGGGAGAAGCAGACTCCCTGCTGAGTAGAGAGGCCCATGTGGGGCTCGATTCCAGGACCCTGGGATTGTGACCGGAGCTGAAGGCAGATGCTCAACCCACTGTGCCATCCAGCCTTTTTTTTAAACCATAGTGAAATTAAAGCATTTTATGCTATGAGAATATACATGTGTGTGTGTGCACATAGGTAAATGTTGTTATGAATGCGTGCATGTGTGTGGTGTGTACCTAGACAAATAAGCTGATTTCCTTGGATAAGGTTTCTATAAGAAAGAACTTGTGGGAAAAATCCACTAACATATTTTATACATAGTTCGAGTTTCTTGTCTACCAGTTCCAAGTGGAGACGGTTAGAGGTGCAACCACTTTGAGACTGGTCTAACCAGGAAGT
Source organism: Spilogale gracilis (assembly GCA_004023965.1). Classification (NCBI taxonomy): domain Eukaryota; kingdom Metazoa; phylum Chordata; class Mammalia; order Carnivora; family Mephitidae; genus Spilogale; species Spilogale gracilis. The sequence goes on from PITA01000913.1 coordinate 147,425, forward strand.
CATCACAGTAAGTGAGGTAATACCATATTGCTGAGACTGGGTGAAGGGTAGCTTAGAAAGGATGAATCAAGCTAGGAGCGCGATTTAAGCTAATTAACTCCAGCTACTCTGAAATTCTACTGTGAGAAAGCAGTGGCTGAAGCCAGAGCTCAGACTGTACTTTATCATGTTGGAAGAACAGAACAGCAAGATAATACGTATCTTGCTGTGATTCACTTTGGTCAAGCAGCGATGTGAGATAACTATGGGCCAAATGTGATTTCTAATTAGTTATAATTTGCTTGAAAGCTTCTCTCATTAGAAAATTCACTTGGGAAACAAGTCCACAAACATTAAAATAGTTGCAAGATTTGCTTAAAACAGATAAGGAACATTTGAAATAATCAGGCACGGTGATCACTATTATATTCCTTTTTTAAAGCCTTATATTAATAATTACTTTTTGGTTTCTTCAGAATTTCCAAAGTGTGAAATAGTGGGCTATCTCTTAGATCCCTGAAGGTGGAGGAAATAAACTCTTAGATTCTCGGAGTTTTAGCTCTTTCTACACTTTACAAGAGGTGAAAAAATAGGAGATTCAAAACTTAATCTATTTTATCATCAAACATACTTTCCATTCTGGGAGTGGCTTTGCAGATCTATGAAAAGTTGTTCCCATGAACTAAAATATAGCAGTCATACAGAAGTGAATAATAAAGTTTTATCCAGAGGGAGAGATTGATTGTACAGTGACGCACCAAAATTAAAAATTCTTTTTCTGTTGAGCCCCTCCCTGATGCATGGTTTGATCCTCTGATCCACATTCCCTCACCGCTGGTGTTCAATAAAGGAGTGAATTCACTGAGGTGATTCACTTTTTTTTTAAGATTTTATTTATTGATTTGACAGAGACAGAAATCACAAGTAGGCAGAGAGGCAGGTAGAGAGAGAGGAGGAAGCAGGCTCCCGTTGAGCAGAGAGCCCGATGCGGGCCTCGATCCCAGGACCCTGAGATCATGACCTGAGCTGAAGGCAGAGGCTTTAACCCACTGAGCCATCCAGGCACCTGAAGTGATTCACTTTTGGTGCTGTAAGCTATGTATAAATCAGTCTAGAAAAAAAATGTGAATACACTAGTTAAAAGAACTACAAAGGCATTTCTCCAAATCTCCCTGGCCCTCATTCCTGGACGCCTTTTAATTCCTCTAAACCCCACCTGACCTTCTCCTCACATTACTGTTACCACAACAGTAGTAGCACATTTTCATTTTTTTTAAAGATTTTATTTATTTATTTGAAAGAGAAAGAATCTGAAGCAGACTCCATGCTAAGCCCAGAGCCCAATCCTGGGCTTGATCCCGTGATCCTGAGATCATGACCTGAGCCAAAATCAAGAGTCAGATATTCAATGGACTGAGCCACCCAGTTGTGCCACTACACAATTTTTCAATCCCTGAATCTACCTTTGCCTTTTCTGAGCCTTTTGTAGGTGAGATTCAAGCTCTAGCATGTTAACACTCCTTTTCTCCTTTAAAATTATCTTGAACAAAAGAAGGCATCGAGCTGACAAGCTCAGTCCTCAAATCCTTAGTCACCAAAAGAGATTGATAATTCTGACTAAATCATGATGACTGATAATCAAATTCTTCTTACGTCCCTGCTTTCTGGGGCTTCACAAGTGATTGGAAATCCATGGACAAAGTGTTGAGAGGTAGTTTCACTGACATGTTTCTAAGTTGGGCTGTAGGTTTGGTAACAGTGTAACAAAATATATCACAGAGAGATAGAAAGTCCTCCCACTGGGGTACAGGATGCACACGGGATGTTCCATCTTAGGGCACAGTGGTGCTGCTGCAGCCACCCAGCCACACGGGAGACAGAGCCAGCGGGAGGAGGCATCTCCGGTAGCTTTGTGGACATCAGACATCAGGCCACGACTGGGCCAGGAGAGGACACAGCAGTGGTAGAACTCAAGAAGAAGCCACAAGGTGTCCATGAGTAGCTGAGGACTCAGTAGGCCAACTCATTAAAGAAGATTGAATTAGAGAGGGATTGATCAACACCCCCCTCACATACAGACACATGCACACACGTACACACACGTACACACATACATGGGACCCCAACTGACTTACACGGTGAACATCCTTCCCCCTTTCCTTCTGGCAGGGTGCCTTGCATTGTTTGCACTCAGTAAACATGGGTTGACTTGAAAGTGTGCTCAAGACACTATGTTCATTCCAAGAATTTTATCCCTTTCCATTTTCTAGACCTTTATCTGAATATTTATTCAGATAGAAAGACTTGACATTATTTGTTATAATTTAAAATGTATCCCCAAATGTTAGAAAAATAAAATTGCCCCATTTATCCTAAAAAGTGAGATAATGCATAAACAAAGTAGGTGTTTGTGCTATCAAAATGAGAAAGCATCGTGCCCTTGTTCTCTAGCTTAGTACTTTGTCAATGGCGTCCAAGGCTGTTTGGCCATGAAGCTCCTTCTCGATTCAGAGGCTCTCTGCAGAGTCAGGCTGCCATTAGAAACCAAAGGCTGAATTCAGCTTCACGGAGAAGACGAAGTGGTGACCGAGGTTAGAGTTATCTCCTAAATTGGTGTAACTGAAACTCTCTCGTATTCCCAGAGTGTGCCTTCTGTCTCCCTTAATAGACTAAACATATGTGTCTTTTCAATCACTTAGGAAGAGATGTTATGAAATAACTATAGTCATAAATGGGCCATAGATGGTTTTAACATAATATCATAATCCATTCATAATTTCTAATTGACTTCCAAATGCATCCCAGCTAGCTGAGATATTTATTTTTAATGACATATTATCCAGTAAAGGTCATAGAAAAAATCATGGATAGTTTCTGTTCAATGTTACAAAAATAACATTATGGTCATCTATTTGGTTTTCCAAAGAATAATAATGTGTTTCTCCCTCTAATTTAAAGTTTTTGCTTATATTACATTCTTATTAGCCAAATGAAAGGAGAATGCTATTTTTCAATGGCATTGCATGCCATATTCACTTTTAAGTTATGTTATTTTTCTTTCTCTACAAGGATATTATTTGTTCTAGACTGACAATCATTTATTATGATCAGAGTCCCCTTTGGGTGTGGTGCTGGGGTCTCATTTTGCATGTCTGCAAAATGTCACTACTATCATTAGATTAGAGCCTGTCCAAAGAAACTGATCGATGTGATTTTTTTTTAAAGAGAGATGAAACATTTGTTCTTTTGCTGACTAGATTTGTTGTTTTATTTTAGGGATCTATTTGGTCTGTATACTTCATTTCAAAGCTCTCTCTCTTAAGAACTTAAGGTATTTGAGTAAGACTTTTGTCTGGTAATGATCAATATTTTAATAATTATAAAATATATTTTTACATACTTAATAGCATCCTTCAATAGTTGAATGTCCAAACACATAAATGCAATACTAGAGTCTCTAAATGAAAGGCAGTGTTCTTTACTATCTCTGAGTTACAATCTCCTTGAGAGTCTAATGAAAAGCTATGGATACCCCCTCAATGTTGTGGGGACACAATCAGTAAGCCCCCCTTGCAGTGCTAGGAAGAAATTAATAGTGGTGTTTTAATAATTCTGTTGCATGTTTATTTGCCTCTGGTTGAGAATACTGGGTTCTCTGCTTCCCTTAGTGTTCAAGTCGCCCCTTAGAATAGAATCTGAAGAACATATGTCAGCTATCACCAGCTCCCAACTACATCCCGACACTTAGGAGAGAAAGTCACAGACACTAAAGCGACTCAAAACATAGCCACCTCTATCTGTAGCTTTTATGGTTATAATAGCAGACATGAAGAAGAAGAGGAAGAAAGAGAAGGAGAAGAAGTTAGGGCAGCTTTCTGGAGTGGAGAAATCTTTCGAGCTTTACCAAGGTTCCTAGAATCCACCTCCCCCTACCTGTGCACACACAAAAGCCTATCTTGCAATTCACAAAAATGTGGAATTAATTCTGTCTGTCTCCATGAGTGTCTAGTATTTGAGATAGAAAGTATCAGTGCTTCTCTTTCTCTTTCTGGTACTTGGCATCATCTTGCTTGGGCTACATAATATGGATAAATTACAGAATCTTGTTTGCCCAAGAAGAATGTTTTGGAAGATACTCTTAAGAAATGTCCTTATCAAACGAAGGGAGATATTAATCCATTCTTATCATTCACTACAAATTCCACTTAAATATTATATGTTCGATGTGATAAACAATCAAAAGGCCACAATTTGAACACTTGATATCCTCTCGGTATCTTTATTCCCCTTCCCCAAAGTGGTTTTGCCAGGATGAAAGTAATATATGCAGTTCCACATCGCTGATCATTTTACTTGCTCTCCACTTTCAAACATATTAGCTGTATTTGTTTCAACAACGACTTACTGAAAGGGATTCTGTCCTGAAATGATTATATTTCATAGTCATATGCCTCTTTCACTCAGCTCTGCTTTTTTCACTTAGTCAAAAATATTTTTCAAGATTCACCAGCATACTCAGTCTACTGATTCTCATTTCCCAAAACACTAATTATTATTTTTTTTTCCTTGCAACTTTAAATGTATCTTTAGTTTTTTCTTTCATGTCACATTTCAGTAGCATCATTTCTTCTATCAACTTCCAAATCAGTTCAGTGAATTATCTGAGCACTCAGGTTATGTCTTAACTATCTAGATAATTTGCTGTGCATATATGTGTGCAGATTTTCTCAGTGCTTGCTTTTGTTTTAAATATAAGAAAACATTGCATTTCCTTTAGCTACCTGGGGCGCTGCCTTCACAGGCTGGTGAATGTCCCCTGAATCCCAAGTCATAGATCTTGCCCACCCTCAGTGCTGCAGCTCAGTAACCTAAGTTCAAAATTGTGTTTCCCTTCCAGTTTTCATGAAAATCCAAATGCATCATGAAAGCTATTATTTCTGCAACCTAAATAATCTGAGGAGGTCACAAATGCCCATATGCCATCTTTCTGGCTTCCATCTTTTGTTCTGCTTTATTTTTTATTTTTATTTTTCTATTCTAGGCCTCCTCTCTTCATCTCCTATCCCTCCCTAACTCTGCCCTTTTCTGAAAATCAGGGCCCTCTGCAAAATCTACCCTCCTTCATGAGCTCAGCTGCTCAGCAAATGGGGGGAGATTGTCCCTGGGGCTCTCTGTTCCTTCATGGGCTTCTTTGGAGATTCAGATTCTTAGGTGTAGATGATCAAGTTTATAGTCACGGGTTTTCAGATCCTAAGAATGACTGCAAGTGGCATTTTTGAGCACATCATCATTGTATCGTGTATTTGTCTATCACTGGCAAAGCAGCGGGGTTGCTTACATATCACACTCTTCATTTTGGCCCTCAAGTCATTCATGCACTAGCTAAGGCCTAACCTGTGTCAGTTCTTAATGATAATAAATAGATTTTAAATCTTATAGGAAAAGCTAAGACTGAGTATTTGACTTAGGGCTCATATTTTAAAAAATCATTTGAACTAGTTACAATTACATATATGCCTACTGAATTTATCAGATTTTACCTGTTCATATAATGTATCAGTGTCTTCAAGTACAATCTTCTGAGGTAAAGAAATACTTGACTGGGACATATATATCTCTCTATATAGAGATCTCTCTATATATGTTGACATGTCTATATATGTATATTTTTTTATTTTTAAAGATTTTATTTCTTTATTTCACAGAGGGAGATCACAAGTAGGCAGAGAGGCAGGCAGAGAGAGAGGAGGAAGCAGGCTCCCCGCTGAGCAGAGAGCCCGATGCGGGCCTCGATCCCAGGACCCTGAGATCATGACCTGAGCCGAAAGCAGAGGCTTTAACCCACTGAGCCACCCAGGCACCCGACATGCCTATATATATTAACATATCTATTTATATGCAATTATATACATATATGTCAACATATCTCTATATATGTTGATATATAGATTTATAGATATATTTATATATACACATACCTACATATACCGTATCTTAAAGATGATTAATTTGTTATCCCACCAAACAAACATCACATTTAATATCATTATTTCCAAGAAACGGACTCCCAATTTTTTTCCACCAAGACTTCTCTGTCCAAAGATAATAAATCATGGAAACCTAGACCCACCATAGGTATTTCTGATTGGAACACAAATAAACAACTTCCTCACTTAAAAATATTACCCTATTGTAACATTTCATTTCTGTATTTTAACCTCTGATTCACTGTACTAGTATGTTTTGAATACAATTATTTTTATCTAGATCTATGATAAAAATATTTTTTTAGTCCAGTAAAATATTTTCAAGCAGTTTGTGCCAAAGTTAAGTAATGGCTATGAAAAGAATAATAAGTACTTTGAGAGGGACAAAGGTTTTTTTTAACAAAACTTCATGAAGTAACTATTTTATAGTTATTAACATTCTGTTTAGTTATGTGCTGAACAGAGAAAGCAAAAGTGTAGCAGAAATAATGTGTTCCTCAGAAAAGTGAGAACCCTATCAAGTTCTGCATATTCCTAGGCTTAGCAAAAATAATTTTAAACTCACAGCAAAGGTGAAAAATTGAACCAAGAGTTTTTTCTTATGTGTGATTACCTAGCTTGTTCTACGATGTCACATTAATTTTAAGTACCTAATTCTTCAAATTTCTTATATGTAGAGGTAACCTGAATAAAATAACAAAATAAGTGTTTTTGAGAGAAAAATGTGAAAGCATTATTTCAAGACAAACTTGTACGTAAGACATCATGAGAGTTCCAAAATATCAAGAAAACAAATACAGTAATTCAGTGTAAAATGGGGCCGATAGTGAGTTATATAACCCGGAGATCATAAAGCTAATGTGTGTTAATTTTATCCTTAGTTTGGTGGATTATTATTTTACTCAACAGAGTTATTTCTTGCTTACAATTCACCTTTTAGAAAATTAGTCAAATATGTTTATTTATTTAAACAAACTGTAGTAAGCACATAAATGTGTTTTGAGAGCCTAGTATGACACATATGATTATTCTGTAAATTTGGAAATTTGCTTTCTCTGAACTTTGGAGTTCAACTAGGAGACATGGAATGACTTTGAAAACTATGTTTCTATGCAAAACAGAGTATTTCACCTTCATAAATTTGTGATAGTAGGTAGGCAGATCACATAATGTATACTATATTTCCAGCCCAACAATAGAGATGTATTGGCCCGAACACCCCTAAAGTTAATTGCAGTTTTGTGATTAAACCATGAAAGTTATGATAATATTAAATGCATAAATATTAGACATTGAAGTATATCAACAAGTCAAGATTTGACTACTTTTGAAAGAAGTCTATGAAATTCTTGCCAGGGATTTACTTATAAGAAGACAATAAAGCTGCTACTTATAATGAGAAGGACAAAAAAAAATAAACAGTAAAAAACAATATAACATATTCTTGGGTTAAGTCATTTCTGCCTATGCAATAATTGTTAAATTACTTAGTTTTTCCTTTACCTGGAAGCTGAAGCAGAATATCTAAAGAAGTTAGGAGATACATCTGTGATTGAAAAAGTTACTACTGAAAACTTTGATCAAGTGTAGAAACTTCTCAGTTTAACATGAGGCACTTTGGAAGTTTGATGGGTTACAGTGAGATGCTGTTTCTTATTTTCTTTATGAAATAGGATAGTCAAGGGGCATACTGTGATTCACAGGTAAAATTAATAAAGAATCTTCCTTGAGAGTGACTATATATAAAAATTGATATTGTGAGCAATAAAGATTAATTTTTTTCTTATCCAGGTGGCAATAATTTTTAAAAATCTGGTATTGCTGAGAATGTGGAGAAATGTTTGGACAGAATAGAATAAGTATGAATAAGTAATGACAAATATTTAAAGCCTAATTAACAATAAGAACAAAGGCTTGGAGCTGTGATAGAGAATTGTACGTCAAGGTGAAATCAGCATAATTGGAAATCAGGATTTTTATAAGAGCACAGTGATAAGCAGTATTTACTAGAACAGAATTGAGACAATTCCTGACACTATGGAAATTATAATTTAATAAGCAATTTAAAGCGTTTTTAAGAGCAGGTGAATGAATTACTGGGTAAAATTGTGTCTTTGGAAGATATTTCCAAACAGGAATTATTAGTGGCATTCCCAGAATTAAATTGGACAGAAGCTAGGAGACTTGCTATTGGCCAAATGTGAGGTGTGGAGATCAAGTGCACATAATGGCAATGCAAATGAAAAAATAAATGAATAAAAAAGGAACAGGTAAGAGAGATCATGCAAAATAGAATCCTTAACAGCTGGTGGTTAATGGGATACATAAGTGAAGCTAGATTATAATGGAAAACATACCTGATTCATTTTGATATGTTCATGCCAAATAACAAAGCCTAGGTAGGGAACATCAAAATCATGAGTCTACCATTTTCATGAAGAATAGTAGAGTCCCTGAAGATTTGTCATGACTGAATTCTTTCCGACCACTAGCGATCCAATTATGAACTGACACAAAATTTCACACCAATATGAAGTATCTCTCTGTCCATCCGTCTGTCCACCCAGCCAACCATTAATCTAACCCAGAGACATCTACCGTGAGGACAACTTACTTGCCTTTTCTGAATATAGTTAAATACTTTTGAATTACTTAAAAATGCAGCACGTCTGTCCATGCTGTACGTGTATGTAAGTGAGCACTATATAACTATTCAAGTAGTCATTTGTCTTTACCAATGATTCTGAAAAATCTTGTATTTAAAACACAGTGGCACTCTAAGGAGAATCTTGGTACTCTGGTTTCTGTAATGAGATTCCCTAATCAAAAGCACTGAGATAGTTGAGATGAAAAGGTTTTCCCCCTTAGTTTATAATGCAGGCATTTATTAAGATACGTTTCTAAGTATTAAATATATGAATATCAACATTTCTCCTGTCCCTCTATTCTCAAAGCATACAGCATACTATTTTGCAAACTTTTGGTTTCATGTATTTCCCCAGATTGCAGGAAAAAATAATCAGTCCTGGCTATTTCTCTGTCATTATTTATGAAATGTATAATCCTTTCACCGAGGAATTAAGTGGGGAAAGCTACTTTACAGCAGTAGTAGATAAAAAGGAGCCGGGTAGGAATTGGTATTATTCATTATCAAGTTTTTGTTGTTGTTGTGGTCTGGTCTTTCTCTGAACCTGGCCTTGCTCTTACTTTACTGAAACCGTACACCAACAACAGGGAGATGGCTGATATGGGAGAGGCTAAAAAGTTCAGTCTGCTGGGAGAGGGATTCATTTCAGCCCATCAGTGCGGTTATTCTGCTAAGTGGTGACATAATCCCAAATTCACATTCCCAAGAGATTGGCTCTCAGGATCTCTCCCATTTGCTGACTTTACTGCAAAAGAATGCCAGCTTCTGCCGTAATTGAGGAAAAAGGTTTTCAGGCCAGATTATCATTTCTGAAATGGATCACATAACATATCTAAAAGTGTTAGTATAAGCCCAACCTTCTGCCCAGAGATTGTCTTTTCAAATAAATAAATAGATTTTTTTTAATCCTGTTTTGTAAGGGTACTATATATTGGGCTTGTCTTTTTAATCCCAGTAATTCCGGTTTTCCAAAAGAAAACACTTTAGACTAAAGAGCGCCCTAGATCAATATTTAATAGAGGGGAAAAAGAAAAAACTAGAAACAATAGGGTTATTGGAACAATATGGAAACTCTTTGGTTATTACTAAATATTCTGCAGTCACTAAAAATATAGGCTAATGCTCCAAATATGCTCTATTATGTCAGAAAGACTACGTGACATGTTAAGTGAATAAATCAAACTGAAGTAGAAGATCTAGAATGTTGACCTGTTTGTGGGATGGATATGGTATATACACGCATGCACATACATGCAAGTATTCACATATATGTGAACCATTTGTATATGTTGCATTTCATATGTATGTACATATGTAGAGTGTGTAGTTACTGCTAAAGGATTTTAATTTTATTTCATAACCTTTGGAAATGTTTAGTTATTTCACCCTGACATGTAATTTTCAAACTGAAATGAAAAATTGTTTCTGTGATGTCTTCTGCAAGTTAAAATTTCTTACTGTACATATTTCAAGGCATACATTTAATACCCTATATATACTGTATTAACTTTACCCAGTTTTGATGCATATTTAATATATTCTGCTAAATGTTATGTGCATTCAATTCATACCTCTAAATCACTAAGTAATGTTAGCAACAAAAAGAAGCCAGAGTACTGAAGGCTAGGTAATAATGGGAAATACTTGATAGGAAGCCCCACAAAGGGGACGAGACTAGCCAAGGTTCGACTGTATCTTTCAGATATTTGCAGTGGGTGAAAACCCAAAACACATTTGGTCAAGTTCTCTATTTCAAGATAAACTTTGCCCATATGTTTTTGATTCATTTACATGTAATTCCCTGAACTGACATTCTGAATGAGTTATTCGATGCATAAGGAGATTTTTGTGCCATAATTATATACGATACATATAATATAATGCATAATAATTTAGAGCAGAACTTGTATTTTTTCATGTTGCAGATTCCAAGCACATGTTCCTTCCTGATGATTCACTTGAACTGAGGTGTGGAGTGACTCACTGAGTCAACCTATGGTTGAGATTTATATTACTGTGTTGTTTGTATTTTTTTTTCTTAAAAAAAAAAAGCAGTTTTTCCATTTCTCAGTTTCCATGATAGTCAAATTAGCATGATAATCTTTATTAAAATTTACTGCTGTCATTTAGCAGAACCTACAAAATTTATTAACATGCTTGCAAATAGCTAGTTCCTAGAATTTGTAACTTTTTCTTCAATGTGATAGATAACTACAGTTTAAATATGCCCTTGGACATCTAGTGAAATACCAGTTCCCCATATTATCTTCTTCAACCTAAAGCATAGATTTGCTAGAAATTTCATCACCTATGAACCTTAGAAAATTTATGGAGATTCAGTTGTATTCATAGTGGTTGTAGTGCTCAAAAATGCAACGAAATTTCACATTTTACTCCTGTTTCTCACTAGCCCGTCAGGCCTCACACAGTGCAGCCTACTTGGGGAAATAAAATTGTATTATCTTTCTCTCCTGTTTGAAACACGAGATGCAATTCAAATGATTCTTTTGTTTCCTATATATAATTAGACCATGTTTTCTTTATTTGTAAACCCAGATTTGATTTACACTTTTTTTCCGTGGTTCCTGTGGTATAATTTTTGTGGACAACTCTAAATCCACCTGGAATTTATTTTACTGGAATAATGTGAAGATACAGTCAGCTCATTTCAGTGTGTAGGGACAAAGTATTTCATTTGCATTTGCAAGTTTTTTCTATTTAGTAAGGTAGTAAAAGTGCCAGTTGTTCCCCTACCATGTTCTTCCTGGATTTGACATACTGTTGCTATAATTCTCACTTTCAGATTTGTAGTTGGATATCCATGAAGAAGCAGTATCCCTGAAATGAATCCATTATAAAGTTCCTGAGTCATTAAATGGAAGCAAAAGATAAAATGCAAAAAACCTCAAACGAAACTATAACTACATTATAATATGTCAAATAAACTCGCTAAATGTGCATTATCGGTCAAAATACTATACAGTAGTTGGTTTTCAGAGGACTGCTTTCCAGTGGCTAGTGGCAAAAAAGATCTTCTAATAATTTCAACCTTAATATGATATTGGAAATGCTACAATTATTAATATTAATTTCTAACTAGTAATAAAATTACTAACATTAATTTCTAAAAATGTCAGTGTCCTGAATTGGAAACTAAATCACTAGCATCGCTGTTTTAGGGTTACATATTAAATTTGAAGCAGAGACTATCTGCATACACTTTGACTTGAAAAAAAGATACATTAAATAAATTCAGATACTTGAAGATGTGTGCAACCAAGTTAAGAGTGTGTGTATGATTCTTCAGAATGCACGAGGTAGGCAGGACTGACTGTCTATGCCTTGTGAGCGCACAGAAGTACCACTCTTCTTTTGGGAAAACAGGGATTTTATTGAAAAGGTACTGGGGTAGCCCTCCAAGTTACCTGTTTCTCTCTTCTTAATGACCTCATTCTGCCACATCAGGATGGCTCCAGGAACTTGAAATTCATATCCTCACATCTTCATGATGAGAAGGGAAAAGGGATCTCTCTGTCTCTGCCGGATAGTTAGAGGTATCTTGGAAGATTAGTTCTGATGGACCAAGCTTGAGTCAGCGCTACCCCCCCAATCACCATAACCAGTGAACTGGTTAGTCCCACTGCCCCAGTAATAATTACAGCCAATGCTTATTGCAGCCAGGCCTCGTGAAAATCACTGCATATGGATTATTTCAGCTCATAATGATGGTTTCAGGAGTTGGATGGGTGGGCAGAATAAAATACATTCCATACATATCTACTAACAATTTTATTTTATTTTTTTTAAAGATTTTATTTATTTATTTGACAGAGAGAAACACAGCAAGAGAGGGAACACAAGCAGGGGGAGTGAGAGAGGGAGAAGCAGGCCTCCCGCCGAGCAGGGAGCCCGATGTGGGACTCGATCCCCGGTCTCTGGGATCATGACCTGAGCCGAAGGCAGTCGCTTAACCAACTGAGCCACCCAGGCGCCCCTATCTACTAACAATTTTAAAATGCTGGCCCATAGTTCTCTATTCAACAATCCCTGATTCCCAGAGATTTCATAGTCCCATTTGGAAAAAGCAATGGAAATTTTGTCCAGGCTGTGTATCAATGCCCCTTCAGGTCTCTCTAGAACTAACTTGAGCAGAGAATTTCTAGGTTGAGTAAGAAGAAAGAGAGTCCAAACAGAAGTAAAATTCTGAGTAATATAGGGTTCTCTAAATCACCTGATGCTTTGCAAAGGAGGAATTTCATTTTAAATAGGATGGCTGATGGTCTATTTCCTGGGAATTTGGAAAGATTTGTAATACACTGATAGCCCATTATGTGGTAACTGTGTTTTGTTAGATACTCATTTATTTTAATTCAAGTTTGCTTTATCCTGCCAGTTTGTTGACCTTACCTTGCTAAATAGGTCTGTAATCTAAACTTTAAAGGAGGATTAAGCTTCATGTTATTTACCTAACTAAGCATTGTCACTGTGTTATCCTCTTACATATTTGTTACCTGGGGGGGGGGGGGAACCTCTTTTTTTTCCTCTGGACCTTCCAGTTTCTTTTGCATGAAAACCTTTGTGGCTTTTTAAAATTTTATTATTATTCTGCTTTATGATCTGAAACTGTCATTTAAATAGCACTAGGGGTTAACTTAGATCATAGTGCTTTTGATAATGCTTTTTTTTGCGATTGTATGCACACATAAAGAACAGAAGAGACACTATTCATCCTCTCTTTACTCTGAAATACCATTATACAACTCTGATGACCCTGATTTTAGAAATCATGTTGGTTTTTAATATTGCTTTGAAAATAACTGACACTTTACAAATTCTTATTGTTGAAGTATAGCTGATATGTTAGTTTCAGATGCACAATATAGTGATTGGACAATTATATATTACGTTATATTTTACTTAAACATAATGTAATTTATTGAAATCATGAAAGCCAAATGCTCACTGCAGTGGATATCTCTTCTGTCTGTCCTCATACAATAATAATATTCTTGCAACATTATGGAATATTCTCCGTAAGATGTATTTTCGTATCTGTGACTTATTGATTTTATAACTAGAATTTTGTACCTCCTGATCCCCTTCACTGCTCTCACCCATCCCCTCATCCCTTGCCCTCTGGGAACCACCAGTTTTTTCTTCATGTTTCCGAATCTTTTGGTTTTTGTTTGTTCATTTGTTTTGTTTTTACGTTCCACATATAAGTGATATCATATGGTCTTTATCTTTGACTTACTTCACTTAGCATAAAACCCTCTAGGCTTATCCATGTTGTTGCAAATGGCAAAAATCTCATTATTTTTTATGACTAATACCCCATTATATATGAATATATCACATCTTCTTTATCCATTAATCTATGGATAGACACTTGGGTTGCTTCCATGATTTGGCTGTTGTAAATAATGCTGCAATAAACAGAGGGGTGCATATATCTTTCCAAATAAATGTTGTTGTTTCCTCTGGGTAAATACCCAGAGGTGGAATTAGTGGATCATATGGTATTTCTATTTTTAGTTTTTTGGAAAACCTCCATACTGTGTTCCCCAGTTGCTGTATTAATTTACATTCCCACCAACAATGTACTGAGGTTCCCTTTTCTCTACATCCTTGCCAACATTTGTTATTTCTTGTCTTCTGATTCTAGCCCTTCTGACTGGTATGAGGTGATATCTCATTGTGGTTTTGATTTGCATTTTCCTGATGATCAGTGATACTGAACATGTCTTTATATGTCTGTTCTTCTCTTGTATGACTTCTTTGGAAAAATGTCTATGGAGAAAATAGCCTGCTCTTCTAATGGAAAATCTGCTTATCTCTTCTGCATGACTCTTAACCCCTCAAGGGAAATAGAGTGTATATCTGTACTCTGGGACTATTTTAATATTAATTGTTTATAAGACAGAGGATACAAAAGAGACCAAAAATGTTTGACAGACAGAAAAAGAGGGAAATCTAATTTTATTTTGAGTAATTGCCTCAATAAAATTAATTCACTACTTATGAAATCCTAGATACAGGTCTTTCACTTTTTTTAAAAGTTTTTAATTTTTGTTTGTTTGTTTGCTTTTAACAATCTTTATACCCAACATCAGCCTCAAACTCATGACATTGAGATCAAGAGTTGCATGCTCTTCCAACAAAGCCAACCAGGAGCCCTAGTTTTTTCACTTTTTTAAAATTCAATTTTTCTTATCATATTACATCATTTCCATGTCTTACTTTATAATTTTTTCTAACAGAAAATGTATGTCTTCAGTGAAGTATGGGCCTTCGCCAGCTTCACGGTGGGGATCATGATTGGTGTTAACCAGTTTATGTGATCTCTTTCCCTTCCTGGTATTGGGTTAGGAGGAAGCAGGTAACCTAATTCTGGCCAATGATATATGTTGAGAAATAATTCCTGGCTCTTAGAAAGAAAAAAGAAAAAAAAATAGAGAGAGATTCAGAGAAGAAATAAGTCCCTTATGTCTCTGGACTTCACATGTAAGGATGTGATCCTTAGAATTGCTGTAGCCACTGTCCCACTACTGCGCCAATGCCGGAGGACAAAAACTAACTCACTGCTAGAGTTAGTAGAGGGGGAAAAGTGATGAAAAAGCTCTGGTTGTTTAAGCTGTACATATGGAATTGACATACCTACAGACATCCTGTTACATAAAATAATATAATGTATTTTATTTAAATCATGAAAGCCAAATATTTCTGCTGTAAGCAGCTAAGCACATCTGAACTAATATTCTTTATTGTTTCTTACAACATCCTGCAGACAGACATATTGAGATAGGTCTGTCACTCCGGAAATTCCTAAAATCTGAGGGGGAGGCAGAGAGAGAGGAAAAAAAGGGAAAAGGATAAATTGTATGCATGTAAGACAGTGCATATGTAATTTATAAACCCTGGATATCATCAATGAGTAAAAAAGAATGTGCTGAGATAAACTTTCGTTTTGAAGGGGAGAAAATCTGAGCTCCAAGCCGATATTTAGGAAGATGGGCACCTCATATGTTCTCTCAAGAAAAGGAATGCTATTGCTTGTGACATTCCACATACCTTTTGAACCAAATGAGGTGGTAGGATCTCTCTCTTGAGAAGGGGTGGTATTTACTGGGTTGTGAGGAGGAATGCATGAGTCAGAGAGAGCTATGTATTTGAATTTGAAAAAACAAATGTGAGGTCCAGAATATTGACTGGGATTGAGCTAGAGAAACTAGGTAGGGACCAAGCAATGGAGAACCTTATAGGATATGCAAACAAATTTATTATAATGAGGTAAAATATAGGGAAGGGTAGTACATAAAAGAAAACAATGTTCTACTTAAAAATGTGAATCCTAGAGGACCTGGGTGGCTTGACTCTTGATTTCAGCTCAGGTCATGGTCTCAGGGTCATGAAATCAAGCCCCAGGTAGGGCATGAAGCCTGCTTAAGATTCTCTTGCCCCCTTTTCCTCTGTACCTCCCCCCACTTGTGTGCATGCACGCTTGTGCTCTCTCTCACTCGCTCTAATAAAAATAAATAATAAAATTTAAAAATTTAAAAATGTGAATCTTTGCAATTTATATATAGAATAAATTATCAAATTCATTGATTATATGAGTCATCCATCTAACAAAACTAAAAAAGACATATTTTGTGATCCAATAATTCCAATTCTAGGAGTCTAACTTAGGGAAATAATATGTGGTAGAATACTATGTAAAAGAATATTTATCACAGGATTTTTTTATATCAGTATGAATAGAAAATAATCAGAATATTCAACAAAAGTGGAAAAGTTAACTAAATCACAGAACATTCTTGCAACTGAATACTAGGGATCGATCACAATTGCTTATTTGCAGAATATTTGACATCATGAGAAAGGGCTCATAATAAAAAGTTTAGATGGAGAGAAAAATATTGGGCAAAAATAAGTACAAGATACAAAAATCAATCCCTATTTGGAAAAAAGAAAAAGGTGAGAAAAGACATTTATATATATATATATATGTAGAAAGCTCCCCATTCCCCCCATACACACATACACATACACAACTTAAAAATAGCTATGGTT
Organism: Spilogale gracilis; assembly: GCA_004023965.1. NCBI lineage: Eukaryota > Metazoa > Chordata > Mammalia > Carnivora > Mephitidae > Spilogale > Spilogale gracilis. The sequence goes on from PITA01000913.1 coordinate 164,111, forward strand.
GAATTCAGTACATCAACAATATTGATTTTCAGTTAATGAGTAAGGGACAATTTTCTTGGGCATAGGTAAATAAATACAGATTACTTCTACATAATGGAAATAATAATTTATTAATAAAAATATGAAAATTATTTTATATTTAACTTTCTCTGACTTATTTCTCTTAGCATTATACCCTCTAGATAACATCCATGCTGTTGCAAATGGCAGGATTTCATTCTTTTTTATGGCTAACAATATTCTAGTGTGTGTGTATGTGTATACCACTTCATTATCTAGTCATCTATGGGTAGACACGTGGGTTACTTCTGTATCTCAGCTGTTTTAAATAATGTTTCAATAAACGTTGGGATGCACCTATCTTTTTGAATTAACATTTTCACTTTTGGGGGGTAAATACCCAGTAGTGAAATTAATGGAACATATAGTAATTCCTCAACAACACTTGTTGTTTCCTGTTTTGTTTTGTTTCAGTCATTCTGACAGTTGGAGGGGGTCATACCTCATTATGGTTTTGATTTGCATTTCCTTAATGGCTGGTGATGTTGAACATCTTTTCATTTGTCTGTTGGCCATCTGTATGTCTTTGGGAAAATGTCTGTTCATGTCTTCTGCCCATTTTTTTTTTAAATAGACTCCACACCCAGCATGGCTCCCAACATAGAGTTTGAACTCACAACCCTGAGATAAGAACTGAGCTGAGATCAAGAGTCATATGCTTAACTGACGACCCCCCCCGTTTTTTGTTTTTTGGTTTTTTTGGTATGGTAACTTTATATAAATAAGTGAATAATGGAAAGCCCACTGAATTGGGTCTGAGAATTTCCTGGATTCAAGTTCTATTTTCAGTGGTTATCAGTGTGGCCTTGTGTTTATTGCTTAATCTTGCTGTATCTCAGTTTCTTATCTGCAAAATAAAGAGAATGTATTAAATGTTCTTTGATGTATTTGAAGATATTTAACAATACCCTGCAGAAGCACGTGACCAATGAAAACAGCATAGTTCTGACAAAGGTGTAATCTTGTATCTTGCTTATTCAAATGCTCCACCTTCCCTGAAGCCCCGAATAAATAACTTGAAATATTGAAACCAAACAGTAGCCTGCATATCCATGAACTATAGTAAGTGGAAAAATAACTGTAAGTGAATTTTGGGAGATTTCAAGAATTGAAATGTAGAAGACTCTTCGGGAAATGTACACAGAGGAAATGGGGAACTAGGGCAGTTTGCCCAAGGGAGAGGCTTTTGGTGACAAGCACTTGTAAGAAATTCTTTAGAGAAGGGTCAATGCAAGCAATTATTTCTGAGAGACTTTTATGAAGTGATTTGATAAGTAAGATGTGAATAAAAAAGAGACTAAGGAAGATACTGAGATACTGACTTCTAAAAGGGACTTTTCTACTATAATCTGTAGGGAGACACTACCCTATGCTAAAAAAAAAAAAAAAAAAAAAAGGTAATTCATTCTCAAAGAACTGTGAAACTGGAATTAAGCCCACTGCTCAAAAATTGGGGAAAAGGGTAACCCAAAGGTCTCATGAAACTTTCCAAATGTTTGACAGTAGAAACAATGGTGAGGATAATACTAGAACCTATCTGATAAGGTTATTGTAAGGATTAAATGAATTAATACAGACAAATCCCTTAGTTATAAAAATGTCCAGCACATGGTACAAAGTAAGTATTAGCTGTCACTATTCTTTTTGTCTTTGTCACTGCTGTTGTTTGCATTATTATTTTGTCTGAGATAATATTTGGATTGATCTTTCTGGTAAAATTAATAATAATGTGCTGGTAAACAAATGTCTTCTGTAACTTTTCAATTATGTGGATTCTACTTACTTTTTAAGAGAACAATCTACTTTGTCCAAAGAAAAATCAACTTATTTAAAATGGAACATGCAGGAAGCTTTCTTGTTTATTGTAGCAAAAGCCTTATAACCATATTTTTCTACTAATCAAGATATAATAAAAGTCAACTACTGATATTGAGGTTTCAGCCTTTTAATGTCTGACTTTCTACCTAAGAGATTACTTGCTCTTTATAGTGTATTCTGTAAGAGGGGGTAGTATTGAAGTCATCTCAAATCCAAGCTTGATACCTAAATATCTTTCTGCATAACTGAATTTTAACTTCTAAGAATCAAATTTCTATTTGCAACTACCTAAGAAATATGAATCACCTCTCAGTTCACTGAATGACACAAAACTTTAGATCTTTGAGATATAATATTCAAGCAATAACAAGTCACTTTCACATTTTAGAAAGCAGCCACCTTCCAAAACCATGTAGAGGGAGAAACCCTATCATTTCCCTTCAGTTTTCAGTATGAAATCCCATCCCACATGATGTCTTCTAGGTCCTAAGTAAAATTCTAGCTAATTTCCTACATGAAATCAAAATTTCTGGGGCACCTGGTTGGCTCATTCAGTTAAGCATCTGCCTTTGGCTCAGGTCTTGAACCCAGGGTCCTGGGATCAAGCCCTGCATTGGGCTCCCTGCTCAGCGGGGGAGTCTGCTTCTCCCTCTTCCTCTTCCTGTCCCTCTGCCCTTGCTCCTGTGAACTCTCTCTTTCTCTCTCTCTCTCTCACTCACTCTTTCAAATAAATAAGTAAAATCTTTTTTTTAAAAAAAGAAATTTCTGGAAATGATTTGTATTTCTTTTTAAGTTTTGTTATTGTTGCTGTTAGACTTTTATTAACTGAAACTGTAGGAAAATCAGTTTCTCTACCTGGTAAAGCAAATATAAATTTCAAAATTTATAAATTCAGTTTTTTGATTTAAAGCTTCAAACCTTTACTTGAATAGACTTTAAAAAGTGGCATTTAAAAATTCTTAAATATTTCTTAGGGAATAGGGGAAGCAAACTAATAATGATAGAGTATATAAATGTGTTAGACTCTGATATAAGTGCTTAGTTATATAATTTATTTGATAGATTTTCTGGTTTAAACTATTTATGGACAAGTCATCATAAAAATAAATGGTGTTTCAAAATCTCTTTATGTAGCTCTGGAAAATTGATGGTTTTACTTTTAAAAATAACTAATGAAGGAGGGACACCTTTTCTGATTTCTATGTTTTGTTTACCTTTCTCTTCAATACAGCACTCTAAGCCACCGCTCTACACTCTACTTACCTTAATTCTGTTTTTGCACTACAGAGTTTGCTTGTGTCCTGTGTCATTTATGTAATCGATGGCATGGTATCACCGACAAAGAAAAACTTAATTGCATGAAAGCTGCCGTAGAACTACTTGCTGCAAGTCCTTGAGGAGGTCATTCCAGGATGACACTATGTCCAAGACTCTGTGAAATGGACACCAAAGATACTTTGTTTAGAAGTAGTCACAGGGCATTAGGGATAAATGGGCCTTATGGCATCATATCTTAATTCTCGTTAACACAGACAACTGTACATCAGAATGCTTACATAATGTTTTTCTAACGAGAATCAGAAACAGAGCTGAGACTGAGCCAAGTCTGCTAATTTCTGCCTGTATATTCTCTCAGTATTCTTGCGTGTATACATATTGTACACATACTATGTTCACCAGCCTTCGTCTTGAATCTTATAATTAACAATGGGCAAAGACACACTATATACAATTTGGGTGTGGGACCAAAGTAACCTCCAGTATTCTGTCTATCCAAGGGCTACAGAATGTATCTCTGTGAAATGACCAAGTGAACTGATTCAGTCATTAAAGTGTTTTGTCCCAGCCAGTCTCACCCTATTCCTTAGGAGTGATAGGGCTGTGGTCACTAGTAAATATTTATCATCCTTTGCCATGCAGCTTCAAGAAGCCCAGCTGAGACATGGAATAGGAGAAAAAGTCCAATCTACCTGAAAGGAGTAGTCTTTCTACCTATGAGAGAGAGAGAGTGGCTGCAGTTTTCCCGTTACTTATTTATATTTATGATATACTTTATGTTTGTATATTTAAAGGCCAACCAATGCCTTTAAATAATTTTACAGAAATTGAGAACTGGCAGAGAACCTAGTAATCACCCAACCCTACATATGAAGGAAATGTAGCCTACAAGAAAACCTGGCTTTCTCAAGATCACAAAGTTCATCTTAAATGAAATTCTGTAATATTTCCTCTGCTTCTAAAGTCAACGGAATGTTTAAATGAGTACTCTAAAATTATAGTATGTTATTTTTTACAGGTGTAAAAAATGAATCTGGACTACTTAGAATTCACAGATGACTCCTTACTTAGCATTTGAAATATATTTTAGGTTCCATCTCTAGATACCAATGTGTTTTAAAGAATAAGCAGGAGATTAGAAAGTAAGCTACACATTTTCCTTTTTTAAAAACACACCATTAGAAGGATAATAACATTTAAACTCTGTAGCATAAAATCTTCTCTGTGAACCACTAGAACATCATTTTTGGGCAATTTAATGAATGGCCATTTTTAAAATTCTACAGCAACAAATATTTTTAAGGAAATAATATAGTGTCATTATTTGGCTTAAGAAAATAATTTGAAAGCCATCAGAGAATTTATTCTGAAACTAAGAAGTAGCTATAATTATACCCTTGTCCTGTTTAAGTCTTTCTTTAAGTATCTTTGAGAAGATCACTCTGATAGAGGTGGGAAGAGGTGGTTGGGTGATGGTGGCAATTTATTAGAAGCAGGGATCCTACTGGGCCAGGAAATAAGTCTATAAATGAACTTATAAATATCTCTAACTTGTGAAGCTCACATTTAAGCAGGGGGGAGACACCTTATAACAATAAACATAACAGATGAGTAAATATACACTATTGTTAGAAAAAAATAAGTGCAATGGACAGATATAATACACAGTAAAGAGAATTTAAGTTCTTGGAATAAAGGGTAGGTTCCAGGTTTATAAGATGCTCAAAATTAGTTTCATTAAAAAGAACATATTTGAACAAATACTAGCAAGGTAGGAGAACAAAATTCAGCTGTGGGGAGAAAGCTTCTGCAATGGTTATATGTCTGTCTCATCCCTGACATGTGTGAGAAACAACCAGGAGGTTTGCATGGCTAAAGAGAAATGAAAAAAGGACAGAGTAGTGGAGATGAGGTCAGAAAGCTAATAGGACCCTGATTATGTCAGAGCATCTAGGCCATTGTCAAGCCTTTGGCTTTTACTCTGAATGAAATGCGCAGGCTGTGGAATATTTTGAGCATGTGACATGACTGTTCTCGTGTTTAAAAAGGATCATTCTAAGAGTTCGGTCAAAATTACATTTGAGGAGTGGGAGGAGCCTGGAAGTTAGGAGACTGTTGCAGTAATCCAGGCAAAATAGAATGGTAGTAGTGAAGGTGGAAAGAAATGGTTACATTGTGGATGTTTTCTGAATACAAAACCAACACGATAGTCTTGTAGATTAGATGACAAGGTGTCAGGAAGAGAGGTGTGAGTTGTTTCCTAAGGCATTTGCTGTGGACATCTGGAAAGGTGGAGTTTTCAGCAACTGATAGAGGGAAGGCTGTAGGTGAAACAGATTTAGCTGGTTTCAGAAGGATAGAAGGTTAAGTTCAGTTTTGGATACATTGAGGTCAATGTGCATATTAGATACCCAAGTGGAAATATTGAATCAAGTTTGGAAGAGAGATCTGGTCTGGAGATAGAAATTTGAGAATACTGATGATGTTTAAAGTCACAGAACTGGAGAAGATTGCCCAAAAAAGCAAGTGAAGACTAAGAACCAAGGAGTTATCTTTAGAACACTGGATCTGAGAGGAAGGGATTGGGAAATAATCAGTAAGGTGGGAGTAGAAAGTAGAGCAGGTGGTCCTGGAAGTCAAGGGAAGAAAATGTGTCCAGGACATGTGAGTGAGTAATTGTTTCAAATGATACTGAGGTTGAGTAAAATGAGAATTGAGCATTGATTTTTAGCAAAGAAGAAATCACCAATAGGGTGATAACATACATATCTCAGTTGATCTAGGATATTCCCAAGTGATTCCCATTGCAATGAACACACTCATTTGGGTGCTAAGTCAAGTGATGGAGGCCTGACTGAAGATTATTATGAGACAAGTTGGAAATTTGATTTTTCTGGTGTCAGATTTGAGAAAAAAGTTATGTGTCCTAGCTATGGCGCATGTTGGTATTGGTTCAGCTGGGTAATGCTAGCTACCAAGATGAAAAACACATGAGAAGGAAGAGATGGAAGGATGATTCAAAGATGATGGCTTCAGTTTTGAGGAATTGGTAGACCTACAGGTGAACTCTTCTATAAATTGAATCTCAACAGGGATGGAGTTTTGATGAGAATTAGAAGTCAGAAGAAAGAAATGAGAGTTAAAGCAGAGAGACACCATGTTGAGTACAAAGAAATGGTCAAGAATAAATAGCATCTTATGGCACAATATTTCAAGTGTGAAGAAAGGAGACTAAGGGGTGCCTGGGTGGCTCAGAGGGTTAAGACTCTGCTTTTGGCTCAGGTCATGATCTCAGGGTCCTGGGATTGAGTCCCACATTGGGCTCTCTGCTCAGCGGGGAGCCTGGTTTCCCCCTCTTTCTCTGCCTGCATCTCTGCCTATTTGTGATCTCTCTCTGTCAAGTAAATAAATTTTAAAAATATTAAAAAAGAAAAGAAAAGAGACAAAGAATGATTAAGTCAGTGGGAGGAAAACCAGGGCAGTGGTGTCTCTTAAGGTATTGGAGGAGATTTTCAAAAAGCATATTTCTGAAACTACTCAGTGCCCTCAAGAATTCAGTTCCCCCTCATGAGTAAGGATATATGATTCCTTAAACTTAGATCCAATCCAGCAAATCTCTGAAACTTTTCCTATCCTCCGATCTGAACTTGTTTTTTTGTTTTGTTTTGTTTTATTGAATTAATTTTAGTATGTAGTTTCTTATAGGCTACCTAATATCTGATACTCTTTAATAAGCCATTTTAAATTGAAATTTCTACTGGACTGTATATTCACTGTCAACCTAGGATCCCCAAATGCATTGTCCTTAACTTCCTCCGTTCCACAATCAGTCTTTCAGGGAAGTCCCCAGTCAGAATTTCCAGATCTTCAACTTGGATGGATTACCTAGACTAACTGGTTTTGAAGAATGTGAAATCAAGCTAGGTAAGAGTCAAAATTCACCATTATATTTGGTAATCAAAAGATTTGTTTGTTTTGTTTTGTTTTGTTTTAGATTTTATTTATTTGACAGAGAGGGCACAAGTAGGGGAACAGTAGAGGGAGGAGAGAGAGACTCCCCACTGAGCAGGGAGACTGATGTGGGGCTGGATCCCAGGACTCTGAGATCATGACCTGAGTTGAAGGCAGCCACTTAACCAACTGAGCCACCCAGATGCCCCTGTTGGTGCTTTTTATAAGAGTATTTTCCGGCAGCTGCTCTGATGAGAATCCAGGTTATCGTGTGCTGAAACAATCCCCAAAGTGAGGTAGGGATTGGACATAGTAGAATAGACAACTCTTAAAATTAGAAGAGCAAGATCATAGAGATAGTCAGTGAAATTTTGAAGGGTATGAAAAGGAAGAAGGGGAAGACTTTCTAACATGGGTTGAGGAAAAGGAGCCCATACAAAAGGAATAGTTAACAATTTGGGAGAGAAAAGGTGTTATTCATGAAGTAAGAATGTGGGAAGGGGGTACCAGTTCAAGTTAAAAGAACTGACAATATCTGAATAAGTATGAGCCAAGGCATATCCCTCATCATTTGAAAATGACATCACATGAAATATATCAAATGTAATATGTAGAATTAATTGCTGTTTATAGGAAAAGACATTGAGAGTTTCTTAATTTATGAGCTTTTATGAGTAGTCGATGTAAGAAAGTGTCCATTGTGCTTTTGCGAAACTAGAGTTGAAGTGATTTCCACTTTGCTATTTAATTCCCTTATATAAAGTTGGTCCCTTCCATTTACTTCATACACTTCCATTTATTCAGCAGTAATGAGTGTTTACTCAATACATTTCTCTCCAGACAGCTCAGAAATAAATAAATGTCTTGCTTTCCAGTGATATTTCCCTGGGAAGTTTATCACCCTATGTCTGCCATGAACATTTCATCACTTTCCCTTTTCTGTTAAGCTACTCAAATCATCTTTCCCAACATTTTCTCCACGCCAACCCAAAATACTTATACTATGGCCTGAATATTTGCGTTCCTTCCAAATTTATGTGTTAAAGTCTAGGACCAAATGTGGTAGTAATTGCAAGTAGAGCCTTGGGGAAATGATTAGATCATGAGGGTAGAGCTCCCATGAAGGACTAGTGCTATTATAAAAGGGCCCCCTGAGAGCTCCCTCACACATTTTTTTACCATATGAAGATACAGCAAAATGATGATTATCTCTGAACCAGGAAGAGAGCTCTTGTCACACACCCAGTCTTCCAGCACGGTGATCTTGGACTTCTCAGCCTCTAGAACTGAGAAATACATGTTTGTTTGTTGTTTAAGTTACCCAATCTCTGGTATTTTTGTTACAGCAGCTCAACCAAACTAAGACAACTGATAACTTTTCTATGTTTTATGGAAGGAAAGGTAAATAGAAGTCAGTAAACAAGATCTGCTTATCCTCTCATTTACAAAATTTACACCCTTTCCCATGTCTGCTCCTATTTTCCCCTTTTGGTTTCCAGGCCATCTAGAGTCCACCATGAGCTTCTCAAAGATTTCACTCCTTAGGTTATCATCTTTTTACTTGCCTTTGCGTCTTCTTCCTTTGTACCAAATCACTTGGCTCAGCATTTGAAATAGCCTGTGCTTTTTTGAATTATAAACAAAAACAAAGTCTCCTGAGCTCTGTCTTCATCTCAAGCTACCTTTCTATGTCTGTGCTTTCTGCAGAGATTAGGATGTTTTGAGTTGCAGTTCAGCAACTCAACTCAAAATTGATTTAAACAAAATGGCTTTTCAGCCACAATATGGGTTACTTATTCCTTCATTTTGTCTATCAGAGATAGAAAACAAAGAGCATCTTTTTTTGTTTGCTACCTATAGCAGAATGGAGATAGTTTCTTTTGCATTAATTAAAATTCCTGCTCCAACTTCAATGGTCAGAAAGATGGAATAAACTGGTAGGATTATGCCATTCAGAATCTATTCTGGAATTAGAACTGATATCAAAGCCCACTGAAAACATAACTAGGAAATTTCTTGTCTTAAACAGAAGGAAATTTCTAGTCTAACTTTAAGAGAAAGATAGAAATGGATGGTGGGAGTAATCAAAAACTGTTCATCATAACTTTAGTCACATTTTTCTTTCTTTTTTTTTTTTAAGGTTTTATTTATTTATTTGACAGAGAGAGATCACAAGTAGGCAGAGAGGCAGGCAGAGAGAGAGGAGGAAGCAGGCTCCCTGCTGAGCAGAGAGCCTGATGTGGGCCTCCATCCCAGGACCCTGAGATCATGACCTGAGCCGAAGGCAGAGGCTTTAACCCACTGAGCCACCCAGGCGCCCTTTTCACCTTTTTCAAAGGAGTTGTTCATATACTCTTTCTGTACTCCGTTTACTACTAAACACATTTTCATTTTACTATTCAGTGAATTCCAACATAGGATCTGCTCCCACTACTCTTTGAAAATACATTCACTAATATTTCAGTTACTTTCAAATTCAACATTTTCAGTCCTCTAAGTTACTTTCAGTGCTTTGAAAAAAACATTCTTTCTTTTTGACTTCCATAATTTACCCTCTGCTCATTTCCGACCCACCAATATGGCCATATGTTTTTAGCTTCTATCATATTTTCCTACTCTAAATACTCAACTTTCTTGGGTGATTTAGTTGTGTATTTCTGCACAATAAATTGTCTTGAAACAAAGACATTTAAATGGGGCATTTATTGGGGCACCTGGGTGGCTCAGTTGGTTAAGCAACTGCCTTCGGCTCAGGTCATGATCTCGGAGACCCGGGATCGAGTCCCACATCGGGCTCCCTGCTCGGCAGGAAGCCTGCTTCTCCCTCTCTCACTCCCCCTGCTTGTGTTCCCTCTCTGGCTGTGTTTCTCTCTGTCAAATAAATAAAAATCTTTAAAACAAAAAAACAAAACAAAACAAAAAAACACCATTTATTATCTCACAGTTTTGTGAATCAGAAACCCAGGTTCAACTTAGTTGGAAACTTCTGGTCCAAGGTCTCTTACCGGTTGAAGTTACTCTTTGGGCTGGGGCTATATCTTATCTGAAGGCTTAACTGGGAGAGGATCCTCTTAAAAACTCATTTATGTGATAGAGAATGTAGTCATTCACAGACTGCTGACTGGAGTCCCCTCTTAGTTATCTGTCATGTGGGCCTCTCCACAGGGTCTCTAATAAATGGACAGGCCGGAGAGCAAGACATGACAAGCAAGATAGAAGTGAGAGCTTTGTATAATTGAATCTCAGAAGTACTGTTCCATTATTTTTTCTGTGCTCTGTTTGTCAGAACTTCATCCGGCCCACACTTAGGGAGAGAGGCTTACACAAGGGTGTGCACACCAAGAAGCAGGGGCATTGGTTGCCTTCTGGGAAGTTGCGTAGTGTACAATGGTTTGCACTTTAGTCTTTTTCTAATTCCATCTTTTTTGCTTTGGCAATGTCATTTATTGTCCTAGTTATCGTATTACTTGTATTCCAAAGCTGTCAAATTTAAACTGCCATGTTAGGCCTCTTTTCAGACCTCCATAATCTCTTTATTTGGCATTTCCATTTATCTTTATCCCACGCTCTCAAAATTAATATGTTCCAAATGAAATGTTTTATTTTTCCTTCCCCTACATTCCAGCTATTATTTCTTTTTTTCTGCTAAGCTTTTCTACCTTGGTAAATGGTATCTCCATTCATTCAGCTTCTCAGGCCAGGGAGTAGAACATATTTCTTGTCCTTTAACTCTCCATCACATACCACATCATTCTATCATTCCACGTATCAACTGTTCCTTCAAAATTATTATGTTTCCTGGAAGCCTCAAAGAGCCCCTTGATATGTTTGTCTGTTTGCATTTTTGCTCTGTTGCAACCCATTCTCACCAGCAGAATAGATTAATCACCCAATAATGTAAATACGGGCTAATCCCATCTCTTTTTAAATCCTTCAAAGGCTTCTCCTTGCTCTGTAAGATCCTGCTTGATCTGGTCTGTGCCTGCTTCACCAGCCTTATTTCATAAGCATTCTTTTCTTTCTGAGTCCTAACCATATCTGGAATTCCCTCTGCTTAGAGAATTTCGCCCACAACTCTCTGCCTGAATAGTGCCTGCTCAACCTCAGAGATGTCTTCCAGGACCATTCAATCTGACACATATTCCTAAAGCTCAATCTTTTTTCTTCAGGGCACTTATGATTTGTAAGCTCCAAGTGAGAAGAGACTAAATGTATTTTGTTTTCTATCGATGCCTAGAACGGATCATTTGAACACTCAACACTCTGTAAATAACTTCTATAGCAAGCAGAAGTTACACCCAAAGAATATGCCTCAATACCCTGATGACATTTTCTCTGCTCTCTTATTTTACCAACTCTACTCTTAATTCTTCTTAATTTTGTCCTTTAATAATTGTGTTTAAATATATATGTTGCCTTTTTTTTTTCTTCCTAGTCAGCTTTTTTGGAAAAGGTGTTAGGGAAAATTCCTAAAGACAGATTATAATGTATTTGTCTATAGTGAAGAGGAGGACCTTTATAACAGTAACATCCAGATTGCCTTGGTCTGAAAGACTTGTAAGATTGAGTATTTATTAAGGTGGAATTCTTTTAAGATCTCTTTTTTTAGAATCTTTGGAAGTCAGGGGGCTAGGTGTTGGAGACTTGTTTTGTCTTGGAGAGATGGTCTAACTTCAGGTTTTCTCACTAGTAATACCCTGGTTGTGCATATACCATAAAAGAAAGGTGTGCAAAGACCCACCTGACACCCAGATTGAAATTGCAATCTTCCAGTTGATGTTTCTATTCAGAGCTTTCGTGAACTTGAGAGAAGTAATATACCTGTTCTAGTGAAAGCTGCTGATAAAATATGCTACGTTGGTGTAAAGAGACTGAACTACATCAGTAAATAATAAAACCACAGAATACACACAAATAGAAAGGAAGACCATTAACCTTTTGTTACCCAGGAAAACTTGCTGGTAAGTCTGAGGTGGTACGTGGATGGGGCGATGGGTCGCAAAATGTCAAGAGAAGTCCAGTGTGAAAGCCTGCCCTGAATCTTCTGCAAAAGAAGTTCTTTTCTTGTCTTTAGGAGAGAATTACTGGAGGGCGGGTGTTGAATACACCATTTTACCCTAATTTTAGTCTTCTGAATATTTTTGTTCTAGTGGAAAATGTATTTCCTCCCAAGGTCTCATAGTTATTTATTTCAAGTTCTGCCTTCTCTGGAAAAACAATAATAGTTCACTGACTCCAGTCAATGTGACTAGAAGGTTACATTGTTTACTTAATGCTGTGAATGAGTCTTTCTAAACAGATATTGGGAAAAAAGAGAAAAGTAAGGAAAGCATGGGGAAAAAAAAGAGTTGGATTTAACTATATGGAGAAGGACAAAGATGAGCCAGAATATGGAAGGAGAGAAGATGAAGAGTGAGAAATCAAATAAGATGCTTCCTACTATTTTTGAATATTATGGTAAAATACACATGGTCTATTTTATAACATATTACAAAAATATACTTGTCCACATCCTTGTTCCAATACATCTTCGTACACATACTTTTCTAATGTACATAAATCTGAGCAAGGAAGAAATATCTCTCCATTGCTGTGAAAAATGAATCGCTCTTCATTTGGAGTGAGGTTCAGCTTGTAGGGAAAATAGTCAGATACCACAGCTCTTCTGATTTTTTATTTTGATTTCAATGATATATTTTTTTTTTTAACTGGATTCAGCTTGGTCTGATTTGAATGCCTTAGTTTGGAGGACAGGGAGTGACTTGTACTAGTGAAGTCCTCGAGGTGTGTCCCACCAGATTTAAATTCATATTAACTGTCTGTGATGGATTGACGTCATTGGCAAATTAGCAATAATCTCTGTAAATATAAATGTAAAAGACCACCATATCACACAGCAGTGATTATCTGATTGAGCTGGTATTTAAATTTGTATTTCAGTGTGTAAGTTGTTTTTAAGTGGCCGTAGCTTTTCACATATTTTCAAAAAACACCTTTAGAACCATTTGGGAAGTTGATGGAAACTTCTGTTTGGCACCTTCTCTAATGATAGAATCACATATATTAATACAGTAACACAGTGAGGTCCCTCTAATTGACAGCTTAGTTCTGTCTTCCAGAATCTAGGATAAAGCAAAACCAAACTTAATGAGGAGTTACCTTTGTATTAACTTTGAGGAAAGCTTCTATTAGCAAAACAATAAACCAGTTTAAGCAAGGTTATTAGAGAGGAAAACTACAACCCTGTAAATTATACTCATATGCTAATTATTTTATAAATTGAAACAAACGTTCTGCAAAAAAATCTACATAGGGAAATTTGTTAGGCAAATACTGAAAATGTGTAAAAAATCACATATACAAATATATCCATTATGCAGTTTTTAGAATATCAGGTAGATAGGTATAACTGGTAGTTATAATAGGTAAAAGTAGACTTTTGGCCAAGCCTGTCAGTGCATAAATATGCAAAAATTTAAATTAAGTAGATATGATGTACCTATATGAGAACTATTTGTGGTTTAATGTTGAGCAAAATTGGATGAGAATTCAAATGTATGCATGTTTTGAGTCCATGTTTGAAATTAGAAGAAAAAAAGCACCTAAGGGAAATAAAGATAAAATCAATCTTTTTAAATAAAGGGTATTATGGTATTTTCTTTGTTTTCAAAGTGATCTGTAATCTGGTTCATCTTATCATTTAAATGAATAAAGGAAGTAATTTATGGCGAACCTTACTATTTATAAGACACCATATGAATTGTAATTCATCTTATCTTGTAAGGACTGGATGAAATGATTATTATACTCGTTTTGAACAGTAAGAAAATTTGTGCCAGAATTGTGAAAGAGCTCTCCTCAAGATCATACAGGTAAATAGAAGAGCAAGACAGGAATCAAACACGGTGGTTCTAACGACTCTTCACTCTCCACAATGCTGAACACAAGTCAACAAACTTCTAAACACAGGTATTTTTAATTGCCCACTTGGTGGTTTATACTCTTAATATAAATTTGTGTGTTAACTTGTTAATTACTTTGTAATAAACAAATGAGCCCTACTAATGACTAAATCATTGAGGAACAATTCTGAACTCTCCCCCGCCTTTTTTTTTAAATAGAGCAGAAGCTCATCATTTAAGAAGCATAGAGAAAACCAAAGCCACAAATGAGGGCATAGGACAAAAACTAACAACTTATGTAAGTTAAGTTACTGGGAAATTTAACACAAGCAGTGACAATATGCATTATCTGATTGAAATTTAGCCAACTCAACTCAGTTTTGACTCACAGGCAGTAGTGCTCCTGAGGTGGTAGAATGAAGAGAAATAAGGTGTTAGCGTATGTTATTGTGTTAGCATTTCTTTTGTTTGCTGCGTTTTTTAAACCTTGACCAGAAATGACGCCCCATCACCCGGCATTCTCTGACATTCTGACAGCTGTTTATCTTACTGATACAACAGGCACGATTTCTGAATTCCTTCGGACCACATCACAACCCTTAGCCTTTTGGCTTAACTGGAGGTGATAAATAGTTGTTAGGCTTGGATAATATATTTTAATTTGTTTTAACTTTACATATTTTCCCCCAAAAGTAGAACTCAAAATCAATTTTTGTGTTTTTTATTACACGTGAACACCAAAAAAACCCCAAAAAACAAAACCACCCCAGAAAACTGTCCCGGACAATTGTATCATGTGTCGAATAATTATATGGTGAGCTCACTTGTAGCCACAAAGCAGGATGTCCTCCTCCTAACCACCCCTCAACTTTCATAGCAATCTTTTGCTTGCGTTTTTAATAGATTTATCCACCAAGTGTTTACGATCCCATAGCTTAACTTTCTGTTTTGCTTTTAAATAGGTTTTAAAAAGATCTCTTTTAGTCTTCAGACTTCTGCTTCATCCCTTTCTTTTTCTCATAAACTAACGATCTGCAGGATTTTTTCATAGTGTGCTGCAGTGAGAAGAATCTGTCTATGGGAAATTGTTGGTGTACTTTAGGAGGTCCCCTAGTCCTCTGTATTTCCTCCTGGCACTTGGGTCCAGGGGCTCCATGGCAATTCAAAATCACTCTTTATGAAGCTTACAGATGTTTTCTTTCACATGTGGGCAGGAAGGATCTGGTTGTTTCACTTCTTCCGAAGTTAGCAGCAGTTTGTGCTAAAAGCACGTCCTCATATCTATGTATCTTCAATCAGTTTTATTGCCTGAAATTCATGTCCAGTATTGCCCTGATTTCTCGAGTTTTGGTAAAACTGTGTTCGTGTGCCCTCTCTACTTGCATATCCATTGTCCTGGGATATAAAATTTGTGCTTCTCTTGTGTTCTGAAGTATATTATCCTTTTCATTTCTGATATACACTTTTATTGCCAAAAATATGATTGTTTACATTTGGTTTTTCCCTTGTTAAATAACTTACAAATATTTTTGCCTCAATTCTCAAATGATTTTTCTTTGAAGTTAAATAATTTCATGAGAATATGCTCTTCTGTTGGTCATTTTTGTCCTGTATTGTGATGCTTAGGATATTTTCAAAGGAAAATTCTCTATAATCATAGCTTTAGGTATTCGTTCTGTTCTCTTATTCTGGTTATCTTTTTCCAGTGTTTTTCTTAACTCTATGTTAGATCTTTTCCCAGCTGTCTGCATTTTCCACAAATTCTTTTCAATTCTTTCTTCATTTTTTTTTTAAGATTTTATTTATTTATTTGACACAGAGAGAGAGAGGTCACAAGTAGGCAGAGAGAGAGGAGGAAGCAGGCTCCCTGCTGAGCAGAGAGCCAGATGTGGGCCTCGATCCCAGGACTCTGAGATCATGACCTGAGCCGAAGGCAGAGGCTTTAACCCACTGAGCCACCCAGGCGCCCTCTTTCTTCATTTTACTTTTATTTATTGTTTGTACTTTTTATTTAAGGTATTAACTATTGTTTTCTCCCTTGTTCTTTCCAGTTTAGTCTTTTCTGTGATATTGATTGATTGATTGATTGATTTAATAGAGAAACACAGCTAGAGAGGGAACACAAGCAGGGAGAGTGGGACAGGAAGAAGCAGGCTTCCTGCTGAGCAGGGAACCTGATGTGGGGCTCGATCCTGGAATCCCGGGATCATGACCTGAGCCAAAGGCAGTCACTTAACCAGCTGAGCCACCCAGGTGCCCCAAATGTGATTTTTTTTTCTTAATTTAAAAGCTCTCATGGCATCTCTGACATTTACTCATTCTGTTTTATTTTTTTCACCACTTTTGTCATTTTTAATACTGTTCAGCTTATTTTGAGATAGTAAGTTATACTTTTGATATTTTTTATGAGCATATCTTTCTGATGTACCTCCTTTGTGTTTTAGGATGCTAGTTTGCTACAAAGTCTGTCTTTAAAACAACACCATGAGATTTGACCTAAATATTTTCCCTTGTCATTTGTAAGTGGCATTAGTTTCCCTGGACTTTTCCAGGGAAATGGGGTCTAATGAGGGGTATCTAATTTCATAGCACTACCTTTCCATTAAACAGTGGGTTTTTATGTAGTGCCCTAAAGTTCTATATCCCACTTTTATCTGGACCATTTCTTTCTTTTGTCTCCATTATTCCAGTTCTGCCCAGTTTCCATCCTTTTTTCCAGAAGTCTATTCTCAGTGTGGAGTCAATTCTTCAAGAGCACATTGTCTGGTTATCTTTCAGAGTTTATGTTGGCTAGATTTCTCCTGCCTCTTCAAACCTTGCAACATATCCATTGCACTTACCCTCCGTTAGATTGGGCAAAATTCTCCCCACTTCAACTGTGGACTTCACTTTGGCCCACCATGGTTTTCAAGGAATAACTCTTGACTCTTTGGGGATTCTCCCATTCTAAGGTGCATTAGCCTGTGCTTTCCTCTGTATCCTCTTTCACAGACTCTTAAATGTGACATCTGTGGCTGTTGGTGGCTTGTCCCAACCTGTTTGTATTTTGGGATTCATTGCACCCTTTGTTATTTAATTTTATCTTAAATGTTTTCCATGGGCTTTCTATTTTGTATTCTAGTTGCTCAGTGAGATTCTCTGTGGGGAATTCAGAGAGGTTCAGTTTTATGCAGTTATCATCATCACCTTTCCAAAATATCCTTTTACTTCTATGATACTTCTAAGGAAGAAAATGGATGGAAATAGATATAAAACTGGTATCTTAATAAAATTCAGCGTTCTTGGAAATCACTGATTTTACAGTGTATACTACTTTTCTCTTTGTCCTGGAGTCCTCAACAGATAGCTCAAAACTCAGACCACACAGGCTTTTTTACGTGAGTAATGTTAGAGCAAATACTAGTTACGTTGCTACTTATGGGTATTCTTATAGTTTTTCTTGTATGAACTTGCTTAAGGGCAATAAATACTTACATGAAAGACCATATTCACAATAAAAATATTGTTTGCCGTAAACAGGTCTTTGATAAATCTGTTATGAGTAGATAAGTTCCATGACTCTAATGGCCATAGTATATTAATGTATGTATATTAAAGGACAATATTTCCTAAATGTTACAGGTGGTTATGGGTAACTAACTCAGTAACAAACACAAGTGAAAAGTGGGCATGGTTTCTACTGACAAAGTCAATGACAGTTTAGGAATAGAATGCAAATTTCTGAATTCTCTTTTACCAGGAGGCTAAATTTCATCTATTGTGTTTATTTTCTGAAATATTGTTTTATTATTTATTTTCCTAATATACAATTCTGATTTCTCATATCTTACAAATGATTCACCAGTTCATCAATCCCCAATAACACAATGTTGAAATTCGTTTTTTTCCTGTACAAAGTATAGGTTTTTAATTTGTCCTCCTACTTGTCCTCTATACTCCAGTTTCCACATAGCACTAAATGTTTTGAAACTTGAATTAGAACTGGAGATTCCACCCTTCAAAACCCTTTGATGAGCTTCCATTGCATGCAGAATTATATGTGGATTTTTTTGAATAGCCCCAAAGATCCCACAGCCTACATACTGCAGCACCTCCCCAGATCTGTGCCTCTTAGTATGCTCCTGTCCACCCAGAATACCAAGCTCATTTGCAACTCCAGGCTTTTCATGGGGCTGTTCTCTCTTCCTGGAGCCCTGCATCTTCTGTCTGGATCAGTGTTTTCTAAAAAAGAGGGCTTATATGGCTCCCCTTCTAAAATTGTCCCGTTCCAATCACTCTGTTACATTTTTCTTCAGACAGTTTGCCACTGTCCTACATTATCTACTTATTTATTACTTTTATTATTATTATCTAATTTTTATAAGCTTCATGAGAACAGGAACTGTGTTGTTTTTCTTTTACAGTGTATCCTAGTGATATATCCTAGAACAGTGCCCCCCACACCATATTACTACTTAAGGAACAAATGACTAAATCTGGGTTTGTACTATGGCTAACCACCTATCTGATGGATAACTTTATGTCCAGATTCACTGGCAGGATAATTTAAATGGAAAATGGAAATCGAGGTGAATTTAAATAGGAGAAGTAGTTAGGTTTGGACCAAGAGCCCAGGGGAGCATTCTGGGTAATTCTCAAGGCGGTTCGTTTTGTTTTTTAATTTTTTTGATGCTTTATGTAAGTGACAGCAGGCCACGCCCGCTTTGTTACCTTCCTGGTTTGACACTGTTAGGAAGTAGGAAGAAAAGAAATAAAAGAATAGGGAGTTTGTTACCTTCCTTAGTTTGACAGTTACAAAGTAGCACTTGAGAAGAAAAGAATATACAAGTGGGAACATACAAGTGGTGAGAAAGGAAGTAAGGCCAAAGGGGGGAGGCCCACCCCTTCCTACTTTACCATTTGCCCAACCTTTGGTTGTTTATCAGATGAAATACGGCTGAAGCTGAATTTTTCTGTGACTGACTTTCATGGGGAGAGGTCTCAGTGCACTTAGTGACTGTTATTAATCAACTTGATTTTTTTTTTTTTAAGTCACCATATTTTCTGACTTAAAATTTTCTCAGGCTTTCAGTGCAGAATTGAGTTTCTTGAACTAAATAGACAAGATATGTGGGAGTACCCTGGAAAATTTAAGTATAGTATATGGAATTTCATCATTCTTGTTTTTCCTCAGACTAAAGCACCAGGGCATGATGAAGGAAATCTCCTGCACTGACCTCAAAAATATCCATATTTTTTGAAACCTAGGGAAATATCTGCATAAGAGAATTGCTATCCAAACTGATTGCCAACTTAGCATTGGCAATTGTTGAACCTACCAGTTGTAGCAAATTATCTTTTTAAAGCAGCGTTTTCTTCTGTTTTATGCACAGGGTAAATGTGTAGGTCATGCTCACATAATGTTCAATGAAAATTCTAATCAATTAAAATAATAATAAGAAAATAATGATCTATCTGATTTTTGAACTTTCTTTAAGAACTGTAACATGTAAATAGATTAGTGTTTAACTAAAATTAAATCAACTGTTTAATATTAACTTGAATTAAATGATCTTGAGAAATTGTAAGACTTTACAAAATGCCTTCTGAAAAGCAAGGCATGTGATGAATTGATAAGATTGCTAGCATGATGGGTTAATGCACTAGATGGCACTAATTGTATGCCTTTTATGTAGTATAAAATCAAATTTAGTGTGAAAAAGAAAGTACCTCTCACTTGAAATGTTTTTATCAGGTATACTTTATGAAATGTCTTTGATATGTTATTTGTAATTTCTCATTATAGCTTTTTAGATCATGAGGAAAAAAAGAATTAATTATAGCTACTTTGATATTAAGTGAATTTCAAATTGAAAAATATAATTCCCAGATTTTTTTTAACCTAAAGAAACTAATTTACTCCAGGCAAGATGCAAAAGTATTCTAGCACAGAAGGATTAAGCGACTCAATTCAACTGAAAAGTTCTATACCAATTACATGGTTTTCCATGAACTTTACTTATCAAAAAGATTAAAGCCTCAGAAAATAAATAAATTTTTCAGATTTTCTAAACAAAGTGTAAACCTCAAAGTATAAAATAAATTCTGTGCTCTGCAAAATGCTTTCCTTGTGGTTTCTAAGTATACACATGGGAAAAGGGGGAAGGGAATAAAATCTGTTATTTAAGGAACAAAGCAAAACTATAAATAAGATAATTTTCAAAATGTGAAGCTTCCAATTAAGTTACCTGCCCTTTAAAGACAAACTTAGGTGTTATTACACTAAAAAATAAGCCAAAATTATTAATATGATTAATATATGTCTACTTTAAAAATATAAAATATTGATGTTATGGTTACCCCATTAATTATAAACCTGTGGAGGTTATTTTAATTTTGACCTAAATAATTCAAAAATTTCAGCCTTATTTGTACAGTCATCATGAGTGTGAATTACTCATGGGAGCTGGTGTATTAGTGCTTCAGTTTAGGAGTCTCTCAGGAGTTCCTACCTCTCCTGTCATTCAGAAATTCATAAATTAACTAGTTGAGAAAAACTGAACATACATACTGGGATGTATGTATAACATCCATACTGGATAACTCCAGATAGTTAGTAAAACACATACGTATATCTATACACATTCCCATGACTAAAATTGAATGGATTCTCCAACATCCTCCTTCTCCGTGAGCATTGGTAAAGCCTATATATCTATAGGGAAGTTTTAAAAGCTGGTTCCATACCAAAATTTTCCTTCCCTCCTCCCTCACTCTCTCTCTCTCTCTCTCTCTCTTTCTTTTTTTCTTGAAATTTTTAGGTGGGATGATAGTGGTGATGGTGATGGCAGTAGTGGTAGAAAGGACTAGATAATATGGGGATGATGACCAAAGGGGAGGATGATGGACATGATGAAGAGGAGTAATACAGATGGCCATAATTCAGATAATTTACCAGGATCTTTTTATATCAGAAGCCTCCACTGATATACGTCTACATTGGCATTCTTATAGCTCTAATAATTTTTTTTTAAAATTCAAAATAAATAAATATAAGGAATTAATTATCCCTCTTTTTGATCTTCCTCACTTTTTTACTTGCTTTCTTGTTCTTTGTCTGTAATTAGTCAATGTTCACGCTTTTAGAAAATACCAATTTTTATTACAATGGTTTTTATTTAGCTACAGATGGGGTCTATGCAAATATAGTATTTTCATCCCATCACTGAAAATGTGCTCTACAAAATTTATTCTTTTATGGGTGATAGAAATGATGGAAGAAGTTTTGAAAGGTACTCTAGGTTTGAATTGCTAACTAGAAAATCCCTCCAATACTGAGAAAACATATGCTAGAATTATTTCCTTTCTCACACTTTATATCATGTTCTCCCTCTTTCCATAGTGTTACATTAAGTTGAGGCTAGCTTTCCAAAATGTACAGGAGTACCTTATAGTATATCAATTTCTCTCCTCATTTTAAAGATTGTTAATTTCATTCATATTCTTTCAAAAATAAAAATTCGGGTACCTGGGGGGCACAGTGGGTTGAAGCCTCTGCCTTCGGCTCAAGTCATGATCTCAGGGTCCTGGGATCAAGGCCCACATTGGGCTCTCTGCTCAGTGGGGAGCCTGCTTCTTCCTCTCACTCTGCCTGCCTCTCTGTCTACTGTGATCTCTCTCTCTCTCTTAAATAGATAAATAAAAATCTTTAAATAAATAAATAAATAAAATTCATCATTTTTGAGGGATATGTGATTTATGTGAATTTGAAAGCATTTAAGTGTAAGAAATAGAAGAAATATACTAATCAGGCTTATAGGTTGCTTCAAAAATTCAGACATTTTTGCGTTTTTTAAAAAAGATTTTATTTATTTATTTGACAGAAAGAAACATAGCTAGAGAGGGAACACAAGCAAGGGAGAGTGAGAGAGGGAGAAGCAGGTTTCCCACCAAACAGGGAGCCCAGTGTGGGGCTCCATGCGGGGCTTGATTCTGGGACTCTGAGATCATGACCTGAGCCAAAGGCAGACGTTTAATCACTGAGCTACCCATATGCCCCCATTTTTGCATTTTGAAACATGCAGAGTTAGATTATTCAAAGTAATTCATAAAATTAGAATTTACAGATCAATTAAGTGGGATGATCATATTGCTAACAGATTCTTTTTTATTTAGTAAAGGCCTTTGATTTTATTTACTTGGCACTCTTTCATGCATAGCGTTATTAGGTAAAAAATAGAACACACGTAATTTTAATTTTTAAAAAAATTGTATATAGGTTACGATTCAATTTTTCATTGGGAAGACATCAATTCGCATGAACACACATGGACTGTAGGGTTTAGAGTGATATCAGGTCTAGGGCTAACGAGTATCGATCTTTGTGCATAATATATGTATGTGAAGTTCACTTTTCCAGATTAAAGCAGATGAGAGACATCTTCCTAACCAGTTTTGGTGGCAATAATGCACATTTTATCATCCATTTATGCTGAACTATAAGAATGGAACTTCCCTGTGCGCCTGGGTGGCTCAGTTGGTTAAGCGACTGCCTTCGGCTCAGGTCATGATCCCAGAGACCCGGGATCGAGCCCCACATTGGGCTCCCTGCTCGGCGGGAAGCCTGCTTCTCCCTCTTTCCTTCCCCCTGCTTGTGTTCCCTCTCTGGCTGTGTTTCTCTCTGTCAAATAAATAAAATATTAAAAAAAAAAAAAAAGAATGGAACTTCCAGCCATGGCAGATGTCTCAGCATTTCAATGACCCTGAACAGGTCTCTGACTTGGCTGTCATTAGTAAGCAGGAAGTTGGGGCACTATAATGAAGGATGGGGACACATCTTCAAGAGCCAGAGAGAGGGAAGTGGATGGGACCTGGGAGAAGAACCCATCCTACATTCAAGGCCATCCTTTTTCAGATGGACTTGTACTTGCTTAAGACAAAAGAAGATCCATTCCTTTTTTGTTATAATAATTTACCTAGCTTTTGTTGCATGAAACCAAAACCAATTACCTTAATTTACTATCTAGTAAACGAAAGGCCCTGGATTTTTCCTTTTTACCTCACCTCTATCTTTTTACAGTATCCATACGAGTTAGAGAGGACTCATTATTTAATGTTGAGAGACTCAAATATTTACTGAAGGAGTTAAATGGCAGAAGTGGATCTTCTTATCCCAACTGTTCAAAGGAGATGTGGCAAGAGTTAAACTTCTAGAATGGGATATGTTTGCATGTTGGAGCTCAGGATGCTGATGTAAAGCTGGGGTAATAGTACTACTGAGGGTTGGCGGCAAGGATTACACAGTACTTTAGGACTACTAAAAAATTAAAAGTGGTAGCAACACACACACACACACACACATACACACACACACACACACGTCTGTATACTGCCCTGGTAGGAAAAAGAGCCTGGTGATAAATAAGCTGAGAACGGAAATGAAAAAAATGTGCCAGGTAGCAATAGAGCTTAACCATGGTTCATATATAAACATCATGTGACTTATTACAAATCAGCCCAGGTTCCCAAATTGTGGGTTCCTCTCCTCAGTGGAAATCTAGAGCTCAGATGAAAATCACCATGTCTTTTCGTTTGGTGATTGACACCCACAGGATGGTTAGTAAGGGTAACACAGTTTGGAGACACAGAAATGTAAAAATGTAACAGTTATTACCCAACTTGATGTGTTGTTATAGAAAAGCTCTAAAGTATCATGGTCAGGGTAGGGTGAATTCTGAGTTCCTTATTAGTTTCTCAAAATTTATTCTTCTAACTGGCTCAAGTCTATACAAAACTATGTACAACACAGGAGTTCCTAAGTCACACTGACATTAAAATACACACACACACACAAAACTGAAAAATTAGTTATATCAAATTATTTTTGTCAAGAATTAGGTACAGATAAGTAACAAATGGCTGAAACAATGAAAAAGTCTGTAGTTATTTTTACAATCTTTGCTTTTGTACCACTAAGAAATAGGTTATTTCCAAGATCTTCAGAAGTATTTATTAACAGTACATTTACAAACTAAGAAATCACCAAAACGGCAAGAATGTTACCTCTGAATACAAATAGTATCGCAAAATGAATACTGAAGCAATGCTCTGTAGTGAGCTACACCTATTACAGGTGAAGTCTTTTGTAATTAGTAGATTAATCATATACAAACCATTATTGCTGAAGTACATTTTAATTGTTGAAAGTCTGCTATTTTTTTTAAGTTATTTAAATCTTCATCTTCCAGTTTCAACTTTTACTATTGACATGCTTAGCCAACTGTCTTCATAGATGATCCAAAGATAACGTTAAGCTAGTTCACATGGAGCTTACAACACATTTCAAATGAGTAGGGTCAAATTACCAAGAACTTAGTTGTTTGCAGTATGAGTAAAAAGAATGAGTCAGAATTAATAAGAAGCTGACTGGTTCTGGGTGGACACTCAGCAGAAGAAAATCAGAAAGTGAAAGAGCTGATTTTCATGGGATATGCAGACCTGCTCTACAAAACTGAAGAAGGATTATTCAATCTCTGATTGACAGCACACTGGCTATCTCATTATTCAGCCCATTAATTAAAATTTCCTCAATTCCTTTTTAGGCTACACCTTTTTTTTTTTTTAATTTAGTGAGAAAACATAGTAACATTTCCTGTGCAATTATTTTTTGCATGCTGCATTTGGGCTTCAACTATAATTTCCAAATATGATTAATTGAAATGAGATATGGCATTGAAATATAAGAAAAATGATTACAGAAAAATAATAATAGGGAAAAGAAGGAGAAGAAGCAGGGTAATGGGAGAAAAAGGAAGAGGAAGAAGAAGGAGAAGGAGGAAGAGGAGGAGGAAGAGGAGGAGGAGGAGGAGGAGGAGGAAAACACATAAAAATCTTCATGTATAATATATCAACCTAGGAAAAGAAATATATATGTATATTATATGTATGTATATATGCATTAAATTGACCAGTATTATTATTGATTAACATGTGGTGATGGAGATTTAGGGAAATATATTTCTTTTTCTGCTTTTTTATAATTTGGAAGGTTTTTTCTTTTTACAATAAGTATGTGTCATTTATGTAACCAGAAAAAAATCAGGGGTGCTTGGGTGCCTTAGCTGGTTAAGTGTCTGCCTTCATCTCAGGTCATGATCCCAGGGTCCTGGGGTGGAATTCTAAGTCTACCTTCCTGCTCAGCGGGGAGCCTACTTTTCTCTCTCCCTCTGCTCCTCCCCCTGATTATATACTCTGTGTCATTAAGTAAAATCTTTAAAAGAAAAAAAGAAAAAAGTCAGTAAAATTATTGTATAATAATAAAAAGTTGTCATCAATACTGCTTGTATCATTTAATATTTTCATCATCTTAGTTTTATATCATCTTAAATACTCACTGTTTCCAGTTGTACCTGTTTCATCATAACAGTATCACACTTCACAATATTGTATATCAATACTGTGATCTGCATTTGAAATATTACTCAGTTAAAAACATTACTGATTGTCGGGGCACCTGGGTGGCTCAGTTGGTTAAGCGACTGCCTTCGGCTCAGGTCATGATCCCAGAGACCCGGGATCAAGCCCCGCATCGGGCTCCCTGCTAGGCGGGAAGCCTGCTTCTCCCTCTCTCACTCCCCTTGCTTGTGTTCCCTCTCTGGCTGTGTTTCTCTATCAAATAAATAAAATCTTTAAAAAAAAAAAAAAAAAAACAACATTACTGATTGTTATAGTGTCACCGAAAGTGTTGTATTAGATTTCATAAGTAGATGATTTATTTGGAGGAAAAGCCATCTGCTCTCTAAAAACTTTCTTAGAAATAGAAGGAAGGGAGAAAAATACACTTCACAGTGGAACTACTACCTTCCTGATTTCCGTAATTCTTGGGAGTCTCATTCAAATACTTTAGTATTCAGTTATGTATGGCTTGGAAGTGATTTTTCAATATGTATTTCTCCTCATACAAAATATATTTTTTAAACAGTTACCATATTCAAATCACCTATTTAGAATTGTGTGAAGCGGAATGTTAATTAACTTACTAATATTTGGGGAGTTTTCTTCACTATTTTATTTTTACTTATCATACAAAATAATGCAAAAGCATGCTTTCTCCTCTTCTCTCTTTCTCTACTTTTTCCATTAAAAACTCCTCTGGAAGTGAGATTTCACTTGACATACATTATGTAATAGGTAGGGAAACATGTATACCTCATCATCTCTTTCATGGATTACTAAAAACAAAACAAAACAAACAAAAAAAACCAACAAATGATGGCCTCATTGCTTCTACTTGCTTTCCTAGAATCCGTTCTTGATACAGCAGCCAGAGTAATGCAGCAAATCCTGCCTGTCTTTTTTTAAATAAAGTTTTATTAGAACACAGCCATATTCATTCCTTTATGTTTTGTCGACAGCTGCTTCCATGTAATAGTGGCAGAGCTGAGTAGTTCCAACAGAGACCAAATGCAACCACAGAGCCTCTCTGGTCCTTTGCAGAAAGTGTTTTCAATTCCTATCCTCAAGTGTAGGTCATGATCAAGTTTGTCATGTGCTCAGAACTCTGCAATGGCTTCCCACGCTCCTCAGAGTCGAAGCTCACACCCTTGTAGTGCCTCTTAGGTCCTAGGTGAGCTGTTTTCCCTTAAGTCTAAATTCATCTTGTTGATTTCCCTCTTGCTTCACTCTCTTGAACAAGCATTTGCTGTGGGCACATTTCTTAACTGTTCCTTCTCCATGAAATCTTTTCCCCTTCAATTACTGTAGCTGACATTCTTATCTCATCCATGTGTTTGCTCCAGTGTCACTTTCTGAATGAGGACAAACCTATACACACAATTTTAAATCTTTCCCCTTCCCCATCTCACCTTTCAGAGTGTCTGGACATGCTTGATTTTTTTCCTCCACAGCACTTACCCCTTTCTAGCATGTCATATTAGTTGGCTTGTTTTTACTTAAAAATTTGTCCCTTTTCTGTCTCTTCCCCCTAAATATAAGGTCTTGGAGGGCCGAGATTTTTGTTTTGTTTTGTTTTGTTTTTGTTTTGTTTTGTTTTGTTTGTGCATCAGTACATCTCAACTGGTTTAGCTAGTGCTTACCCATGGTAAGGACCCAATACAAACATGAAAGATAAATAAGCATCTGCATATGGCAGAAATCAGGACTATTTTCTGATACTGACTCTGTCATTAACTAATCCTGCCATCTTGGGAAAATAAATAGACATGGCAGGGCACTAGCTTCCTTATCTTAAGTAAAATGAGGAGATTTGAAAAGTTTCTTTCAGACACTTAAATTCGTTGATTTTCTGACCATCAGTATAATATAAATGCTCTAAGTGCATTTCTCAACCTCTGGATGCTTTACAGAGAATATACTTACAATGGAACAAAAATTCCAAGTGAAGGAATTATTTTAATAAGTGTACAGTGTTATTTCTGGTTGTGTAATAACAACCCACATGTTTGCTTCCGTTGCGTATGTGTGTTTGGAATCTGATCATTTCAATTAATGAGGAAAAACAAATGTTTATCTGGAGGAAAGGAGGATAGCCAAAGATATATTTCTTCAAATATTTCTATAGGTTACTTGCCTTGCCACTTACCTTATTTCATTTAGTATTCATTTACCTTTGGTAGGATGATCAGATTTTTTAAATAAAATATTTTAAATTCTTTGGAAAATACACTGTATTCTGTACAAAGTCATTACTCTGTAAATTAGCATATCCCAAATTACATACTTATTTTAGATCTGAATTGAAAGCAATAAAATACAGGTTCTTTGTTATAGTCTAAACCCATGATTCATTGTTCAAAATAGTAAACATCTATGACCCCAAGATTCCTTCATGATGTCAGTTATGACATAGCTATTTTGTTAATTTACTGAGTTTTTGCTAGGGCTCAGTATGCTTAAAACACAGTGTTTTGTTCCAGGTACAAAACAGTAAGTTTACCTCTTTTCTAAAAAAATATAGAGTATCTCTTGGTGTAACAGGGAAGTCTAGCATGTAGGAAATGCTTTTACTTTGCTCCTTACTTAGGGGTCTTTATAGTATTTTCAAATGATGAATACTATCATTAAACTGAAAGGGACTGTAGGATTAGTGTAGGTGTGTTTCTAAATATCAAGATAGAGAGATTCTGGGCCAGACATTCAGTACAAATTTTCAAAGGTCATATATTTAATTGGTGCTGAACAAAGAACTAGAATATAGAACTCCTGTGGTCAGATCAGTGAAAATCTATCCCATCTCCTTAAGGAACTAGGTATTGAATATAAATCAGTGGATAAATAAGTCAATGCGCATGTCCTCTCCCAAACTCCATGTGCAAGAACCATAAGTTTTACATAAGTAAGCTTTTTCTTTTCTTCTTCTTCTTTTTTTTTTTTTTTTTGTTAGTTTTCACATCTTTGTTTTAACTCTTCCTTGCAGATTTGGTAAATGTCTGTCTTTAATTCTGCTATTTACTTCTGACTTTGACTCATAGTCAAAATGTAAATATGGCCTTCTGAAGAGCACATTTTCTATGTAGGTCACAGATTACGTTATGAAAAGGCCATTTAAAAAAGTGATTTTATTAAAGGCATGGCAATGATGATAAGCGCCATCACTTTTGTGGTAGAGAGAAACTTGACATGTTTACTAGTATAGACTGACCTGAGTAGGAGTGGCAGTGGGCCCTGAATTGGAGATTTATGGACATCCCTATCACATTCCAGGCTCTAAAAATTCACCTGTGTCACTGCTAGAAACTCATTGCAATCAAAGTAGTTTTCTAGTAAACTGTTGGAAGCTGTTAATTCCCCAGAAGTTTCCGCTAAAAACAGCCTTTGAGTCAGGAGTCTCACAATTCTCCTGACAGAATCTTCTCCTTAACTCTATTTCCCCACCTTCCTCCCATTTCACAGTTCTGTTACTTCACCTGGTTCATTTTTTCTTCCCATTTAAAATACACACACATGCATGCGCATGCGCACACACACACATTCTCTCTCTCTCTCTCTCTCTCTCTCAAGAACACTATCAAGAAGCATAAGGCCCAAATAGCTAACAATGAAACTCTTAAAAAATCTATAGCTTCCTTCAACTTTATGTGGACAGTTGTAGAGTGTGATTTTCTACATATTGCTGTCATCTGAACAGAATTCTAAAATACTTAGTTTTGAAAAAAAAATGTCATTTGGCAAAACCCGTTTACTCATGAAAAGTAATTGTGGTCAAACATATTTAGCTTATATTACTGGCATTCATCTTGAAGTTCTGTAAATATTTATAGTGAATTTAAATGCATGTAAATACTGTATACCATTTCAGCAATTTAATGGGATTCATTTATGGGACATGAAAAAAAAATGGACTTAGCTGCCACAGTTCAAAGAACAGAAGATATTTTTTCGTTTATTTTCAAATGTGTATTTTTCAGAATAGTGAAATCCACATGGAAAGACAATGGTCCATGCCTCTATACAGAATGAGCTTTAGATGTGCAGTTTTAGATGTCGGTATTTGAATGGGATGCAAAATTGGGAACTGGGGCTCTGGGTTAAAACAACTTTCCTGTCATTGGCATTTTAATGAAAAAAGAAGAATATTGAGATTTGGGACCATAATAATTGTCCTATTTTTCACTTAATTTTGCCTGTGTTATCAAAACAGTCCTCAAGATTCTATTCTACAAATCAAAATACATGTATAAAAATATACACTTTCCTTCTTGAGTAAATTGTCATAAACCTTTGATCAACAATTTGAGAAATATTAAGTTTGAAAATTAATTTAAATTAAAATAAATTGTATTTGCTTAACATAGGAGGACATGTTAATGTGAGCTTTGCAGGTCTGAGTGTTTCACCGTGTGCTGTTTCTCTCCATATGAACATCAGAAAGTATACATTTTAGGAAATATTTACATAATGAAAAAACTGTATGACACAGTTATCCAAATTAAAAAGGTTACCTCATATAGCAACAAGATAAATATAGATGTTTTCTTTTAAACAAAGTGCTTTTATATATAATATATCGCTAATCCTTACAAGAAAACGTACAATTAGTGTCATTCTACCCAATTCATGGATGAGAAAAAGGAGACCTAAGTAGTTTAAATAATTTGTTGAAGATCGCATATCTCAAAAATAGTAATATAGCTGCTAATTCTGATTTTTAATTCCTGGGCATGGTCCACTTCAGACCAACTACTTGATATTCAAAAGCATTTTAAGAGAAATATTTGAGGGACTACAAACATAAAAGCGAGATGAACTTTTGCTAGGATGAAGTAGAAAAAAACGCTGTTGAGAAATATCCTGTAAGTCAGGTCTTGCCCTACTACCGTATCTAAATATGCAGGGTGCGTAACATCAAAATGTTCTAAATCCGTGAGAAAGCAAACACATTTACAATTAATAATATTAATGCAGTGTGACAAATGCTAAGTTAACATCCTATTTAAAGTACAGAGATATCAAGAAAGTAGAAAATAATTTTGTGAAGTCTAGAAGAAATAAGGTGGGATGCTGGGGCTCTAGAATTTTCTGTACAATGCATAAATTTGTGAATAAAGGTGAAATCTACAGCCAGAGAATTTCTCTGGTCAATAAGCTCATTGATTTAAACAAAATAATCTTAAATAAATCAACGAGGTACACCTTAAGGTATAGAAATTAAATTTTAACATCCTGCATCCAGAACCATTGACACATTTTTTTTTTTTGGTAAAGTCAAACATTTCTTTATTGAAATGAATCTAAATTACCTCTGCAAGACCTCTAATATTGTTTTTCATGTTCAAAAGTTTTATTCTTTGCAAGACTGGAGTGTGTGTGTATGTGCGTGTGTGTGTGTGTGAAAATGCAATGAAAAGAACCATAGAATTTCTTTCTAATCTAATCTAAACTTTGTTCCAATACCTACCATTCTCCATTAGCAAATAAATTACTTTCATTTTTAGAGTAGGTAGTCAGCATATTTATAAGTTATGACCTGCAACTCAATTGAAAATCTTCCTATTAAAGTGCTTGGATCCATGTCTACAAATGGCAAGGCAAAGTTTCAGTGGTTTTTCAGCGTAGGAGGGGGTTCATGTGGGCACAGTGGGTGGCTGCTAACTTTCTAATGTGCACAAGATGGGTTCTGCTCTTGTCCATGGCTCCAGACATCCAAAACACTGCATTTTCTCCGTCAGCCCTATTGTACCAAGTCAGTACTGCAAGCCACTATTTATTTTAAAAAGTTGATAATGACTGGAGTCCTGGGGAGTGCTTTCTAGTGATAAATACCCTTGGAAAATGGCATTTCCTTTGTTGCTATTTTCGTCTCTTCAGTATTACATAATAGCAAGCATATTCTAAGGAAAGGAAATGGCTAGGTGTTTGTAACATATGTCACTCACTGTTTCCATTCCCATCATGGTGTGGAATGTTTAATTTCTAAACTCTAAGTGCCTAATGACTACTGGTTATTTTCTCTTCTCTGGAAACATTACCTGCTCAGTGACAGTTCATGGAATTCTGCTCCTGTAATAAACAGTCCCATGTGAACCCCCTCGGGATGTTCTCTCTGTCTTGGTTGAACAGATAATTTCGAAGTTACTTTTCCACTTAAAGGTAATATGATTTCATTGGGATGCCAGGGCTGCCAAATTTGGGTTTATAAAACTCTTTAATTGCAGTTAGCATTCTATAAAATTCCTTCTAGTGAGTTATAATCTTTAACTCAATACTCATCCCTTCCCACACCATCAGAGTTACAAGTTGAAGTACTGTTTGACAGGTTACTACATCAATGTAAAGAACAGTACTCCCAGGAAAGAAAGCTTTTAAACAAGACAGAGGGGAGATTAAGAATAGTAGGACCAAGGAGTTTATATCTAGATTTTTAATGTCCTTGCATATACTAGTCTTATACTTTATCAGCTATACCCACATATCTCATTTCATAACATACATATATGCTAAATATTGTGAGTATATAGCTGTTTCAATTTCAGTGACTTAGAATGGGAAAAAAAAGTCTGATTTTAGAAATTTCAAGTTTGCACCTTCAGGAAAGGGGAGAGGGGAGAGTTCCTTTATATTGATAATTTCTTTTGACATTGCTACTTTGAATTGTATATTTCTCCCTATTCATAAAATTTTCTACACATGAAAAAATTTGTTTTATATTATATTATTAAAAAATGAGGTACTTAATTTGTATTATGAAGTCTAAAACTAAACAGCATTACAACTGGACTTTTTTTGTCTCTCTAGGTGTGGCTAGTTGAGAGGATGATAGTTAGGCCACATTAATTCTACTGTAATAAAACAGAAATATACTCCAAAATCTAATGTTGAGAAAACAACACTCCCAGAAAAATAGGCCAATAGTTTCTAAGTTGAAATGCATTTATTTATCCAAGGTGGTCCACAAAACTTACCTAAAGACATGTATCTTTTTTGTGACTATGGATGTGACAAATAAAATTGGTGAGGAAATCTGGATAAGGAAAAGACTATTAAATTTGAACTGAGGTACTTAGGAAAATATGTAATATCTAGAATAACTGTAATCAGTAGAAGCTTTAACCCAGAACTAGCTTGTGGTTTAAGAATTAAAATAGGGGTTTGCTTTAAAAAAAAACAAAGCTCGGGACGCCTGGGTGGCTCAGTTGGTTGGGCGACTGCCTTCGGCTCAGGTCATGATCCTGGAGACCCAGGATCGAGCCCCACATCGGGCTCCCTGCTCGGCGGGAAGCCTGCTTCTCCCTCTCTCACTCCCCCTGCTTGTGTTCCCTCTCTGGCTGTATTTCTCTCTGGCAAATAAATAAAATATATTAAAAAAAAACAAAAACAAACAAAAAAAAAAACAAAGCTCTGTGGGAGTACCTGGTTGGCTCAGTTGGTAAATGCCCAACTCCTGATCTCAGCTCAAGTCTTGATCTCAGGGTTGTTGAGTTCAAACCCCACATTAGGTTCCACACTTGGCTTGGAGCCTACTTAAAACAAAATAAAACAAAATGAAACAAAATAAAATAAAACCTCTGTTTTACTTAGAGATAAAACAAATACACATCTACTCTCTCAATGACAATGACTTTCAACAGTGTAGCCCTCTTTTGTTTAGACCAAAGGTTCTGCCCTAAGTCACAGGCACATCCTTCCTTTTCCTCTTCACCTTCTGAAGATTTCAGATCACCACTAGTGATCGCCACTGACAAAAGATGAAGTCTAAATAGAGATGATACTTAAAAACTGATCTAATAAAACTAAGAATGTACTCTTGTTAAAGGAGCTATTTGATAAACAGAGCACAACGAATGTTCACCCCAGGAAGTAGCTGGAAGGGCTTTTTTAGTTCATTATCTGATATTGAGTCTAGAAGGATTAATGCAGTCTTTTTGGTATGTCATGTACATTTTTGATTGTAGTGATTAGAACCATGATTAAATGACCTCACACAAAGCAATGGAAGAAAAACAGAGCTCCCCTCTGACTTACATTTCTCTTGTTGAGGTTTCTATGCTTTAAGCATGGTATGGCTATCTCATAAATATGTTTTAGTTATCTGAACAATTTTGACCACAGTAGCACTAATATATTGCTAGTATTTTGAATATTTTACATTAATACATGCAACAATGAAATTCTCTTAGCATAAAGATTTTTATGTTAAAAAATAATTTAGGAACAAAATATATTTTTGCAAAGGAAACAAATTGCTTGGTGTAATTTTTAAGAGCATTTTGAGGGAATATGTGGAAAGAATATTCAGTGAAATAAAAAATAAAAATTTTGGAGAAAGTCTTAATTCACTCTACTATATTATAATTTGAACTGAAATAAAGTTATAAGAATAGTGCAACAAATACAAATATCAATAATGTGCAATATTGTTTTTTGTTACATAGTTTGAGTTCTGCCAAATAGATTTCCAGATAAATATATATGTGCACACTAATTAGTCTGTCTTTTAATATAGTTGGTCATATTCTATGATATGTTTTTATTTAGGATTTAGGAAAAATAAGATTTAATGCATGTTATATAGAAACCCTATTTTAATTGAATTCTTCACTTTTTATCTCTATTCAGAGACAAATATTTAACTTAATAAATTTATGCATTGGCAGTATTTGGTATAAGTGGGATCCAGGGAAAGAGGGCCATAATTAGTTGAATTAAGAAAAGTCAGGACACTGAGCAATTCTTAAAATTGTTTTTTGTTAATTTAAATAAATAATAAATAAATAATTTAAATATTTATTTAAATTAAC
This sequence comes from Spilogale gracilis, assembly GCA_004023965.1. NCBI lineage: Eukaryota > Metazoa > Chordata > Mammalia > Carnivora > Mephitidae > Spilogale > Spilogale gracilis. The sequence continues at coordinate 198,354 of PITA01000913.1, forward strand.
ATTTTATTTATTTATTACTTCAGAATCATTAGTTGGGGATTATGCAGAAACTACAGTTTCTGGAAGTGATAATGCTGCTCTCAGGAGAATGCATTATAGGTAGGCAAGAGTTGAAGCCTAAGTGTTAGGAATCCACTTAGAGAAGTCTAGAACTTCTTAGTACTTGGACTTCATGTTAACTTGGAGTAGGTAGAATTTAGGTGGATTTTGGTAATATCGATATAACTTGCTAATAGATTGAAAAGAGAAGAATGAAAAAGGATTTTTGTTTGGATACATGGGTTGATGGCAGCACCTTTTTTTTTCTGGGAAAGGAAAGTTTGGCAAAAGAAGAAAGTTTTGTGGCTGGTGGTGAGAAAAAGCAAAGATTTCATTTTGAGTATGCTAAGTTACACATCTGCTTAATTCAGACAGGGTACTCTGGAAGTGGAGGCTGAGATGAGATTCTTATGAAAAAAAATTTTTTAAAGATTTTGTTTTTTATTTATGAGAAAGAGAGAACTCATGAACTGGACAGGGAGGGGTTGAGGAGGAGCAGACAGAGAGGGAGAAGCAGGCTCCCCACTGAGCAGGGAGCCCAACACAACACGGGGCTCAATCCCAGTGAAAATGCTTTTCCAAAGGAAGCATTTTCTACAGAAATCTCTAAAAACATGAGAAGGATAATGAAGGGGAAGCAGGTGAGCAAGGATGTGGTTTCAGTTAGAGTTTAGTTTCAGCAGAATCCTGTGAGGAAATTTGAAGCATGATTTATGCCTCAGAGAAGGTACTGAGAAAAGGATGTCATACTAGTCAGTCATTGACTACAGGCTGTCCTATGGGAGATACTCAATCTCCAAAATCTAGTGACTTCCAACAGCTGAGATCAATTCCCTCGAGAGTGGTAGAACTTTTTTACCACCAAAGAGCCAACATTCACAACCATCAGGTTAGGAAGAAAAACCACAGAAACAAAAAAAATGCCTTCAGGCCGTATGGCTTTATTTTTGATCAGTAGCCAATGATTTTTTGTTTTGTTTTGTATGTTTGTTTCTTTACAAAATTGTGGCATATCCATATAATGAGAGTATTCAGCTCTAGGAAGGAATATATCAAATATTTTTGAAAGGAATAATACGAATTCCACATTAAGCCTTAAAAAATTGAAAAGGAAGTAATACTTCCTAACTCATTCAATGTAGCCAACCCTACCCTAATATAAAAATAGGAAAAGACACTACAAGAAAGAAATGTGCTGTCAACATAACTCATGAAATTTGATGCAATAATTCTAAATAAATCTTAGCAAATAAAACCCAACAATATATAAAAAGTATAATATATCATGCCTAAATCTGGTTTGTTCCAGGAATGTGAGATTAGGTTAACATTAGAAATTCAAATAATATACTGTGTTGAAACTAAAAGAAGAAACCAACCATATGATTGTCTTAATAGACACAAAAAAAAACACTTGTCAAAATCCAACATTCATTCCTGATAAATGCTGTCAGCAAACTAGCAATAGTAGAGAACTTCTTCAGCTTGATAAAGCATACCTACAAAAGCTTTACCACTATAGTAAGATATAGTTTTCATTGAGGAAAAAATTGAAGGTGACACAAAGAAATGGAAAAACATTCGATATTCATGGATTAAACAAACATTGTTAAAATGTCTATATTACCCAAAACAATCTACACATTTAGTGCAGTCCCTATCAAAATACCAACAGCATTTTTCACAAGGCTAGAACAAGCAATCCTAAAATTTGTATGGAACCACAAAGACCTGAATAGCCAAAGCAATTTTGAAAAGGAAAAGCCAAGCTGGAGACATCACAATTCTGGACCTCAAGCTCTATTACAAAGCTCTGGTGATCAAGACAGTATGATACTGGCACAAAAACAGACACATAGATCAATGAAATGGAATAGAAAACCCAGAAAGGAACTCACAACTATATGGTCAGTTAATCTTTGACAACATGGGAAAAAATATCCAATGAGAAAAAGACAGTCTCTTCAAAAAATGGTGTTGGCAAAACTGGATAGCAACATGCAGAAGAATGAAACTGGAATTCATCAAAATGGATGAAAGATCTAAATGTGAGACAGGAAAGCATCAAAATATTAGAGGAGAACATAGGCAGTAACTTCTTTAACATTAGCCATAGCAACCTTTTACTAGATGTATCTGCTGAGGCAAGGGAAAAAAAGCAAAAATAAACTATTGGGGCTCATCAAAGTAAAAAACTTCTGCACAATGAAGAAAACAATCAACAAAACTAGAAGGCCACCTACGGAATGGGAAAAGATATTTGCAAATGACATATCGGATACAAAATATATAAAGAACTTATCAAACTCAACAACCAAGAAACAAATAATCTGGTTAATAGATGGGCAGAAGACATGAATAGACATCTTTCCAAAGAAGACATACAGATGATTAATAGACACATGAAAAAAAGATACTCAACATCACTCACCATCAGGGAATGCAAATCAAAACCACAGTGAGATATCACCTTATACCAGTCAGAATGGCTAAAATTCATATTTGGGGAAACAGCAGGTTTGGTGAGGATGTGGAGATAGAACTCTCTTACACTATTAGTGGGAATGAAAACTGGTGCAGCTACTGTGGAAAACAGCATGACGATTCCTCAGAAAGTTAAAAACAGAATTACCCTATGATCCAACAATCGCAGTACAAGGTATTTACCCAAAGGATACAAAAACACTGATTTGATGGGATACATGCACCCTGATGTTTATAGCAGCATTATCAACCATAGGCAGATTATGGAAAGAGGCCAAATGTCCCTTGACTGAGGAATGGATAAAGAAGATGTGGTGTATATATACAATGGAATATTACTCAGCCATCAAAAAAGAAGTCTTTCCATTTGCAATGAAATGGACAGAACTAGAGAGTATTATGCTAAGCAAAATAAATCAGAGGAAGAAAATACCATATGATTTCACTCATATGTGGAATTTAAGAAACAAAACAGTTGAACATGGGGGAAAAGAGAGGAAAACCAAGAAACACTCTTCATTATGGAGAACAAACTGAGGTTTACTGGAGGGGAAGTGGTATAGGGATGGGTTAAATAGGTGATGGGTATTAAGGAGGGCACTTGTGATGAGTACTGGATATTGTATATAAGTGATGAATCACTACATTCTATACTTGAAACTATCACACTGTATGTTAATTAGACTTTAAATAAAACCTTAAAAAAAGATGCCATTTTCCACAAATTCATTTATGGTTTTAAATCATAGTAAATAATTTTTTGTAGAAATTTACCAGCAGGAAAAAAAAAATGGCCAGCAGAGCTTACAATTTATATCGAAATGCAAATTATCTACAATAGCCAGAACAATTTTGAAATGAAAGAACAAAGTGAGAGGACTAGACCTATCTGACATCAAGACTTATTATAAGTCTGGAGTATTCAAGACAGGGTGGTATTATCAAGTAGAAAAATAAGTCAGGGGCACCTGGGTGGCTCAGTTAGTTAAGCAACTGCCTTCCGCTCAGGTCATGATCCCGGAATTGAGTACCACATCAGGCTTCCTGCTCGGCGGGAAGCCTGCTTCTCCCTCTCTCACTCTCCCTGCTTGTGTTCCCTCTCTGGCTGTGTTTCTCTCTGTCAAATAAATAAAATCTAAAAAAAAAAGAAAGAAAAATAAGTCAGCATAACTCAATAGAAAGTCTATTGACCCAATGAACTTTTAACAAAGACACAAAGGCAAGTCGAAGGAGAAATGATAGTCTTTTCAAGAAATGGTGCTGAACAATTGGGTATCCATACGTAACAGAGAGAGGTAAGAAAGGAAAGAAGGGGGGAGAGAGAGAAATAAAATCCAACATCTTTTTATGCTGATTTTACGCAATTATACCTAATAATTATACCTAACTCATAATGGATCATAGACCAAAATTTAAAGCATAAAGTTTAAAGTATCTAGAATAAAACATAGAAGAAAAATTTTGGGGCCTTATAGTTGGGCAGATTTCTTAAATATGACATCATATGCATGATTTAATTGGTATATTAGATAATTAAAATTTAAAACCTCTGCTCTTTGAAGGATATTGTTAGAGAATAAATGAGCCACAGATTATGGAAACATATTTGCAATGCATATGTCTGATAAAGGACTTGTGTCCATAATATATAAAATATATAAAGTCAAAATCTAATAATAGGAGGAACTTCAACTCAAATAAATGTGCTAACATTTGAGCAGATGCTTCGGCAAAAAAAAAATATTGATATTACAGATAAGCACAGGAAAAGATGCCGAACATTGTAAGTCACTGGGGAAATGCAAAATAAAACAGCTAGGTTTAGTTACATAGCTAGAATGGCTAAAATTTAAAATAAAAACCAAAACAAATGTTGGCAAGAATGAGGAGGAAGAGGAACTTTTTTATACATTGTAAGTGCGATCAAAGTGCTGAAAACACTTTGAAAACAGTTTGACTATTTCTTAAAAAATATTAACATACTTACCTATGATCTAGTCACTTCACTCCTATGTGTTTACTCTAGAGACCATGTCCATATAAACTTTTTTTTTTAAAAAGATTTTATTTATTTATTTGATAGAGAGGAACACAGCGAGTGAAGGAGCACAAGCAGGGGGAGTGAGAGAGGGAGAAGTGAGTTTCCCGCCGAGCAGGGAGTCTGAAGCTGGACTCGATCCCAGGACCCTGGAATCATGACCTGAGCCGAAGGCAGGTGCTTAACGACTGAGCCACCCAGGCAACCCCCATATAAACTCTTTTAAACAAAAATTCATAGCAGATTTATGGTAATAGCCAAAAAGTGTGATCAACCCAAGTGTCTACCAATAGGTGAAAGGATTAAAAAATATTGTATATATCCACACAATAAAAACATACTCAGTGTAAGAAATGAATACTTATACATGTCACAGCTTGGATGAGTCATAAGGTAATTATGCCCAATGAAAAAAGCCAAAAGATGGTATGGTTAGGATTATTTTATTTATATAAGATTTTACAAAATACAAAAAATCTATGGCAATCAGCAGATCAGTGTTTGAAGGGGAAGGGGATTTTCCACAGTTTGTGGAGGAGATGGTTCCCAAATTGTGGTTGTCATTTTTATGGGGATATATATATGTGTGTTAAAATTGACCAAAATTTTCACTTTAAGTGTGTGCAGTTATACCTCAATGCTAAACAGTGTATATTCAATATATTTATAGTGAATCTAAAATCTAAAAGGGTTTTCTATAATTTCTAAAATAGCTGGCATGAAAGAAAGGGAAATTGGGCTAATTTGAGCAAGTAGGTGCTCCAGGTAAAACATTTGTTTATCAGAGATCTCTGTCCCTGATTGCTTTATCTAGTTTCTGTTTGTAGTAACTAATAGGGAAAACACTAAAGTGCATCAGTTCATTTTTGGAAGGAAATGTAACACATGAAAAGCATTGACTCTGGGGACATAATTGCATCTAAATTCAGGCTGCACCACTTGATAAGTGTGTAACTTGGCTCAGTTTACTTATTCTTTTTAACCTTAGTTTTCTCATCAGTAAACTATCTTAATTACATGACTTTGTAATCTATAAAGCTAGCTTCAAGCTCTGAGCATGCAAACATGCACAATCTACAAAAAGTTGGAATTTGCCGCTTTAAATTCACAAGGTAGCATATGCACTCTTCCCCTCTCCATAGTGAGCTGTGCTCAGATAGTTAATCAGGGAATGCTGGAGAGAAGAATTAGTGGTAGGGGCTTCAGGATTGAAATGAGAATTATGCACAAGGAGGCAGAGCAAGGGGAAGCTTCTGAAACACAGGCATTTTGGCAGAGAAATGAATGCAGTGAGGGAGTAAACCAGGGGAAAACCTGGAAGAGAACTTTTACAGTGGAAAGAAGAAATATAATGATACTAAGATGAGTGTAAGCTATGCTTTTTGACCCAGAAGCTTGAGCATGTAGTGAATGGAAGGATGTGGGAGAGGTAGGCAAGTGCTAGATCATGTTGGACCTTGTAAGACTTTGTAAAGCAAGCACAAGTTTACCTACCACTTCATTCTCAGTAGGTAAACTAGAAGAAGGCTGACACAGGACAGTGGGCTGATTTTTATGTTTAAAAGTGTGCTGTCGCTGTTGGGGACAAAGGAAATTGGAGAACCTAATGAGGGAAAAATTGTTCTCTCGTGGGTCTCTCAAGCAAGCAGCGTTCCTGCTGCAAAGTTCAAAACTTCCCCGTGATACAGAAAAAAAATGTACAGAACTTATTCTGAGAAGCCAATTCACCTTTCTGTAAAAGTTTTTATTCGATTATTGTCTGTTAATCAGGACTTAAAGATATTTCTGTGCAAATTGCATATATGCATTGTTTAAAGAAGTTGGCATTTTTGTAGCATGTATGCTTCATAAGTCAGAAAGAATACCTTTAAGCAAATATGTAAAGGGGGAGGGAACTGAAGCAAAAACCACACAGGTCATTTTTTAAAAGAATAATTGACAGGATATTTTATTAGCTTCTGGTGTACAACATAGTGATTCACTATTTATATGCATTATGAAATGGTCACCAGAATAAGTCTAGTTACCATCTGCCAGCACACAAAGGTGTTACAATGATTATTGACCATATTCCCTACGATGTACATCTCCATGTCTTATTTATTTTATAACTGGAAGATTGTATCTCTTAATCTCCTTCACTTATTTCATCCATCCCCATACCCCACCCTCCTCTGGCAACCACCAGATGGTTTTCTGTATCTATGAATCTGTTTTGTTTTTTAGATTATACATACAAGTGAAATCATACAGTATTTGATTTATTTCACTTTAGTATAATACTTTAGAGTTGCACATATTGTCATAAATGGCAAAAGAGCTCCTTCTTTTTAGTGGCTGAGTAATATTCCCTCGAGTATATAGAGTCTATATACTGTATTTTTTTTTATCCATTCATCTGTCAGTGCACATTTAGGCTGCTTCCGTGTCTTGGCTATCGTAAGTAATGCTGCGGTGAACATAGGGGTACATAGGGTCTTTTTAAATTAGTGTTTTTGTCTTTTTCAGATAAATACCAAAAAGTGGAATTGTTGGATTATATAGTAATTCTATTTCTAATTCTTTTAGGAACCTCTGTCCTATTTTCCACAGTGGCTGAACCAACTTACCTGCCTAGCAGCAGTGCACTAGGGTTCTCCTTTCTCTACATCCTCACCAACACTTATTATTTCTTATCTTTTTGATTCTAGGTGTAAGGTGATACCTCGTAATGGTCTTGATTTTAATTTTCCTGATGGTTAGTTACATTGAGCATGTTTTCTTGTGCATGTTGGCCATCTGTGTGTCTTCTTTAGAAAATTATCTATTCAATTCCTCTACCCATTTTTTTAAATCAAATGTGCATTTTTTAATTTATTGAATTGTATGAGTTCTTTATAATGTTAACCTTTATTGAATACATCATTTGTGAATATTCTCTCTTGTTCAGCTGGCTGCCTTTTCATTTGTTGATGGTTTTCTTCACTGTGCAAAAGCTTTTTAGTTTGATGTTATACAATTTCTTTATTTTTACTTTTGTTTTCCTTACCTGAGGAGACAGATTCAAAGCAATATTGCCAAGACTGAAGTCAAGGAGCTTACTGCCTATGTTCTCTTCTAAGAATTTTATGATTTCAGATATTATATTAAGGTCCTCAATTTAAGTTCATTTTTGGCTTAAGAACGTGGTCCAGTTTCATTATTTTGCATCTAGCTGTCCAGTTTTTCCAACACCATTTATTTAAGAGACCTTCTTTTCCCCATTGTACATTCTTTTCTTTTAAAGATTTAAGTATATATTTTAGAGAGAGGATATACAAGCAGGGGGATGGGGAGAGGAAGAGAGAGAGGGGAAGCAGACTCCCTGCTGAGTGGGGAGCCTGACACAGGGCTCAGTCCCAAGACCCTGAGATCATGACCTGAGCTGAAACCAACTCAGATGCTTAACCAACTGAACCACCTACGGACCCCTCCACATTGTATATTTTTGCCTCCTTTCTCATAGATTGATGGACCATGCAAGTGTGGGTTCACGTCTGGGTTTTCTATCTTGTTCCATTGATCTGCATGTCCTTTTTTGTGCCAGTACCATACTGTGCTCTTTACCACAGATTTGTAGTATAATTTGAAATCTGGAATATACAGGTCATTTGGACAATTTGATCCCTTTATAACACTTCCTAAAGAAATACTCTGCATAATAGAAATAATCTTTATTAAATATTATAAAAATCCATTAGTAGTCTCCAGTTCCTTCCTATATATTCTTCACACTTCTAATTGTGACTGTACTTCAATTTCTGTTATTTCTTGTGGACTTGAATAAGTTTCTTTTTAAAAATCCAATCTCATAAGAGCCTATCTGCTAATGATATTTTATATAAATGACTCCAATTATTTATTTCACAGAGCTCTTGATTTCTCCACCACCACTGAACCTAAATCCCTCACTATTGTAGTTTAAGTCTCATTATTAGTTGTTCAAACACCAGAAAACCATTAGTTCTCTTGGCACTTGCACTCAAAGAGAAGGATATATTCACAATATATGTTGGTTACTGTACTGTTGTATTTTGCATTCTCTAAAAGTTAGCCTTGGAGCAACTTTACATGTCTTCTGTCAAAAGGAGATCTTTCTGCCTTGCAATTGCATGAATAAAAAAAATACAGTGCCTTTTGCAACATGACTACATACTTGTTGCTTATGGCTCCTTTTGGGTTTATAAATATATTTCTCCAACTTAAACACTAAGTTTAAACCACTTTTATTCAGGTGTTGGACCCCTTGGACCTTCTCATTTAATTTTTAAATCCCCTTTTCCTGTTTTTTGTTGTTTTGTCTTTTTTCTCTATTTGCTGAAGAAATTTTAAAAATTGTCTTTAAAAATGAAATAAAAAGTATCTTTCAGTCATTTCACTGAATTTAGTTTTCCGTGTCTGGTAGGTTTTTTTTTTTTTTAATTTACTTTTTAAAAAATGGGAGTCTCCTGTTTTGTAGCATATTGTTCCTGTTTTATAGGTATGATATGTCCTCTTCTTAGTAGCTTTTTTTTGGTATTTTTATCCTCCATGATAGTTTCTGTTTTTCTCCAATGAACTGTTTTCTGTGTATTTGCTTTTGCCTCTAGTTTCAAGTTACAGGCTTTCTTCAGAGAACTAATATGTCTATGTGATCTCTTAATTAAGAGTGTGGGGTATGGACTTCTAAATAAGAGGTGCCCCAAACATGGGATGCATTTTAACTGTGAACTCTGCTCTAGGGAACACTGGTTGGAACATTTGATTGCACAACATATGATGTGGATGTACTTGAGTTTCTTCCACTTAGGCAGGTTATATTCTCCAAAGATGCCTCTTTGAATTACCAGCCATTACTGGCTTCAAACACATTAGGAGCTCAGAGGTATAAGATAATGGGGGTCTCAGATCTGATAGGTATATATGTCACACCTATTTCAATAGTGTTCCTCCACCCTTACCTGAGACTCTTGTCCTCTGTCTCAACAGTTATTTGTTTTACTCTCTTTAAAGAGTAATCATCTTGTATTTCCCTTGTGAGAACAGAAGTAGTGCTCAACTTCACAGAAATCTGTTGAAGACCTGGGTCCTTCACATACTTCTAAAATAGAGTATTAAAGAATCCTCTTCATTTCACATCCCCTCTTATTTCAATGGCACCACATTATTCAGACATTTGAGGATTTGGGGATAAAAGAAAGGCATAGAACCCAACTTTTCCCAGAGAAAGTGTTATCATTCAATTTCCTTGGGTCTTGACTTCACTTCTATACATATTCCAGCTTCCAAAATCCCTTTCCAAAATTCCCCTTTGTCCTTGTTCTTGTGTATTTTTGTCATTAAAAAAAAAAATCACTGTCAGTGGTAGACAGAATAGTGCTATCTTACTCCAAAGATGTTCATGTCTTAATTCACAGAACCTATGGATCTCTTACAGGCAAAAAGGAGCTTTGAAAATAGGACTAAAATTAATCGGCTGGGATGGGTGAGTACCCTGGATTTTCCAGGCTGCCACATATTAGCCTCATGATTCTCTGAGAGCAGAGAGCCCTTCCAGACTGTGCTATGAGGGAGATGTGATGACAGAGGAAGAGCCAGAGATAGAGGAAAGGGCAGGAGCAAGGAAGCTGGGGCAGACTCTAGAAGGTAGAAAAGCAAAGGAAAGGGATTATTTCCTAGAGCCTCAAAAAAGACATACAGCCCTGCTGACACCTTGATTTTAGCTCTGTGAGAATGGTATTGAACTCCTGAGAGGCAGACTGTAAGATAATAAATTCATATCACTGTGAGAGCTGAGTTTGTAATCATCTGTACAGCAGCAATCCCAAACTAGTACACTAACTATGGTTTTATTGAGATTTGAAAAGGAAACAAGTGTAGATTCACATGTTCAATCTACCATCTTACCTGGAAACCTTATCTTTAGTTAAAATTTTGATTATTTAGGAATAGGTAATAGATTTATATAGTTTAAAATTCAGAATCTTCAAAAGTATGTACATGAGAAGTTTCTTTTATGTTTTTATCTCCTCTCCATGGAGATGACAAATGTGGGAAGTTTCTTGTTCCAAAGACATTCTATATCAACACAAATAGAAATATACTATGCAATATATTCATTTATTCACATGTGTTATACATATTTTTTCTGTCCTTTGCTATTTTTACTTACCGACATATCTTAGAATATAGTTTCCTCACCCTTCTTTTCTCCAGTTCTAGATGAGTATGCCATAGTTGATTCAACCAGTACTCTGTTGATGGACATGAATTCTGTTACTAATCTCTTAAAATTTTCATGGTGAAACAAATTATGATAAATCAAATTTTATATGTTTCAAAATGCACATTAGACAAACCCTGAGAAATGGAATAACTGGATTAAAATTAAGCACATATGTAATTTTGATAGATAAAAACTTTAAACAAGTAGATGTCTGTTTTCACCGAAAAATAATAATAATACTGAATGAATTGATGCACATTGAAAAAAGTATATTGAGGTAAATATGGGAAGGGCAGGGATTTCTCCTCCAAATTCTGTTACTTGTGGACCACTGGGAGATAATCATTAAAACATCAAAGATAACCATAGTTACAGGGTAAAGAAGATAACCACTTGCATATAAACTTAAAGGGTTCATCACAGACTGCAGTAAGTAAACTCAATGGAGACTCAGTTATAGGAGGCATGGTGAAAGCAATGGTGTATTAAATTCTCGAGCAATATGCAGCAGTATGTATGAAGGCTTGAGCATTCTTAGCTGTGCTGCCTCAGAGGAAGTTGTGTGGCAGGAATGAGGATAAGAGAAGCAGTGCTGAGAGGAGCAGGGTCAGGGTAGAGAAGGAAGTTGGCCTTTATCTTAACAGTAAAGGGAAATTTTAGCAAGTTTCATTTGCTTTCTTGTTTTCTCTTTCTTTTTTTAATGGGAGAATTTTTTTTTTTAATAGGAGAAAATGTGAATTTGGACCTATTCATTAAATTCCATCATCCTAATCAAACTCATTGTTGAAATTAGAATGAATCAAACTCATTGTTGAAATTAGAATGAAAAATAAGAAATTTTGTTCCATTTAAATCAGATTATGTACACTGGTAACTGAAAAGGTACAATGAAGAGAATATATGGAAATTAGAAAATGTGATGGAAGAGAAAGAATTGGGAAGAATGTGTTGGTTGAAAGTCAGCAAACACAGGGGCACCTGGCTGGCTCCGTTGGTTAAGCCACTGCCTTCAGCTCAGGTCATGATCCGGGGTCCCCGGATCGAGTCCCACATCGAGTCCCACATCGAATCCTGCATCTGGCTCCCAGCTCCACGGGGAGTCTGCTCCTCCCTCTGACCTTCTCCTCTCTCATGAGCTCTCTTACTCTCTCTCTCTCAATAAATAAATAAAATAAAATAAAATAAAAAGAAAGTCAGCAAACACAGCCATTGTCAATGTTGAATGTTTCGTGTCTTAACTGAGGTAAAAATTATGAACTTACTCTGGACTAAAAGACAGATCGGACCTAAGACTTTAGTTCTTACTTTTCCCTATGTGGCTAGCCTCTCCCACCAGTCCAGGGTAGGAAATACTGTCAAATACCAGGACTGGAGCGACGACATTTTCCCTTCTTTTCCTTAAATACTCTGCTCCCAATCTTTGCTTCTGAGACAGCACTTGGAATCCATTTTACCTTTAGTTAGTATGCACACAGATTCCCATATTAAATTAAAAACGATTTTCAACAATCACTAATTTTTACAAATTTCTGGAAAATAGAAGCTGTAGTATCGCTTGTTTATTTCAATATTATAACATTTTCTATATTTACATTTAAATTACATTTGAAATTATGTAAAAATAAAACAAAATTATTAGGGTTACATAACATTCATCACACTGTTCTACACTAGCATTTGCTTCTATATGTCAGGCTGCCTTTCTATGGCTCTTTTTAAAATTTGCCAAAGAAAACACATATATTTCCCTGCAGTTAAAGCATCAAAGCTCCCACACAGAAACCCATTCCCATGGAACCCAAATAAAAACATAAAGAAGACTGTTAGTAGACTAAATACATCTCAAGCCTTCTCCAGCTTTCTATTTAAACACAGTCTGATTTTCACTTGGTTGAATCTCTTTGTATTAAGCCCTAGGCACATGGACCAGGACGTACTTTTATGGCTTTGCAATAGCAATGATGACAGCTAAGGTTAAACAGGCTCCCATTAGACCCGGCAGTGCCAGCAGACACACATTACACGGATTATTTCATAGGAAGACCAACAAATGAACACTAACAGAGTCGTGCTTAGTAGCAGCACCCGAGACATAGTAGGCACTTAATAATTGCTTTTTGCATTATGTCTGAATGATCCCTAAATTGGTTGTATATATTCCATGGTGTTAACCTAAAGAAGCAGAGGAGGAGAGCTGAGAAGTGGAAAACGAAACTCTATATTTTAGTGTTTATTTTGTCCTAATTTTCAAACTTTTATTTGTGTAGATGTTAAGTGCTTATGGTTTTGAGTAACTAGGTAAAATTACTGAGGAAAGGTAGCCTGAGCGGCACTCTTGGTTTTGGCTCAGGTCAGGATGTCATGGGATCAAGCCCCTCCTGTAGCTCTGTGCTCAGTGCAGTGGGGAGGGGTCTGCTTGAAAATTCTCTCTTTTTGCTCCTCCCCCCTTGTGCGCGCGCATGCGCGCCCTCTTCTCTCTCTCTCAAATAAATAGATTTTTTAAAAAGCCCTTATGTTTAAAAAATAAAATAAGATAATTGAGCAAAAGTGGTGCCATTTTAACGAATATACCAAGTTTTTATATGTTTTTAACAATTTAAGACGTTAAACTGCATTTGCTTTTGTGTGCTTTTCTTTGTTGCTTTTGTTTAAAGGTAAACTTTGCTTAAGAGGCAATTTAAGATACTATGATGAGATATAACCTTTAAGGTGAAGAAAATGGTATAAGAATGTTGAGCCCAGATGATAAAGTCACACCAAGGAATTCCTAAAGTGAATGGTTGAGAAAGAAATTACTTTTTATTTTCACTTTTTCCTCAATTCTAGAGCCTTAAAATATGGTTTAATTCATAGGTTGTGTATTGACTTTATTTTTTATTTTTTATTAAGATTTTAATTATTTGTTTGACAGAGAAATAAACAGTGAGAGAGGGAATACAAGCTGGGGGAATGGGAAAGGCAGAAGCAGGTTCCCCTCTGAGCAAGGAGTCCCATGTGGGATTTGTTCCCAGGACTCTGGGATCATGACCCGAGCCAAAGGCAGTCACTCAACCAACTGAGCCACCCAGGCACCTTGCATTGACTTTCAATATAGGAATTGGTCTCATTGTCTCTGTAAAATAAGAATCACATGACAGTTGCTAACACACAGGTCAGTAGTCATATGTAGACATTGACACTCAGGATAGGACTGATACTGTTACTTAGGATATAACATAGAGATTAGTGAATTCCAGGAAATGGGGACATTTCTGAGGTTGAATTGTGTTGGTAACTTTTAGATAAAAGCAGAGGAGGTTACATATGTTCTCATAAGTTTTGGGACATTGCATTTATTACAGATACGCAGAACTACATGGTCCCAGAAAAAGGAAGATGTCATCCCAGGGGGAATATAAAGTAGTATCTTGCCTTGGTCTCTCCTTTGAATGTGTGCAATTCATGGCAAATACATAGAAATTGTTGAGGAAGTTTCTAATGCTCAGAGTGGCAAATGATGCATAAGGACAGACCAAGAAATTAAGAAACTACAATTTTAATTATGAGGTCTAGTTCATTGCCAGGCCCAAGGTAACACCCACAGTCACAGAAATCCCTAACCATAGTAGATACATTATGGAATTCATTCAGAGGAACCTGACATTTACCATCTTTCGATGTCCTCAGAAGACTTCAATTTATTTAAAATGACAATAAATGTGTGTCTGCGGAAGGTGGCATAAAATTGAATTTTTAGTTTAGAAATGTATGGAGCACATTTTCAAACTTCAGTAGTTTAGCAAAAACATATAATGTAGTTTAAATCTGGCCTTCCACTTGAAATACCCCTTCTAAACCTTTTATTCTACCCACAATTACAATTCTAACTTAAAGAACTTTTTAATTTGACACTCATTCATGTTTCTTTTACCTTCTACCCATTTATACTCAAATTCTAATAGGTAGAATTTGGCTGGATATAGCTACAAAGCTTACTTGGTCATTCTCCTGATATTACCATAATACAATCCAGAGCTTTGCCTGTGACTTTCATTCATTCAGAGTAACAATTTATCTAACATTATACTAGTTTCCTAATAGCCACTGGCCTGAACCCTTGGTTCTGAAACTTATATTCTAGAGGGATATATAAGTTTGAAACTTATATTCTAGAGGGAACAGACACAGAACACAGTATAGAACTATATTATGAATGCACGTAAATACATAAGAATATAATGAAACCTGATATGGAGAACAATTAGCCAGGGAAGGGAGATAAGAAGTGCCAGAGTTGTTGAATCTTAAATACCATAGTCAAGTCAGAGATCTCTGAAAATGTTCTTTTGAGCAAAGATTTGAAGTAGGCAAAGACGAGCCACCTGGATATGTGGGAGAAGGACTCCTCATGCTGAGAAAAGACTGAGGCTGGTGTGCTTACAAAAAAAGCAGGACTCTACTATATCTGCCCCCATTCCTTCTCAGGCTTAATTTCTTCCTCTCCTCTGCAATATTTGTACACCAGAAAAATGGAGACTGAAAGAGTGAGGTCTTGTCATCCCTGTTAAAGACTTTGGCTTCTACTAGGCATTAAATAAAGAGCGCTGGAGAATTTTGAATAGAGTAGTAATGTGGTCTCATTTAAACTTTTAAAAAGGGTTGTTTTGGATACTTTATTGAGAGCACACTTTAAAGGGACAAATGGAGAAGGAAAGAGCTCCATTAGTAGGCAGTTGAGAGGTGATGGTGGTTTGGACCAAAAAACTAGCCATCGGGGTGGTGAAAAGTAGTCCGATTGTGTAGCACTGTATACAAAGTAAAATCCAGAGTCTCTGGATGGATCCCGTTCCCCCTCTCTGCTGATTTCAGAAAATCTTCCTCTTTATATGAGCAAATAGCAATCAAATATTTTATTCCATACAATCCACCATGAGAAGGATTAAATTTCTATTTTATGCTAGAAAATGTTCTGAAAAATGTAATTGGCCCAGAGTACCTCATATGGCTCTCTTCTCCTAGGGTGTCCTAAGTGCAATAGGATATAAATCCCTGAATTCCTGAATCTTCATGTGTCAGCTGACCTTATAGAGATATCACTGGTAAAACTCATTTATTTTGGTAGACACCTTTCAAAAATTACTTGGACTACTTTTATACTCAGTCACCACATAACAGCCTATAAATTTTCCAGCTTATAGGCCTTGGAGGGACCAATTAAATAGATATTTCCAAATGTAATTTTATAAAGAAATTGGCCGAGGAGTAGCAGAGCTCTCTATTTCATCCTGATCCTCTTCTGCTTATGAAAGAAACACTATTTCCTATGATAGAGGAATAATATTAAAGACTAGACCAAAACTGTCACTGAAAATAAGTTGTATGGCTCATTCCTATGCTAATCTGCACTCTGGTTGAGGTGTAAAAATCTAAACTCAGCTACTGTTCTGTAGCCTATCTATGTCTTGTTCACTAAGGTATTACCGGCACCAAGCCCTGTTCAAGCAATAAATCCTTTTTGAATGAATAAGTGAATCTCACCACACTGGAAAATGAGGAATTTTCAGTTTGCTTCTTTGTATGTTACTCTTTGACAAAGGCCATAACCTTTAGTTGCTGTGGAGTGGTGATGGAAGGGAAATGGATGTATCAGCTTCTTGTTCAAAAATTTGCCTTAGCGTTGAAAGAAGGATTTCACATTGCTGTCCATTTTTTAATCAGTATAAAATTATTTGCTCACAAAAGCCATATGTTTTTATATCCCTATAGAGAAGAATGGAAAAACAAGTTTCTAGGTTTTGTTCCTTTCAGATATCACCTTATAGCAATTAATGACTGTTGTACATCCATTAGTTTTAAATATTGATGCTTCCTTCAAGGAGTTTACAAACTAGTTTTGGAGACAAAGAACAAATATAAGTAAAATGATAAGAAAGAACAGAAAGGTCACAGATAAAGCATATTCCATAAACACTGGTCTGCTGTTTAGAAAAGGGGATATAGATATACCATTAGAAACATAAGGTACTCATCATGGGCAGAATTCTATCCCCTACCCCCCACTGAATTCATATACTGAAATGCTAACTACCAGTTCAGAATGTGACTCTTTTGGGGGCTAGGATCTTTAAAGAAGTGATTACGTTAATATGCGATCATTAGGATGGGTGGTAATCCTACATGACTGGTGGCCTTCTGAGAAGAGCAAGCTTGGACATAGACACATATAGGAGAAGAATGCCATGTGAACCTGAAGACAGCCATTGACAAGCCAAGGAGAGAAGCTTTGGAAGAAACCAACCCTTCTGACACCTTGATCTTGGACTTCAAGCTTCCAGAACTGTGAGAAAATAGATTTCTGATTTTTTTCTAAAGATTTTATTTATTTATTTGACAGAGAGGGATCACAAGTAGGCAGAGAGAGAGGAGGAAGCAGGCTGATGTGGGCCTCGATCCCAGGACCTTGAGATCATGACCTGAGCTGAAGGCAGAGGCTTTAACCCACTGAGCCACCTAGGTGCCTGATTTCTGATGTTTAAACCACCCAATCTGTGGTATTTGGTTATGGGAAGAATAGTAATGCAGTGTAAATACAAAATAGGTTTTATCCAGGGGGGAAAGTTAGCAGCAGATGAGTAGCAAGACATAAATAGTCCTGTGAACTTACATTTTCCCACAAAACTATGCTTTAATTAGGAGAACCATAGAAGACTGTATGCACCATAGAAAGGGCTCTGAGAAAGAGACCCCATACTCACATGCTCAGAAAAAATAAACTATAGGGAAGGAAGGGAAAGTCATATCTAGGTCACTTTATGACAAGGAGACCTCTGGGTTTCAGTGTCCAATCGCAGATTTCGACTAGTTGTGTTGAAATAAACCAGACCTTCCAAGCAAGCTTTTTGTTCTTTATTGTTCCTCACCTATATATGGCAAGTACCATAGTTTGTTTGCTGACCACCAATAAAACATAGGTTATTTAGTAATATAGATGCTCAATAAGAAATGATTACCTAAGTAATACTTATTGAGCATTTATATTACTAGGTATAAAGATTATTAATTGCTCAAGTGTATTTATCAAAAGAATGGCTATTATTTTTTAAGATAAGGAAAAACAGTCAGGCTTACCTGTTTGACTTAGTCAGTTAAGTGTTTGACTCTTGATCTGAGCTCAGATCTTGATCTCCAGTTCATGAATTTAAGCCCTCCATTGGTTTTGAGCATGGAGCCTACTTAGAAAAAAAAAAGTTTATTTGTTAAGTCATGATTTATAAATTGGAATGTGAATAAATTTGCATATCTATACAAATGTAGATATATATACAGTATAGAGCATATAAATAAAATAAATATATGTTTCTATTTCCCATGAGTCACCAATTTAGTTAGCAAACATGCCTTGAATTTGTGCACCATCTGCAAATTGTGTATATATTACACAAGTAAAGGCAAAAGAGAAATGCAAGTGATGTGGTTACTTTGTTTCCATCCTTTTACTCCAATGAGTAGTCACGCAGGAAACCACCTCGTTTGAGGGGGTTTAGAAGCTGTAGGTCACTTGAGAATTCAGTTATATCCAAGTCTACTCCAACAGGAGACTGGAAAACACCATTTCATCCTTGTACATTACTGAGTAAGTAGGTCAGCATCTAGCCCTGGCTCAGGATTTGGCAATCCATTGGCTGGGCATTCTCACATGGCTTGGCTCCTTGCTGCCACTAGCTGGTGTGGCTTTCACAATTACCCTCTTTGACAGTGTAGACTCTGAGTCCTGGATAATTGTGACCAAACTGCCTCAAGCTATGGGGTTTTTCCCCTTTGAGCTTCTGAACCTGGCAGAGTAGACAGAATTCACTACCTTTCTCATACTTTTCTCATGACCTAAGAAGTCTCAGTGGCCAATAATTTGGGTATATATACCATAGGACTTTAGGCAAATATATTACCTAACTTTAAAATGATGTTCATCTGATTTCCAGTAAGTAAAGGGAAGGGAGCAAGCTGTTTATGTTGTATAAGCAGGTGAATGCCTAAATAGAGTTAATTTTTAAAAAGCCAGTGTTTATTTAATTAGTTGCCACTCATTTCACGTATGGCTCACAAAGAAAATAGGAGTATACCTGAAAAGCTGTATAATTTTGGTAAGAAAATCATCAATACAAAAACTTTTGCATGATAAATGATGTTGATTGATTTTAACCTATAGCACAGGATGAGAACTTTTGGTTATGGTATATTACCTTCTTTTTATATTGCTGGTTTCATAATCCTAGTTAGGTATCTTTGTGTTTGTGAGTGATATTGGTATCTGATTATTTTCTAGTAATGACACTGTCAAATTTGGAACTAGAGTTCTTCTTACCTCGTGAGATAAGTTAGAAAGTAACCCTTCTCCTCTATATTCTGTGTAGAATTGGTAATATTTTCCACATCAGTGTTTGATGGAACTCATCAACCAAGCTATTTGGGATTTCCTTATAAGAAGATTTTCACCTATGAATTAAGTTTCTTTATTTAAAAATTTTTTTTGGAAAGGGTGGCTGGGTGGCTGGGTGGCTCAGTCAGTTAAGTGTCTGCCTTCGGCTCAGGTCATGATCTTGGGGTCCTGGGATCGAAGCCCACACCGGGCTCTCTGCTCAGCTTCTCTCTCTCCCTGATGTTTCCCCTGCTTGTACTCTCTATTTCTGTCAAATAAATAAATAAAATCTTTAAAAAAATGTTTACATTTCTTAGATAAATATAACACTATTCAAATTTCACACTTCTCCTTGTCTGTGTTTTGGCGTGATATGCTTTTCAAGGAATTTATTCTTTTACCTGAGCTGTTATGTTCATTGACATTATAAACTTCATAAAATCTTTAAGATCTATAATGATGTCCTCTCTATTATTCCCAGTTATATATTCCCATTCCTTTTCTTAATGGGTCTTTCCAAGGATTCACCAATTTTATTACTCTTTTTGAAAGAACCTGTTTTTGATTTAGACATTCTCCTAGGTTGTTTGTTTCCCATTTCATTGATTTCCATGTTTATCTCTACTGTATGTTTTCTTCTGTGTATTTTGAATTTCATTTTCTGTGCCTTCCCTATTTTTTTCCCAATGGAAACTGTAAGCATTAATTTCAACTTTTCTTATTTTCCACTAGAAGCATTTAAACCTAAAATTCTGCTCCACTTCTGTGACCAATTCAGCTGCTTCCTACCACTTTTGATAGATTTTTTTCATGATCATTCCATTCAAAATATTTTCTAATTTCTATTGTGTTGTCTTCATTGATGGATAAATTATTTTGAGGTGTGTAGCTTAATTTCTTCCTTCTGTTATGATCAGTCTGAAGTCAATCTATTCAGTGAACTTTTAACTGTACATGCAGTTTTTATAATTCTAGGATTTCCATTTATTCCCATTTTAAAGTTTCCATACCTTTTTGAGAGTTCTCTACCACATTACACACTGTAACAATATCTCTTATATCAGACTTGTTGACAGATTCATCAGTTATTTAAAAGTTCTTGCCTACTAAATTCTACATTTGGCTGTTTGCAAGTCTCCAGATTTTTCTCTAGACCATGTGCCATATTTTCTGTCTTCCTTATGTGTAGTAACTTGGGGTTGCATATTGGACCTTATAAATGACATGCTGTAAATTCTGTTATATTTCTCTGAAGAGTGCTGCATTTTTCTCTAGCAGGCAATTGAATTATTGGCAGGTCAACTGGAACTCGTGAAGTCTTGATTTTAGGCTTTCCTGAGGTTGGTCTATTTCTGTTTTAATTCTATTTCTAGGTCAGCCCTTCATCCTGGAACATAATTTTTACTCCCAATATGTAGCCCTTTTTCGGTTTTAATAAAAAGTCAGAGGTGTTCCCTCTAACTTGGCAGGATTTAAATTATAATCTTTCTCTCCTCACCCCACCGTGGGCGACATATGGAGGCTTTACTCAGTTCCTCCAGCCTTCTAGTTACGACTTTCCCCATTTTCAGGTGGTATGGAAGTCCTACATTCAACTTTCTGTATCCTAAGACTAAAGGGATCCAATTTTATGTTTCATCTCTAATTTTTCTATGCCTTGCAGACTACAACACGCTCTCAAAGAAAAAAATTATTAAATTTTTATTTAAAAATTTACTTATCTGGGGTTATATACACTCAGAACTCTTTTCAAGTTTGCTGTGGTCTGAAGGTGTCCCCACAAAATTCATACATTGAGATCCTACATTCAAAGTCGATGGGCCTTTGGAAGACAATTAGGTCATGAGAGTAGAGGCTTCATGAATGGAATTAATGCCCTGATCAGACAGGATCCAGAGAGATTCCTAGCCCTTTTCACCACGTGAAGACCCAGCAAGAAGGTAGTAGCTATGAATTGGAAAGAGGGTCCCAACCAGAAGGCAACCAAATTGGTCCCATGATCCTGGATTTCCAGTCTCCAAACCACGAGAAATAAATTTCTGTTATTTATAAGCCATCCAGTCTGTGGCATTTTCCTACAGCAGCCTGTATGGACTAGTATAAAGGAAATCTGATAAAAGCACATAGGCTGTATCTATTTTATTTCTCACCCTAGTAGAAGCATATTTTGTCATGGCTTAAACTTACAGAGTGGTAATATTTTAATCAAGTGTAAGGAAGGAGTGCTCAACGGGAAGCAGTGATGATTTCAGAAGTTTTCAAATTCCTAAACAACTTAATTGAGACAAAATCCTTATTGTTGTATACTTATAATAAAAACTGACCTAGAAATTATAGAGTCTATACATAAAATTGCTTTTCGTATACTGTGTGAAAAATAAAATGGTTTGAGTAGTTTGAAGTGAATCAGAGAATCCCTAGTTATCTCCTTGGAGACTATCTTACGCTCTCAGGGAACATTTTCAAAAGTAAGCTGAGGAGCATGATTTTCTTGAAATAGTAGAATTGAACATGTACTGAGAATGTATTATGTTCTAGGCATAATTCTAAGTATTTGTAATATTAATCCATCTCACCCTCAAAACAAGCTTCTGAAGCATGTAACTTTGTGTTCTTAACCTATAACTTTACATACTTCTTGTAACATTAAAGCGAAGAATGTTAAGTCACAGAGCAGTTAAATAATTGTACCATTATGAAACTAGCAAATGACAAAGCAAAGCCTTAAATACATGTAGTCTGATTCTGGAGGCTGAGCTCTTGAACCACAATAAGTACTGCCTTTTATTCCCATAAGAAATGCCCCTCCATAAAATTTAGAAAGCATTTGACCTAATAAATAGATCAAACTGCAGGACTTCTTGGAACATTTAACATGTTCTGTTTTCTCAAACATATGTTAATATGTTTATGGATCTAGTGGGTATATAAGACCAGAAGCCAAAGTAGCACTTACTGAATTTTACACCAAGACTGATTTCAAGTTAGCAAAGGCCTAACATCTGCCTTGCTGTACTTCTCATTATTTAACAGTTGGCTTCCTGGTATCATCCATCATACTACGCATGATTTTCCTAAAAGATATTGGTGGGATAAGGAGAGTTGATCTGTCTCTCTCTCTGTCTTTTTCTCTCTTTCTTTCTTTGCATCCCTACTCACTCATCATCTTTTCTAAAGCAAATTTTGATTTTTGAAATAGAACACTAATTAACAATGAAAAATTTAGATGTTTGGGCCTTAAAAATCTGCTTTAAGAAACTTAACAGTAACAAAAAGTTAGAAACGATGCAATAAGAGACTGTAGTTTAATCAATTAAAGATTAAAAAAAGATAATTTTAAAACCCCATAAGATTGTGACAAAAGGATTTAATGAAAATATTTATTTAGCAATAAATGCTATAATTGATGCATTTATTGAATAAAGACAAAGTGGCTGAATTCCTCTGGGCTTCTTGACAGTAATCTCCAAGACATAATAAATTGTTGACTACTTTGTAAATCATACAGCAGAATCTCCAAGGAAATCTTCATTTACTGTTGTTTTACCAGTGTGACTAATGGATTCATTCCTCAGCTAGATTTGAGGGATGGAAGTGATGAATATTTCTCATAGTTTTAGATTATTTTTTTTAAGGAGATAAATTAGAGAAATTCTATTGCCCATATTACTATACTAAAACTCATTTTTACTGTTCAGCTCAGTGTCAGTTTTGAAGGTGGCACTGAAATCATCAAAACAGGGTATTTAGAACGCAATGGACTCAGTACTCTTCTCAGAGTCTTGGGAGTCCTTTATTAGTGTGGCCACTTTGCTATTTAAAATTTTCTTAAGATTCCTTATTCTCTGTCCCCCACATTCATTGCAGAGAACATATACCTTTAAAATTTTAAAAGTATCATAATTTCAGGTGAACAAATATAGGTGTGGTGTCTAAATGTTTTTCACTTAGAAAGCTATGTCTGAGTCAGATGAAGGATCCTTTCTGCAAGTGGTTTATATTTACATCAAAAGGAGCAAGACAATGATATACTGCTTTTTTAATGAACATTAATTTGTTCATGTTTCTTACAATCTGTTAAAACTGGTTGTAACTCTTCAAATTCTCTTTTCCGTTAAAATTCATTGTACTGTACATTGATGAAAATTCATCGCCTGACAACACTGCTTTTCAAAGTGCATTCCTAATGATAAGAAATATTAGGGGCACCTGGACAGCTCAGTCGATTAAGTGTCTGACTCATGATCTCAGCTCAGGTCTCGAACTCAGTCGCGAGTTCAAGTCCTGCATTGGGCTCCATGCCGGGTGTGGGGCCTACTTAAAAAAAGAAAAAAAAGAAAGAAAGAAAAAGAAGAAGAGATAATGATAAGAAATATTAAAAGGTATTCCAAAAAACCACCCAAAAAAACCTGAATAACAAACAGAATCATCGCCATCTATTATTGGAAACAACTGAATCTTATGTCTCACCTGGAGCTTCTTGATGTACATACAGCATGTTAAAAGCTCTCATAAACCAGTATTGAAAGGAATATTCATTAGCAACTTGGTAACATTTTTCACAAAACACAACTTGGGGATCTTAGGGTTTTAAAAACCTTCAGATCTTCTCTATGAATTAAAAGTATCCATTAAAATATATATTCAGAAATAAAATATAAACAACTATAAGACAGCAAAGAAAACAAAAGTGCATTTGTTTCAAAATACAATATGTAGAAAAACTTATCCTTTTTCAGTGATTATATAAGATACTCCCCTCTAGGTTATTTATTGCAATAACTGATCCAGTTTTAATGAAATAAATGAAATCAGCATTGATGTTTTGGAAAAGTATATTAAAACTCACATGACACTTGAGAATTACTGCCAACAATCAACTTAGATACCTTATCTGATTACTTGAGACACACTAGGAAGAAAGGAAATTGGCAGTTACTGGTGACCTACTGTATGCCCAGCACTATTATAAGGCCCTTCATATTGTTCGTACTAAAATCAACAAGCCCAAGCATTTATGTGGTTTAGTTACTGTTCAGACATTCTGTGAACCACAAGGCAGAAGACAACATGGCAGGGCACCTGGGTGGCTCAGTTGGTTAAGCAACTGCCTTCGGCGCAGGTCATGATCCTGGAGACCCGGGATCGAGCCCCGCATCGGGCTCCCTGCTCGGTGGGAAGCCTGCTTCTCCCTCTCTCACTCCCCCTGCTTGTGTTCCCTCTCTAGCTCTGTTTCTCTCTGTCAAATAAATAAATAAAATCTTAAAAAAAAAAAAAAAGAAGACAACATAGCTATTGTGCCCCACAAATGTTTACCCTATCAGAGGGTATACACTTTATAAAATGAGAAATGCCATGAGGAGCACAAAGTACTTGCTGAACTAAGAGAGGAACAAAGTATTTTAGACCAGCGTGTGTGATGTGTGATACATTTAAGATAAAGGAATATATAATGTTGAACATCTTTTCATATACTTTCTTAACCATCTACATTTCTTCTGTAGTGTTTGTTTAGGTATTTTGCCCATTTTTAAAATCAGGCTGTTCTTGAGTTTTAAGAGTTCTTTGTATAGCATATTTAATTGACCTTCATCAGATGCACCTTTTACCAATATTTTCTCCCAGTCTGTGGCTGATCTTCTCATTCTCTTGACATTGTCTTTTGTGAAGCAGAAGTTTTAATTGCAATTAAGTCCTTCTTATCATTTGTTTTTTTCATGGATTATGCCTTTGGTGTTGTATCTAAAAGATCATCACCAAAGGCATAATGAATCTTGGAACACTGGAAAAATAAAATAAAAAAAGAAGTGATTATTAGACTATTGGTATTTAAAGTAATGATTGATATAGTTGGATTAATACCTATATTTTTTTACCATTTCCCATTTTGCCCTTATTCTTTCTTCCTATTTTTGTCTTTCACAGATTTTCTGCCTTCCGGGGTTTCAACTGAGCATTTTACATGATTCCAGTTTCTTCTCATTTATTAGCTATCAAATAAACTTTTTAAGAACATTTTTTAGTGGTTGCCCTAGGTTTTGCGATGTATCCAGGTCTACTTTCCAATGCACTATACCTTTACACAGGTAATGCAAACATTTTATAGTACCAGTTTTCCTAATCTCCTGCCTCATCTCTTGTAGCATTGTTGTCATTCATTTATGATATATAAACACACACATATATATACACACACACAACATAATAATATATTGCTGCTAATATTGTTTGATCAAACCATTATCTGTTAGATCAATTAGTATAAGGAAACAAAAGTTATAATTTATCTTCACATAATCTTTTTTTAGTGCTCTTCTTTCCTTTACGTAGGTACAAGTTTCTGCCCTTTATCATTGTCCTTCTTTCTGAAGAACTTCTTTTAATATTTCTTGTAGGACAGGTTCACTGGTAACAAGTTCCCTCAATTTTTGTCCCTTTGAAAAAGTCTATTTCTCCTCCTGTTTGAAGGATAATTTTGCAGGGTATAGAATTCTAGGTTGGTGTCTCTTTTCCCTCAACACCAAAAAGATCACTTCCTTTTTGTTTGCTTGCTTAGTTTCTGATGAGAAGTCAGATATAATTCTTATCTTTGCTTCTCTGTAAGATTCCCACCCCCTTTGACTTTTTTCAAGACTTTTCTTCATTTGATTTTCTGAAGTCTGAATTGTGCATGTTTAGTTGTGGCTGCTTCTAGCATAGATCCTTCTTGACATTCTCTGACCTTCCAGGACCTGGGGCTTGGTGTCTGACATTAGTTTGAGGTGGAGTTCCTCATTCATTGTTGCTTCAAAGATTGCTTGTTCCTTTCTCTCCTTCTTCTTTTGGTATTTTCATTATGTATATGTTGTACCTCTTGTGGTTTTCCCACAGTTCCTGGATATTCTGTTTGTTTTTCTGTTTTAGTCTCTCTCTCTCTCTCTTTTTTTTTTTCTCTCCACTTTTCAATTGTGTAAGTTTCTATTGTCATATATTAATAAGCTCAGGGATGCTTTCTTCAGCAGTGTCCCATCTCCTAATGAGCCCATCAAAGCATTCTTCATTTCTGTTTCAGTATTTTTATCTCTAGCATTTATAACGGATTTATTCTTAGTGTTTCATCTCTTTTTACATTATCCATCTGTTTTTTGTCTACTGTTTTTGTCTTGTTTCTTGTCTACTTTTCCCATTAAAATCCATAGCCTGTGAATCATAGACTTTTAAAGTGACAATTGTTACCTAACATATCTGACCCTGGTTTTGATGTTTTTCAGTCTCTTCAAACTGTGTTTTTGCCTTTTAATATGCCTTATATTTCTTTGCCAAAAGGTATATATAATTTACTCAATAAAAGGACTGAAGGAACCAGGATTTTAATAATGTAGTGGTGAGGTGTGGGGAGTGGAAATACTCTATAGTCCTCTGATTAGCCTTATTCTTCTGGTGAGCCTAAACTCCTAGATAGTGAACTTGAAAGTGTTTCTCAGTTGTTTTTCCCCCTTTACAGGGGTCATCATGGAAAATCTTGGAGTTGTATACTTTCCTTCCTCCAGATAAGTTAGGTTCTGGTAAAATAGTTTCTCCTGAGGCAGGTCTTGCAAGGAGAAGATGCTCCAGCATATTTTATATTGTTACTTCTCCCCTCTTCCCACTGGAAGCAAGAAAAAATTGGTTCTCAGTCTTCTGTGAGAACATGGTCAAGCACTTGGAGGTTAAAATCCACAAAAGTTGGGGGGTCCCCAATGATTGTGTTCAGCCTTTCACTTGTTGTTAGGATAGAGTGGTGAACTGCAGAATTCTTTGATGTGGTACCAGAAATACAAACTTGTTAATTCAGCATCTGTTCATGTATTTCCTTTTCTGACATCTGTACATTTTTTTTTTCCCTTGGTGAAGTTTCCTTTCAAATATCTTCTCCATTTTTTATTGAATTTTTGTTTTCTTTTTATTAAATTTTGATATTCTCATATATTATGAATACAAGCCCTTTACCAGATAAGGGCTTTGCAAACATTTTCTCACAGTCTATAGATTGTTGTTTTATTCTTTAATGGGAGCTTTTATTTTATTTATTTATTATTTTAAATATTTTATTTATTTGACAGAGAGAAACACAGGTAGAGAGGGAACACAAACAGGGGAGTGAGAGAGGGAGAAGCAGACCTCCCGCCAAGCAGGGAGCCTGTTGCAGGGCTCCATCCCTGGACTCCAGGATCATAACCCAAGCCAAAGACAGACAATGACTGAGCCACCCGGGTGCCTCTTTAGTGGGATTCTTTAAAGAGAAGTTTTAATTTTGATGAAGCTGAAGTAATTAAGGCAGTGTGCTCTTGGTGTAAAGACAGGTGAATAAATCTGTGGAACAGAATAGAAAGTCAAGAAATGGATCTATAGTTATTTGGATCACTGATTCCTAACAGAGGTACGAAAACAATCTGAACATAAAAAATAGCATTATTTTAATTTTTTAATTTTTAAATTTTAGCATACATTAGCCAAGCCTCAAGGAATTATTGACATAATTATATTCATAACAAAATTTTATAATATTCAAAATTATAGTTTTCTTAACTATAGTTTAAATTTTACAATATTAGAGATGGAAGGAAACTGATAGGTTACTTAGCCCAACTACTTTATTTTTAGATGTAGGAAATAAGTTCCAGAACATTAAATGAACATACCTGAAGTCCAGTGGTCTACCTAGGAAACACATACTATTTTAATTGTTACATTTGATTGTTTTGAGAAAACACAGATAACTTTGACTTTATTATTGATTTTCTCCATTCAGTGACTCTATCTTGGGAGGTTATTGAACAAGGTGGTTTTGGTTTTGATTCCACCCCATCAGTGAATAATCATTTCATTCTGGGTCATGTTTCTTGCTCTTCACTCTCTCTCAATCTGTAAACTAAAAATAACACATGGGATAAGACTTTGGTTTTCACAAATATTATGGAAGTAAATATAATTAATTCCATGTGTGTAGCATTTATTTCCAGGAAGGCGACTTGGTTTTGTAAAAAGAAAACTGGACTTGTAGAAAAGTAGACTTTCATTCAACTGTTAAATCTTTCATAAACTGCCCAAGGTGATTGGTCATGTCTGGTTTCCTTCTATAGGCAAAGAAATTTCTTCTCTGTTTGTCAAAATCAGTCAAAAATATACTTTGGATAGCATGTGGGGGGGAATTTTTGAATTTCTTTTCCAAACCAAAAAAGTCAAAAATGGTATGAAGCAGGGATAGAATTAGAACCTCTATTTTCTGAGCTTTAAGTTCATTTTAACATCAGATATCTCCCTCTTGCAGTCATTGATTTTGTTTGTTTTTCCCCTTTTAAAATTTATGATTTTGCAATTATATAGTTAAGTCCTGTTAAAATAGAGACAACACATCATTGTAAATGTTTAATTGGAAAAGAAAAGATGCAGGCTTACTCTGTATTGTGACAAGCCTTTTCAATTATATAGTTTCTTGTAAGCGAATCATGCATAGTCACTTACTAAGAAAGCTTGGTATCTTTTGTCACTTAGAGAAAACATTATCTTTTTTTTTTTTCCTCTGGGTAGATATTAACTTTTATTATCTTAACATTATATGGATATCCATATTTATGCCAAGAAAGAGCATATTTCTACAACAATAGTGAGGGGTCACCATGTGGGAACATTACCATAATCTTTTTTTTTTTTTATTGTTACTAAAATTTTTTTTTTCCAGTGTTTCAAGATTCATTCCCCATTCCCCACACCCAGTGCTCCTCGCTTTAGGTGTCCCCAGTACCCACCACCAGGCTCTCCCATCCCTCCACCCCCCTCCCTCCAAGTCCCTCAGTTTGTTTCTGTGTTCAAAGTCTCTGTTGTTTCGTTTCCCTCCCTAGATTACCCTAGTTCCCATTTGCTTTCCTTCTGCCACTGTCCTCCAGTTTGCCCCTCATGCACCGCAAGTAAGTGAGACCATG
>PITA01000914.1:0-22619 GCA_004023965.1 Spilogale gracilis
ATGAAAACTCAGTTGTTGGGGCGCCTGGGTGACTCAGTTGGTTAAGCGTCTGCCTTTGGCTCAGGTCATGATCCTGGAGTCCCAGAATCGAGTCCCACATCGGGCTCCCTGCTCGGCGGGAGGCCTGCTTCTCCCTCTCTCACTCCCCTTGCTTGTGTTCCCTCTCTAGCTGTCTTTCTGTCAAATAAATAAATAAAATCTTAAAAAAAAACTCATTTTTTTTAATTGAGACATAGCTGGCCCACAATGTTACACTAGTTTCAGGTGTGCGACGCAGTGACTGGGCGAGTCTGTACGCTCTGCTCTGCTCCCTACAAGTGCAGCTGCCATCTGTCCCCACACAGCGCTATTACAGAGCCATTGACTAGAGTCCCTAGAAAGCTCGGGTTTTTTAGATGAAAACCGAGGAGTGTAGGGTGAGTGGCTTAAATGGTGTACACCACAAAAAGCAGTGGGGTGGGAGGGGCGAGGAAGGATAAAGAATACGCACTCTACGTGAAGAAAAGTTTTAGAATGGAAAGTGCGTGCACACATATGCATGCGTGTGTGCGTGTGTGTGTGTGTGTGTGTGTGTGTGTATGTGTGGGGAGAGAGAGAGAGAGAGAGAGAGAGAGAGAGAGAGAGAGCATGAGTATGAGAGAGAATGACATCTGTTGGATTCACGGAGTGGGGCAGGGCTGGTAAATGGCCACCTTCCCACTCTGCTCTCAACACACACACCCTACTCGCTCTTGAAGCCTGGAGAGCCCTCAGTCCTGACTGTGTCCATGTGAGGGAAAAGGCGACTTGAGGCCCAGCCGGGCCAAAGGCACTGGCTTTTTAATAAAATATTCCATATGTAACCAAAAGAAATAAAATAATAAAACTTTGATAACTAATAAGACTTGCAACTATTCCATTTGGTGTGATGTGACTGGTATTCAATTCAGCTTAACTAATAAACAAATAAGAAAAATAAAATAAAATTAATAAAATAAAGACACTGTTTCCTGGAATAAGACCCAAGGGGGGGAAAACCCCACTTTCTAGCTAAAAATCTTCCATCTTCTCCAAGAAGTAAAGGGGGGGAATTCTTTGCCTCTGCTTTGGAGCTGGGAAGGCTCTAGAGCCCAAGCTAACTGACCCTAGAAACTTTGGGAAAGAGGCAGGAAAAGAAGCAAAATGACCCTTTACCTGTCTGAGCACAATTCACTAAATTAAAGCCCTCCACAGGGAGAATACATCCCTGGTGTGGCATGGTCTGCAAACTTCCAGAATGAATAGAACCTGTGCTTCTTTGGGACTGAAAGGACCCCGGGAAGTAAGTGGCCAAAAGTCAATAGGCCAATAGGCCCGCCGCTGCTGTGGGAGGGGACAGGCTGCCAATGGGATCCCACTGACAGAGAAGCCCCAGGAGCCAGCCCTGGCAGGGGGCAAGCCAGCACCAGAGCATTCTGGAAGGCCAATCCTAGAAGTGGGCCTGAAGTTCTCTGACCCTGAGAGTGTGGCCCTGCCATTTCTCAGGCCAATCACCATCCAGTGGTGTCTCTACCTCCCCACAGGCAGAGGCAGATAACGAAGTGCCTGTTGGGTTCATGCTGCTGCTTTACAAAGGGAATGTTGCAGTAATTGGCCCGCACGAGGAGACTTACTGCGTCTTCGGAGCCGCTGGAGCCCGGATGGCAATCCCAAAGCACAATGGCTGCTGTCACCACCTTTGGAGACAGTATATTCACAGCTACTTCCTGCAGAATGGCAGGGAAGCCAGAAATGGCAGGGCGATGTGTGCCCGGGACTTAATGAAAGGCACGTCTGAATCTTCTGCCAAAAATCCATTAAAGACACCACTGCTTTTATTGCCTTCGAGCCCACACGGAAATCCTACCTCACCTTAATTTCCCAGTCTGTACAATGGGGGTCATTATCCAGACATCATGGGGCTATCGGCGAGGACCGAAGAGAATAAGGAAGGCAAAGTGCTTAACACGGTGGCTGGCACATGGGGAGCTCTCCTGGAACATGAACGTTATTGACGGAAAATGGTAATTTCCTTTCCATTACCATACAACCTTTAAGCACGCTTGCCTCTTCTGAAGAACGGGCATCACTCTATTTCTCAAACGAGCCCTACGGAATCTATCGAGGAGCTTAATAGGTTGAGAGTCCTCTTGGGTCCCTTTTAGAAGTAAGCAGGGAATAAATAATGCCACATCTGAAATACTTCTCTACCACAGCCCAACGCATCTCACCTAAGGGGCACAGGGGCGTGTGTTCCAAGAGGGGAGACCATGGAGGTCAGGCAGTGGGGCCAGAGTGGTGGAGGCCCCAAAGGACCCAGCACTGGGCCTGTGGACATACTGGTCTATTCTGGCATCGTGTCAGCTCCTGGTGGATCTTTCCAGAAGGCTGGCATAAAATAGCATTCCCCCTTGGGCCCCTGTTGCGAACATAACCCAGGAAGGAAAGAGAAAAGGTTCCAATTCTTCATCTTTTCAGAAAGGGCAGGACACTGGGAGCCACTGTGGTTAATACCCTGAAGTCCGGGGGCACCTGGGTGGCTCAGTTGGTTAAGTGTCTGCCTTCGACTCAGGTCATGATCGCAGAGACCTGGGATCGAGCTCCACCTTGGGTTCCCTGCTCGGCAGGAAGCCTGCTTCTCCCTCTCTCACTCCCCCTGCTTGTGTTCCCTCTCTGGCTGTGTTTCTCTCTGTCAAATAAATAAATAAAATCTTAAAAAAAAAAAAAAAGAACCTGAAGTCGGACTGACTGGGTTACAGTCTGAGCCCTGTCACTCACTCTCATGGAGCACTGAGCCAGTGTCTTAACCGCTCTGAGTCTCCCTTTCCTCCTCTATAAAAGGAGGATGACAAGAGTGATATTATCCTCGTGAGGTTGTTGGGAAGACTCTGAGAATTCACAAAGCGGTTCTAGTTAACTGGATCTGCAGGCATTAGCTCGATGCTTGGACACGTGAACCGCTCAGAAAAGCAGAAAGAACCCTGGACTAGGTGCTGTGTGTTCAAATCTGAACAAGTGGAGGGTGGGGCCGAGGATCAGAGATGAGAGCACATGGCTAATTCCTCATTTGTAACATGGTATAAGCATAGCTTCTATCTATTTCCCATGATTACGGTTCTGAGAATCGAATGAGCTAATGCATGTCAAAGTACATGGTGAAAGGCAAGCGTTCTGGGCAAATGTAAGTGGTATTCTCCCTGGGCATTCCCAGAGAGACGGAAACATATTTAGCTCATCAATACTTGGGTTTTAATCCTTTTGGGAGACCCTTCCCATCTTCTCTTAGAATACATCTTTGCTTCCTATGTCCTCACAGCTCTGTGACACGATTCTTTAGCACTGTCAGCTGACTCGCTGGACTGCCAGCATTTCAACATGAGTAAAAGACTGGACTGTCCCCCAAAACGGAGAGCACAATTCCATTTGTGGTAGAATCCCCTGAATTCAGAGCTAAAAAGGACCCAAAGGTCTTCCAACCTGGTTTGCTCCTTTTACAAAAAGAACTGTGGCCACACGTGGACAAGTGACACAGCTAAGGTCACACAGCCTGTCGACGGCAGAGCTGGGGTTTAAACCTGAGAAATACTCACCATTTTAGAACAGGACGTGATGCAGGAAGCTAGGAATTAAGGGCACTTGAGCAATGACTGAGGTTCTCAAAGACCCGGTAAAAGAACACGGCAAGCGCTCTCTGCTGCCTGTTCTAGACATTGTCTGCATTCCCTCTCTCAGACATCAAATCCCTGTTCTATGAAGTGTCGGATCTGGAGGCACACGTTGCCCATAAGCCCTAAAACAGCCAGTTGAAAAGCAGAAAATTGACCTCCCGTTTCACGTGCCCTGAAGGAAAACATCCCTCCTTATTTAAATCACCTGGTGAATTCTGCAGATGCAGAAATCCTCCTCCTGCCCCAAGCCGAGCTGTCTCCCAGACCCACCGAGTATAGGGTTTTTTTCCTTCCTTCAAAAACCAGAGGTGTAATTTCCAGAAATGCCCTCTGCCTGTGATTTTAAAAAAACAGAAATTGTTGGTGTGCTCTGAACTGGTGTTGCTGCTGATTCTGCTTCTTGTGGGCATTTCCTCCCAATCCTACTGCGGAAGAAACAAGCCGAAGAAGACCCCAACGTCTCGAATCTTATTCTGCCAGCCCTTACTGGCTCCAGCCTCAAAGAGGAAATACATTTCTGGTCTGGTCTCCTTTGGTTCAGGATCCTCTATCTTCAGGAACTTCAGCAGATGTGTTCTTGAGAAGTACTAAGTACTAAGCACTGCTGTGGCCGCCCCAACTGGGAGTGCTGGTGCCGAATGGCCACAACTGCTCCTCTGTCCTAAAGCAGCTTGCAGGCTGGGGAGGGATGGATGTGTGCTTCTTACTAGAACCTTCTGTAGAGCACAGCGTCTTCTGTGGGAAGTGCAAATAGGAGGGGTATTAAAGGAATGATGATTCCAGTTGGGAGGAAATAGGAAACACCTCGAGGACAATAGAGTATCGTCACTAAGCTTCAAAGGGGGACACAGTTTCCTTGGAGATGCCCATGTGTTAATGCAGGGACGCTCTTCCTTTAGTATTAGTTACCATTTATTAAGCAGCAAACCACGTCCTAGATTTTAAGATAATGCTAGCTAACGCTTCCTGATTGCTGTGGGCTCAGCACTACGCTAAGCATTTCACACGGTCTCACGTCACCACCACAGCAACCTTGTGTCAACTGGCTGGTACTGTCTTTCCCTTGGAAAAGTCAAGGAAACCAAAGTCCCCAGGATGTCCAGTGGGTGAGTGGTGCAGCCAGGAGTTAGCCTGACTCTAGAGCTAAGCAGTTTCCTAACAGCCTGCTTTGCACACTCTTAGAACTGCTTAGAATCACTTGGTAAAAGCACAGATCCTGAGCCCCAGCCTGGAATCAGGAACCAGAATCCCTGTATGTCAAGCCCAGGAATCCGAATTTTAAACACACTTCCCCAGGTGAAGCAGAGGCAGCTAAGCTTGAAAAGCACCTCAACAGGGCATCTGTTAGTACCGAGAGATCTGGGAGTGAACAGCCCGCATGCCGAAGGCAGTCACTACTCTGGCTAAAGGAGTTGTTTCCTCATTAATTTACTGAGTCCTTTAGATATCGCCTTGATCTGCTTGTTGTCACATCGAAGAAAGGCAGCACGAAGAGGCCCACCATCTGGAACTTGAGGGGGAAGCAAGAGTGATGAATGGATGGCAGCCCCTAGAAAGGAAAGCAGATCGGGTTGCAGACTCAGGGCTTGGGAGGACAGTGTCAGGCAGTGGAATGCGGGGGCCTCAGCAGTCTAATCCTGGCCCTGCCACGAAGCAGGCCATCTGACCCGGAGCAGAGGGCAGCTTTTCTAGGGCTCACTGCTCTCTTGGGAAAGAACATTATGTGGTATATATAACCCAAGAAACTGGAGCAGTGTAGCAATCGGATAATGGTGCCAATAAACACCGTAGTGATGATCGCCTGGGACTCGAAGCCGATTACCCGGGGACCTTATCTAATTCAGGGGGGCTGGGGTCGGGCCCTAGACCTTGCCTTTCTCCCGCGGTCTCACGTGATGCTCGTGTGGTTGCTATGTGGACCACAATTTGAGTAGAAGAGTCTGGCCCAGTCTATGATGCGTACATAGACCTTAATGGGCTATAAGGAACTCCCCTTTGTTCATATTGGCTGGAAAACGAATAGCCCTGAGCCAGAGAACATTCTGTGGTGATGTGGTTCCCGTGGACATATCACCAATTTTCACATAAATTTCATGCCAAGGAACGCACTCAATTTTAACATGATACCCCATGTTGTGAAGTCTCGCTTTCATACCATAGACGATAACTTTGTTGGACACTTGCTACGTTCCAGTGACTCACTGAAGTACCTTCACATGGATTAGCATCCTTCATTCTCTCAATAACACTATGCAGTATATAACTGTTCGTTACCACTTTGTAACCTACAACAGTGAGGCTCTAAGATGTAACTTGCCTGGTGTCACACCACTGGAAAGTGACAGAGCCAGGCCTGGAACTCCAATCTGTCTGACCTCAATGGCCTGATTACCAAGGCTGTTTATTGTAGTCAGTGCAAGATCAGAAGGCTGGAAGCAGGCAGAAAAGGCCGGGCATTGAGAACGTGGTCTCCCTCAAAAAGGGCACCAATGGAGTTAACCCCTCCAACAGATTTCAAGATGGTGGAGAACTCAGGTCCTCAAGTAGCACTGCTGCTGCTACGGGGGCACCTGTGGCTCCTCCGACCTGCCCTCTGATGAGCCTCACACCAGGCGTGCTGCTCTGTGCACCTTAGCATGGGCAATCTCATTTAATCCTCACTGCTCCCTTTGAAGTCACACTTTCAAATGATGAAATGGAATCACAAACAGGTTAAGGGACTTTCCCAAGGTGACACACCTAATAAACTATAGAGCTCGAATGCAAAAGTACTCCTGCCTAAAAGACAAAGCCTTTTTTTTAAAAAACCACGACGTGGTGGTGTTTCCACTTAACTGAGTAGTCCCAGCCAGACTCTCCTGGAGATGAAATATCTTTCTCTTTAACCAGGGGGCTTTGGTCATGACCCAAGACATCCACGCCTGCAGTGGGCTCTGCTGAGTTGACCCTTAAGGCAAGTATGACTAGCCCTATCTGACAAATCAAGAAAATGAGGACCAGGGCATTCACTAGCCCAACAACTGAACTACACCTACCCAGGACTCTGTCACCAAAGCTGGAATTTCTTCCAAGGAAATTGACAGACCTCCCAGAACAAGGCACAGCAAGCACTTCAGCTTCCTTTTCATGTTCAACCTTCCATTTCTCTCACTTTCATTAGGCTTGTCCATAGGGGTGATTCTGATTTTTGTGGACCTTTATTCTAGAGCATTCTAAGTTTTCTTTCTCAGAAGAAATGTACGCACACACAAATCCAAGCCACGGGCTTCTTCTAAGTGCTCCTTAATATTTTACTTTTCATCAAAATTCTAGGCATAAGCAACATTCAAATTTGGTCCTTTTATGTGATGTGATTAAAAGTCCTGAATAGTGTCTGTATGAATCATCAAGCCTTGTGAAAGCTTTTCTATAATAGCATTCCCCCTTTGAATAATGTGCTGATCCATTGATTAAATCAGTTCCAAAGGTTGAATCAGTTAGGTAAAATTGGCAGGCAGGAAGGTATTACCAGACACTAATTCTCCTTCCTCGGGGTAAGCTCCATGAATGGGTAGCAATCGAATAGCTTTCCAATCTTCAGGGAAGTCTACGGTGCTGAAATGAAAGCCATCAGACAAAGAATACCTTTTCCCAACGACGAATTACCCTGCGCTTTATGAGCAACAGGTAAACAAGTAACTTTTGAAAGCAGAAAGACAATAATATTTTCCATTTGGCAAAGGTTTTATTTCACAAAGGCCTGCAGCTTTAGTATTTTAGAAGAACGGTTAATTTGTCCTCATTCTTCTTAAACCTGGGGGCATTGAATCTGTGGGCTTCAGGAGGGGAGAAGTCAGCACACATCATCGAAATAGACCAGCTTCCGCCTATAACAGGAGAGTGGCTCAGGGGGAAGAGTGTGCTTATTAATTGCATTCTGGAGACATCTACTGCAGTTTTTCTAGCTACTGACTTTTTCTGCCAGACGCTCAGAGCTCCTAAATGCCCTGCCTAATTTCAAACTTTGGAAGCTGTTCTTTAGTGATGGCACAAGAGACGAACACCATCCACTCCCGAAAACCTTTGGGCTTGGTTGATGGTTCCAAGCAAGCGATAGGCACATCCTCCAAACTTCACAGACCAAATGCACTCTGGATGCCTTGAACAAAGGTGAATGCAAAGAGAAGAGAGGTGATCAACAGCTAAGTGGATCAGAATTGGCGATGACTCTGAGCAGCTGACCTTCCTAAGTCTCAGTGGCCTGGGACGTAGACAGCCAATCCTGTCTCCAGCGACATGTTCCAAGCTCTCCCATCGCTCTTCTATGGCTGGTGTAGCTCACGTATGATATGTTTTCTTGATCTTTCCCCAAAGGTTGTCAATATCATCGCTACCTTGATGTTGGCATAGTACTAAGTGTTTTGCATTTAATATTTCATTGAATCCCCATAAAATTCTTGGGAGACAGGAAAAATCATTACCAAGCCATGATAGTTATCACTTCCTGAGAGCTACTGTGTTCTGTGCCAGGCATCCTGGCAAGCACTTGACACAACTCTGTCATCAACCCCATTTTGCAGATGAGGAAACTGATAATCGGACACATTATGTAACCCCCCCAAAGTCACTGCTAATAGAAGTAGCAGAATCAGAACTGAAACCTAGGTCATTAAAATTCCCATGCCCACACTTTTCCTTGCTACTGGATTTTAATCTTTTTGAGGGCAAGAACGGTATTTAGTTCATCTCTTTATCACTCACAGCACCTAACAGGCTCTGATGTATAATAGAGAATCAGTAACTATTTGGATTGCCTCTCTGAGTTTATGCCCATACCATCTCTCGAGCTCATGCCAACACCATTGTTCTAGTTCACTCTTAGCTCTGTGAAGGTAATCCATAAACTTACATAAACAGCCCACACCATTGCCTCGTCTTGCCTCCAAATCACAGTGCCACTAAACTGGGAGAACTCTCCCAAGTGGTGTTCAATTCTCCTAAGCTAACTTACTTCCCCCCCAAGTGGTGGCGGTCATTCTGACTCTGCTTGCAGGCAAAGGAACGGACTGGTAAGTCATTCACTTCCTTGAGTCCGCCATTTTGTAATTCCCTTTAGCTGTATTTGAGAAATACTCATACACTGCTCGTAGATGTTCAAATTGGTAGAGATTTTCTGAAAGGCAGTTTGGCTAATATAACAAAAGCCATGAAAGTGGGTATGTCTTTTGACATGATGGTCAAACTTTGTTAATGATAGGAGCAAAACATATGAACATATCTCAAATGACCAACAAGAAGAAAATACTACATTGTGGTAGAACTAGGATGCAGCCATTAAAAATATCATTTATGTAGAATATTTAATGATTGGTAAGTGGTCACAGTGTGATGTTTAGTGTATAGGATGGTCCTGGAGTTCAGAAATTAGAAAGGGAGATAGATATTATCTATCTATGACAACTGTAAACCTAATAATTATGAAGAAAATTAAGACCATGGGTATGCGTAGCACCTGCCATATTGTAAGTGTTTAGGAAATATTTGTTGAGTGAAATAAAGAATGAATGAATGAATGCAAGTAAACCTAGAGTGTAGGGAAGTAAGTCAAAAATGGAGCCGTCTGGGACATGAGACTGCAGGGTATTGTTTTCTTTGTATTTTCTGGGTTTTTAAAATTGTTTTCTCATGTATTACTTTTAATATCTGAACAAATATCCTCCTGAAGAGGTAGATATGATCTATAAAGGAGGAGGAGGAGCCAAAGCTGTCAGTGTGAAGGGAAAATGGGAGCCAGAAACGGAAGACCCGTCTGTAGGACCTGGAGACGTTTTTCAGATCACAAGTTTTTTTCCATAGAATGACAAGAAGCAGCTGTTGAAACTCCTTCTGTGTACTCTGCATATAACTTTAGAAAGAAAGACAACTTTTAATCCTTCATTTAGTCCCAAAAGAAAAAAAATGGGAAGCAGATCACAAAAATGGGCTTCTTGTCTTTCATTCAATGAAGGATCAGATCTTAAGGTCTAAGTCGGTTGCTGGGGCTTGGGCCTCATGGAGCCCTGCTCACACTGGAAGCCTTTGGCCTGTAAAACTGGCAAAAGCCTTGGGGGCAAATAGTGTCACCAAATCATCTTTGGAGTAGCTTTTACAATGAGACTTTAAGATATTACATTTGCCTAAAAATAAAGTGTGGGATGAGTTCACCATTTGTAATTTATGGGAGCCTTTGGCATATATTTGACATCTTCATTTTGATCTCCTCTTTGATGTGACATATAAATTGATTTTCTTTTCCACTCTCATTGTTCTTGGATTTGTACAACAGAACCCTTTATTTTCAGAAAAGTGATTAGCATGAAATGTGACTTATAGTGTCCTAAACTCTGTGTTCTATAAATGGTAAATGGTTGTAATTACTATAAGATGAAAGTCATATACTGGATACATTCTTGTAATTATTATAAAGAAATGGCATGGTCATGGTCTCAAATCAAATTACAGAGGCGTAAAATTCAATTTCATTTTCTCAAGATCTGTGTAAAAGTTGAGCACATACAAAATGTGGTTCCAAATGTAACACACTGGCACAGAAGCGGTCTCTGCACAGATGTCATGAGATGACATATTTCTAGACTTTACCATGCTATCTTGAGGCCCAGCGTGTGTTCTCTTATGACTACCACACTCTGAATCAGAAAAATGCTAAAGATCAGCAGATCCCCGATCTCTCTTTTTCATTTCCTCTATAAGGAAATACAACACCACCACCTCAGAAAGGTGCAAGAAGGAAAATATAGCACTGGCAGGGCCATCTCTGATGCAAAGAAATGACAGTTTAAGCCTTTCACGCTTGTATCCCATAGGTATATTTACCATAGCTTTATAATTCAAAAGTCAACATTAATCTAAACCACTACGATGGCTATACTAAA
Organism: Spilogale gracilis; assembly: GCA_004023965.1. Classification (NCBI taxonomy): domain Eukaryota; kingdom Metazoa; phylum Chordata; class Mammalia; order Carnivora; family Mephitidae; genus Spilogale; species Spilogale gracilis. Next base: position 10,577 of record PITA01000914.1, read on the forward strand.
AAAGAAAGGTAATAACAAGTACTGGCAAAAATGTAGAGCAGTTGGAACCCTTGAGCACTGCTAGTGGGAACGTGAAATATTTTCCATGTGTGTGCATTATGGAAAACAGTCTGACAGTTCCTCAAAAAGTTAGACATAAATTACCCTATGACCCAGCAACTCCACCCCTAGGTATATACCCAAGAGAAATGAAAGCACATGTCCACCCAAAGACCTGTACATGAACATTCACAGCAACACTGTTCATAATAGCTGAAAAGTGGAAACAACTCAAATATCCATCAGTGGATGAATGAATGAAGAAATGTGGTATATTCATACGGTGGAATATCATTACAGTCATAAAAAGAAATAAAGGACCGACACATGCTATAACCCGGATAAACCCAAGAAACATTTAGCTAAATGAAAAAAGCGAGACACAGAAGACCACATACTGTATGATTCTGGTTGCATGCAATGTTCAATCTAGGCAAATTTGTAGAGACAGAAAGTGTATTAGTGGCTGTCAGGGCCAGGGGAGGAAGAAATAGGAAATGTCTGCCGATGGGTACGGCGTTTCTTTTTGGCATGTTAGAATGTTCTGAAATTGGCAGCGATGGTGCCACCACTCTGTGAATAGACTAAAAGCCACTCAATTATACCTTTCAAAGGGCGATAAAGCTGTTACTTTTAAAAACTTGATATTAAACAGCCAAGCTGAAAATAAAGATGATTATTCGAATAACATCCGTGTCAAAAGTTGAAAATTCATCAATTCAGGAGCACGTTTTTCAAAGGGGGAAAATGTTGACAGTTTCATGTATGTTAGACCCCCTTGTTGGTGCTGGGAATACAGAAATGAGCATAACAGCATCGCTGCCTTGATGCAGGAGACATTCTAAGGACTCAGCTCTACACATTCTGGAAGATGAGTGTGACTTTAGGCTTGGAGGGACTCCCAAGGAGAAGGGTTTGGGGGTTGGGGGAAGCGTTCCTGGGCCCCCCTTGTTCACTGACAGAACAGTACTATTTTCTCTCTTTGGTTCTCCACCCTGTACATTTATCCTTAGCACCAAGTGCAAACAGTCCTGCTTCAAGAAAAATAGCTCCTATAGACAGTGGCTCAAAACAGCTGTGAACCAAATTCCAGGAACTCCTTATCTGTTTGGGGGAAGCCACAGAATGAGTCATTAAAGGTATGGACAATTGAACTTGAGGTCAGTTTCAAGCACCTTCAACAAACAGATTAGCATGAGACACAGCTACAGGAATCACAACTCATTATACTTAAACTTGGGATATAGAACTCTCTAGAAGTGTTCCTGTGTAAAAGAAGTTTCTCCCACAACGTATGGCATCCTGTCCATCTAGCCTCTCAATATACCACTTCCCTGCTCCAGTGAGGCAGGATGTCCAGTCATTCTCTATAGGCAGGCACCATGCTAGTTCTCTTCTTCTCTGACTTAAAATGCCTAGACCTTTCTCCCCATATTACTTCTCAAGGCCCAGGAGAACTCTAACCCCCCTCCAGGAAATTTTTCACAGCTCTTCAGCCCATCCTAGGCTTGGTCTGTGCCATGAGGGACTTCTCCATGGTCCCAGCTCTGCAGCGGGCTCTCTGAGGGCAAAGATCACCTGCTTGACACTTTTCCTCCACCTCCTTCAATACAGCAAAAGGCATGGAAGAGATTCAGGGCCCACACTGATTCTGTAAGCATATTCTCCCTCAGATGCATGGAAGGGACACAGTTGGGCCTTTCCTTTCCTAAGTGAAATTATTGAAAAGATTTCCTTATGGGATGCAATCAAAGAGAGTAGGGTGTGTCTTCTTTCCTAAGTAAAGGGAGCTTGAATAATGCTGAGGTCTTCAATGACACACCATCTGCTGAGGCCACATCATTCCATGATTAATTTTCTTTCTTTCTTTCTTTCTTTCTTTCTTTCTTTCTTTCTTTCTTTCTTTCTTTCTCCTTCCTTCTTTCCTTCCATCCTTCCTTCCTTCCTTCTTTCCTTCCTTCCTTCTCTCCTTTTAGAGAGGGAGAGAGGGTGGGAGGGGCAGAAGGAGAAGGAGAGAGAGAGAACACCTTAAGCAGGCTCCACAGCCAAAGCAGGGATCGATCTTACAACCCTGAGATCATGACCTGAGCCAAAATCAAGAGTCAAATGCTTAACAGACTGAGCCACCCAGGCACTCCACATCATCCTACTATTTAAATGAAAGGCTGACTGAGCTCAGATTCATGGTACCAAACCACGAGGCTTCACTCTGTTCTTACGCTATTTTCTAGTTTCACTTTTCCATTTTAATAACTCTGAGGTTAGTTGCAATAGAAATAATCTCTACCATATTTTGGCTAATAAAGCAAGTGAATTTTTCTCTGTCAGCTAACACAGGCTTCAATGACACCAGCCATAGTACAGCGCTCTCTCTCTCATTTGCCAAAGGTCCTAAAAGAGAAAGTCTTGGGATTTTGTTGCTGCTTTCATATATTCACTTGCAACTGTTGATTACATATATATATAGGTAAGCTACCAGACTTACCCCAAGTCATTAAAATGTAAATCATTCATCTCATCAATGGGAATATTAGACACTTCTGACAAAAACAAGATAGGAAAGACAAGTACTTTTCAGGAGCGCTTTACAATGGTATGATCACAATGGTGTAATCAATGGATGTCAATACAAATAATGTGTGTCCATATTGTTGGAGGGAAGACAGAGCAGGTCAAATTGACTGAGAATATTCTTGAAAAGGAGACAGGTACAGCATAGCTGGAAGTTGGAAGACACAATGCTGAAGAGAGAACTGTCTGAAGACTACGGGGTTTTGCCCCAGGAACTAATCTAAAAGATCTAGCGAAGTCTATGAATGGGAAAAACAAGACAATGAGTTTCGAAGACAAATCTGCAGCATCTATATCTTCTGAGCTCCGGCACTCAGGCACAGGACAGAAAGAAAAACAAATCTGCAGAGCCCAGCCTGAGATGTCAATGATCCGATGCCTGGTGCTCACGCAACTAAGAGAGGCCACTGCTGCCTTCAGAGTCTGTGCTATATAGTTCCACTTGCTTTTTGCCCTCTCTCTTTGTAAGAGTAAGGATGATGATGGTTAGAGGCCTACTCCTGTCCTCCCTCCAACCCATCCTACAAACTTCAGCTAGAGTTCCCACCCATCAGCCTGTCATGCACACCAACCAACCCAGATCTGCAGCCTAACCTCCCATGATGTGCGTACTCTTCCACCCCAGCTGGGTAGTGTACTCACCAGGCCCTCCCACAAACCCACCAAGTGCGATTGCCTGTGTGGACAGCTTGGGCCATTTTCTCCCCCCCGAAATGACCTCTCTGTTTACTGAAATCCCACTCAGTGTTGCCCCAGGTCCTGTTGAAGTCTCTGACCACTCCACTCCCTTCTCTCCAGGGAATCCCTGCCCTCTCTTTTACTCCCTCCTTTGACAGTCACACATGACTTTGCACGAAAGACCACATAGATCTGGCGATTTTCAAAGGGAGGGGGAAATGAGACAATGGTAATGCCTAGAGACAGGCTTGGTTATCTTAACTGGAGAGGGCTGTTGTTGGCCTCTACTGGGTTGAGGCCAGGAATGCAGCTAAACATTCTATAATGTGTACATCCTACAATGTCCGCAGGATATCCTCCTGCTGAGTTATCCCACCCAGGAGGTCAAGAGCGCCAAGGTTGAGAAACCCCAATTTATCCACATGTTGTCCACTCAGCTGGATGGGAAGCTCTCTAACCAGCAATATCGTCATTCAGCATCTAGCACAATGCTGAGCCCCTGTGACAGCATTCTTGGATAAATGCAGATTACTCTCATTGAGTAAAGAGAAGAAAATTTCATCGAAAATGATGGGTTTGGTTTTTATCCTACTTTTTTATCTAATGGATTTTAAAGATCACTTTTAAAGAAGGTCATGCTAGACTAATCTTTAGTGTCCTTTCTTCTTCAGTCCTTTCTGAGATAGATGGCTCTTAGTAAGGAAATGGGGACAGCAGCAGTCATGGGGCTTGTCTAAAATTGTAAATTAGGATAAACTAAAGAGAACGTAAGTCGCAATCTCTCATTTTTCACTCAATTCACCCATTTGACGGACATGTAGTCAACTATTATTGTATATAGCAAGCACTGGGCTAGGCTCAGTTCTCAAGTTTTAGTGTGATGCATCTATGCTAGAAGCCATGTCATTGTCATGGCATCCATTTTACCATGAAAGCAATGCTATAATCTTGACTGGAGGTTCAGCATTAAGTGTACCATAGCTATGACTATGCATGTAACAGAAAGGCGATTGTAACCAAATCATGAAATAGTCTCTATAACAAATTCACATAAAACTGTGTTCTCCAAGTTCTTTAAATAAACAGTGACTTCTGGATACAGTGATGATGTATTCAACATACAAAATACAACCCCACTGAATTATAAAGTCAACTCAAGCATAATACAGTAGCTATAAAAATGGATATCAAGGGGCGTGTGGGTGGCTCAGTTGGTTAAGCACCTGCCTTCGGCTCAGGTCGTGGTCCTCAGGTCCTGGGATTGAGCCCGTTGGGTTCCTTGGTCAGCATGGAGTCTGCTTCTCCCTCTCCCTCTGACACTCCCCCTGCTCATGTGCTCTCTCTCTCTCTCTCTTTTTCTCAAATAAATTAAATATCTAAAAAATAGATATCAAATCCTGGGGTGGGCAATAAATGTATTTACCTTCTATGAACTTGGAAGGACTTGTGGAGTGGGATGCAAAGCTGAACTTAAAGTCCTTGATCTTTTTGAAAAGTCATCTTAAGGAAGCCAGAGTTGACCCTTACTTGCTCTCCAGAACCTTCTTGACATTTGACAGCCATCAGTGTCTTTCACACTTCTGGAAAAACATATAGATTTAAAATCTTCCACATACGGAAGATGAGGCTGATCAAGTGTTGGCTGGTGTGAGGGCCAGGCATCTGCTCTCATTTGCAGAACAGGTTGGAGGCACAAGGGCCAGGAACCGAGCTGTAACCCCTTTTATCCCCGCTTTTACGAAGAGAGAGGGTAAAAGCAACTTATAAAGGAGTGATCATCAGCACCACTTTTCTTTTCAGAACCTGCGTCAAAACACTTTCAAAAAATCATAGAAAGAAGGGTACGATAGTATCCTGGAGCCCAAAGATGAATGCAGAGAGAACTGCTGTGTGGGTGGGGAACTCAGCAGCTGTCACGTGGCCCAGCAGCCAAGGGTACAGGAGCACAGAATTGCCTGCAGGGAAAGGGAGGGAAGGGATAGGGGGTAGAAAGGAAGAACCTGCCAGAGCTCAGAGCTCTGGTCCGGTTCAGCACTATGGGGAGCTGGGCAGTGGCTGCCATTCTGCAGCAGTTCAATCCATTCTGAAAACAAGAGACTCCATCCTATGAAACCTGCTTCACACCTCATTGATGATACTTTACACCCTTTCCCCAAACCCATGGGGACCTCTAGTAAATGAAGCTGCTCTAAAGCAGATTAAATGTGCAGGCTCCGTCCTCGCCGTTAAACCCCACCTAATCTAAGAACTAGTGAAAACTCATAATTTTCACTAGATACAAATATTGCATTAAGATCATTTCAAGGAAAATGCCTGAAAAAGTACGGTGGAACTGTCAGATACTGATATCTTAGAGGATAGTTTTTAATTGGATCAAAACCTCTACAGTCTTTTAAAAAGCTCATTAAGATCTGAGGCACAAAATAAACTTGAAAGGAAAGAAAGCAAAGCTTCTTTTAATTAATGGAGGTAAATGCAATATTTGCAGAAGTCGATTTGGAGAAGATTCATTTGGGGTTGTTTCCACAAGCTCTCTGATCATCCACACTTGTCCCCTCCACCTCCCCGCCATCTTCCCCCACCACCAACCCTCATCACATCGACTCACACAATGGTGATGACAATAACCGTAATTTCTTAAACCCTTACCTTGTACCTGGTCTGCGTTAAGTGCTTTACATGGATGAATTCCTTTATTCCCTCCAATAACCCTATAAGCTAGGTACTTTAACTATCTGCAGTCTACAGATGAGGGAGGGCACTGAGCCTCGAAGAGGTGGTGGGTAGCTCAAAGTCACCCAGCTAACAAGTGGCAGAGTCACAATGCCAACCCAGGCAGTCTGACTGTAGAGCCCGTTGTTGTAGTTCTACTCCCCACTGGCCATCCACTTGCACTTGTACCCCTACCCCAGATGGCCCCTCCATGTTTGTCAGTGTAGCTCTTACAGGAGCAGGCACAGCTACCCACATAGGGGACACATTATAAACCACCACGCCTGCACACAGGTCAGCTGCCCAGAGTATGCGCCAAGCCCATCCCTGATTGGCACTGGGGCCGAGTTTTAACAATCTGTTCCAGCCTCCGCATGGCCGGCCATTTTCCTAGCAAGAGCTCTTGTGCCTGGCTGCCTTCTCCCCCATTGCCCTAAAAATGCAGCCTCTTTTCGCCCCTTAAGAACCGTGACCATCAACCATTTGGTGAAGGGCTCCCTCTTTGGTTTGCTGAGAAGCGTGACCTTTTCATAGTCCAAATAATTTCTGGGCTCAAACCTTCCTTTAACACAAAATCGACCTCTTGTTTCCCTTCATCTTGGCTGAAAAAAATGTCTCTGATGCCAGCCCATAATAGCTACCATTTATAGAGTACTAACCACATGCCAGGCACTCGGCATCCAGGCTATCACTGAAACCTTATGACCATTCCACCAGGTAAGTGTACGTGTTACTCCTATAGTGCAAGTGAGAAAATGGAGACTTGGCTAGAGTAAGTGATTTGCCCATGGTAGCACAGCAAGCATAATGCCGCAGACAGGATGAGGGTCTGGAACTATAAAACCAAAACTGACAGGCCATTCCACTTGGCTGAACCTTCACGTCCTCATCTGCAACACGAAGCAAATAAGAGTTCCTATCCGACACAGACATTGTGAGGATGAAGTAAGATCGTGCATGCAAAGACTCAGCACCGTGCCTAAACAAAGGAAGCTCTTCTTGATTGATATTTCCCTTTCTTTGTTGAGGAGTTCTCTTCATGGGCTGGGTCACTACTCCCAGGCCTCCAAGCCCAAGATGACTGGAGAGAGATCCAGGCTAAGTAGCTGCAGGTAGGCCTTGAGCTTCTCTCTCGGGAGCACTGGCTCAGGTGGCTTTGGGTTTCATTTTTGCACCAAGGCATTATTATCCACTTTATACCTACAGTCAAGCCCATCACTGCACTGTTTACAGGAGGCAACACACAGTGGGGCACATCATGTAGCTGAACTCGTTAGCAAGGACACTGCCTTTAGATGTGCTCTAGACCAGACCTTATTATAAGGTCTCTCACATAGGCTGTTTTTCCAAAAGTGAGAAAGGATGCGACTGTTTTCCTGTGGGTTTAGTATTGAGAGCTCAAGCGCTTTTCAGGAGACAAGGATGGCGTTAAAATGAAAAGATACAGAAAATAATCCAATTGGTTTAAAACATGCTAAGCTACAATACAAAGCAATGGAGTGATTTCATTGTTCTAAATATAACATTCAAGATGTATACAGATGTTAGAAGTAAAAAAAAAGAGATGACAAATTCTCCTTCAGAAAGAGTCGGAGAATGCTTCATAGAATACAGCTGAGTCTTCAGTAATAAGCTGAAGGCAGATAGAGGTGGGTGGGGTAGAAGAAGGACTTTTCCGGCAAAAGAAAAGCAGGAAAACACAAAGCTGTATGAGGAATAAGGTATTGTCAATAATGATGACAGCTGTGAGAGTTAAAGGGGACGGGGGTTGGCTGGACAGGTGAGCAAAGGTCAGAAGAGGAAGAGCCTAATAAACCATGCCAAGGAACAGAACGTACAGACTGTGGTTTCAAAGGTGTTCTGCAGACGGTTGTTGGCATGCCCTATGCTGGAAAATTTGAGCATGGGGAAGAAGGGTGATTCCATGATGAAATCCATTTGGGATGCTGAATCTATAAAGTTAAACAGGATTTTAACTGGATGCCTTCTCGGGACATCAACTATGAACCTCCAAGAGAAGAGCGTAGTATATAAGCTTTCCCAAAGCTACTTGACTACAGTCCCATTTTTCACAGATCATTCTGTAAAACCAGGGCACAATGAAATGTGCTTTGGGAAATGGGGGTTCAACAGTTTAAAAAAGGCCTTGAAATATCTGTCACCAGCATGAAAACAGACTTGTGCAATAAAATAGAATCGGAGAGACATACTATGAAGTTCTCAAAATACTCTAAGACATGCTCAAGTGAAGGAGTCACTGGCATGGAGAAAAGAGAGGTCATCTCTGAGAACTATTCAAGTGGAATCCATAGAACCTGAAGAATTGATTTAAGTAAGTGGGTGAGGGGAAGGATGTGCCCAAGTTCCCAGCTTGGTAGAGCATATGGAAGGCAATATCATTATTAAACCATTATTAGGAATAGAGAGAGAAGTGCAGAATCAGGGTGGAGTGGTGGTTGGTGTTAGATTCCATTTTGGAGTGCATGGAGTTTGAGAAACGTATGGGATATCTGAAATTTAACAAGTTCAGCAGGTAGTTGGTTGGATGGGTCTGAAACTCAAGAGAAAGGTCACAGCTACAGAGGCATATTTGAGAGTTGTCTCTGTATAGATGGTACATCCATGGGAATGAATGAGATTGCGCGATTAAAGAAAGAGAATGGTCAGCCTTAGCGATACATGCTGTGAACACAGACTGGATATGGGTTGATTAGGGCTAGGTTTGACAATCTGGTCATCAGTGACCTAGGGGAAAACAGTTTCATTGGAGATGATGGAAAAGAACCCAGATTTCAGGAAACCAAGGAATAATGGAAGGTGAGACTCTGAAGAGGCAAATCTAGGGAGCAGTCATTAAAAATAATCTGAAGAAAGAGAAGGTGTTTATCTTAAAAAGAAGATATGGGGGAGGAGGGTCATGACAGATCATGTCAAAGAGACAAGAGAGTTACTCTGTGTTTCCCAGGAAGGAACCAACTTCAATTACAAATGTTAGACTGACCTGGGTTCTTGTCCAGTCTGTGTGACCTTGGGCAAGTCATGTCAATGATCTGAGCCTCAGTTTCTAAATCCACAAAACAATAATCATAGGTCTCTCAGGGGGTACTGTGGGGATTAAATTAGTTATTGAAATAGCATAGGGTGAATGTATGTATCCCACTGTTTGGCATGTAGTAAGTGCCCCAAAAGTGTTCCATCTCACTCTCTAAGTCATAGAGATAATAAAATAATGCCGGTAGTGCTTTGCAAACTCACCATCGTGACAGAGACGTCTATGGTGGGCGGGGAGTGTGTCTGTAAATCTCTCCTGAAAGTCTCTCTTTGTCAGGACCCTGAAACGTGCACAGACACGCGCTGTCTCCTTCTGAGGCTCCAGACCGTGTTTGCCAACGTCATTCATGGCTACCAGAAGCTTCCGGAAATGCTTTCCCCTTCGTCTCCTCCCTCACTACCCCTGACCGGGCCCTGGGGTTCCTGGCAGAGTGCAATCCCCCCACAATAGTTTTCTTTCACATGGGTGCACACCTGGGCCTCCTGAGGGGATTCCCAGGGAGACTCCAAGCCAGGGAATTTTGGTCTGGAATTGCCAGTCCAGGAATGCCCCCCTCAGGCCTCACCAGTTCTGCCTTCAGAAATCCTCTCCAGGAAGGCTGGCCAGGGCGAGCAGAAGAAAGCCTGCATTGTCACAGAGGGCCCCTGGAATAAAGACTTGAAAAGAAGGAAGATGAGGGCTTCTTTCCTTGGGGTCTTCTAAAAGTCCCCTCTCCACAGACTTTTTCCACACTGGCAAGTTACACAGGCAGGCAATCCCTCTTAAGGTGTACAGAAGGCAGGGTTACCAAAAATGGGCTTTGGCAAAGCTGACAATACAAGCCGGTAAAAGAGGCACAAAATGGAGGCAATCCAAGCCACTGGTTGAAGGTTCCTAAGGGACTTGGCACACGTATTCTGAGCACTGAGGCCACGAGACACACTTCTCCTGTCACAATGAAGAATGGGACTCTCCCCCTAAATATCAAAAGGGTGAGTGAAGCAGAGCAGGAAAATGTCCCCAAATTCAATGAGACCCTCTAAGTCAGAGGTTCCCCACATGAGCTGCCCCTTGGAATCACCTGGGGGCAGCTCATTTAATTTTTAAAATTACATATAAATGCCCAGACCCCCACCTTAGACCAAATGAATCTGAATCTTACAAGATAGGGCATGAGTCTGAACACTTTTGAAAAGCATCCTGGGAAATGCCGATGGGCATATAGACCTGTGTCCTAGACACAGCGCGTGTGGGAGAACCAAGGGGGATGTCTCTCCACCCCCACAGAAGGCACCAACCACACCACTGAAGGAAACCACATTTGCTTGGGTTGGCATCACACCAAAAAACAATCCCACCAAATCCTGCCGTTTGCAACATGGCAAGGTCCTGGTGGAAGGGTACAAACTTCAGGTTATAGGATGAATGAGTTCTGGGGCTGTAATACACATATTCTCAATACCGTATTATATACTGGAAAGCTACTAAGAGTAGATCTTAAATGTTCTCACACCCCCCACACACACACTGTAATTATGCAAGGTGACAGATGTGTTAACTAACTTATCACACTAATCATTTCACTGTATATGTGTATTAAATCATCATGTTAAACAACTTAGACTCACTCAATGTTATATGTCAATTATATCTCAATAAAGCTGGGACAGAGGAGAGAAACAACCACAAAGACCATCAAACAAGGTCCTAAAGAAATGACCACATGGCATTTGAAATGTTTACATAATAGATTCAACCACCCACCAGCCACCAGACACCCCCCTTGGGAAGGCTCTGCGGTTTCTGTCCTTTCCGCCCCCACTCCACCTCCTCCCTGGCTCAGTTCAGGAAAGGGAACATCTTAGCCTTTCAATATCTGATAGAAACCTTCTCGTTCAGTTACACTTTTCAATTTTAAGCTGCATTTGAGTCTTTTTGACTTAATTGAGGCAGAAGAAAATGATTAAACGTTGTATCAAAAGTAAGCATTCCCGTGTGGCTCTCTACATCACGCCCAGAGAGCCCTCCCACAGTGACTCCATCATATAAGACTTTGGGCTGATGCTGAGGCCCAAATATGGCTCTCGGAAGTGCTCAGAAGACAGAAGTATGGAGAACTGAAGCATGAAATTGCTTCGAAATGATGAAGCAAAGATGTGTTTTTCTTCCCAATCAAATCTTCTCTGAAAATCCTGACAGCAGGTTTACTCAAGGCCCTTGAGATCCACACCGTGGCATTGTTTTTCATACCTCAGCCTCCTGTTCAGCTCATCACCCTCTAAGGCAGCCCATTTACCTTTAAATCACTTACAAAGAGCCGCATTAACACTGCCGAACACTTGGAGAATGGCTTCTGACAGGAGCACGGAATTGAATTGAAGCGGTAGAGACACCTTCTGCCAGCTCTGAATCACTCATTGTCCAAAGGGCAGTGTTCTGGGCAGCCCAGCCCTGGGGCGGGGGGTGCAGGGAGTAGATTGGGTTCATCCCCTCCTGGAGGTAGAATCATTCAAAAAGAGGCAGGGAGAGCGAAGAGTTTGTTTTCATACTTGGGGTCACTGTGGGATTGTAATGTTATCTGGTCCACCGATGCCCCACTGTGGGGGCACCATAGAGTTCTGGTTAGCACAGGAGAAAAGACAGCGAACTGGGAGCCAGAAGACTTGGGCTCCATTCCTGGAACTGCGCCCTGACATCTATATGCTTTCGAGAGATGCAGACCAGTGATTATGCCCACGGTCTATATGGCAAGACTTAGGAGCTGTGTGACCAGAGGCAAGGGCTGAACCTCTCTGGGCCTCAGTCAGTCCCTAGTCTGTAAGATGGAAATGACAATGGTTTCCCTGGCATTGTTCTGAGGATTCAGTAAGTTAATACAAACACTTCGATTAGTGACCAGCAATATGGGCATCGCTTTGTAAAGTTTAACTATCTATACTAGTTTCAGCTGCAAAACAAAAGGCATCCTAAATGACTCTTAAGTCAGGGACTGTGTTTTGTTTATCTGTCATC
>PITA01000914.1:22719-220219 GCA_004023965.1 Spilogale gracilis
TTGCTGATTCTCTGTCCTGCTTCCCAGCCTTCCTCACAGCTGCGCCTTAATCCTTATCATTCTCTTCTTCACTCTCTGCTTCCTGTCTTTCTCTCTTTCAATATTTTCTTATTCCCTTTCCCCTCCCTTCTTGGAGTTGCATATTGCCTCTGCTGGACCCTCTCCCCTCTCCCCAGCTTGGCTCATCCCTACGAGGTGCTCATCACCAGAGCACTCATCACCATTGAAAAGCCACTCTCAGAAGTATTTCTGAATGAATGGATGATATTTACTCATCTGTTCGTTCATTCATTCATTCAATTCATCCTTTCAATCATCCAAAGTATTCTTTTTGGTCATAAAACTAATTATAGGGCATCTTACGTAATCCTTGGAGTCAGTATTTGGCCCTTTTTCATGGTTTGTAGAATCATTCTTTGCAGCCACAAATGAATTAAGAAAATAGATACGTATCTGGGGCGCCTGGGTGGCTCAGCTGGTTAAGCAATTGCCTTCGGCTCCGGTCATGATGCCGGAGACCCGGAATCAAGTCCCACATCGGGCTCCCTGCTAGGTGGGAAGCCTGCTTCTCCCTCTCTCGCTCCCCCTGCTTGTGTTCCCTCTCTGGCTGTGTTTCTCTCTGTCAAATAAATAAAAAATCTTAAAAAAAAAAAAAAAAAGACACGTATCTCTAAAAACATCACCACTTTGGGTACCTGAGGGCTTTGAATGAGTGGCTGAGAATAAATTTCATAACGTATATTGAGTTTTTTTAATTTGGTTAAATATTTAAAAAAAAAACCCTCTTCAAAGCAAATCTGTTATGTCCAAGTCCAAAGACATGGAATGGTGACTATCATTTGTCATTATCTAAGTATTTTTGGTAATCTATTCAGGGAACTACCTTAGGGAAAACGGGTTTTTTTAATGTTCTTTTTTTCTTTAAGGACTTATACAGTAAGTTTATTTACAAACATATCAGGTATGTTGAATTCAAGAGTTTGATCCATTTTTCAAAGAGACTGCACCTCTTAAAATGCGCCTTGTCACATCTGTTTAATGGGTTAATTAAAACATCCTTATTTCTTAAACAGTTGGTATCTTACTATTTATAAAGTTGCAGCAGGGGTGCCTGGGTGGCTCAGTTGGTTAAGCGACTGCCTTCGGCTCAGGTCATGATCCCGGAGACCCGGGATCGAGTCCCATATCGGGCTCCCTGCTCGGTGGGAAGCCTCCTTCTCCCTCTCTCACTCCCCCTGCTTGTGTTCCCTCTCTAGCTGTGTTTCTCTCTGTCAAATAAATAAATAAAATCTTTAAAAAAATAAAAATAAAAAGGTGCAGCAAATCCAGTTCCAAAGTACACAGTTACTGTAATTAGTAATCGCCCCTTGTTTTCCACTGAAAATGGCCTGTTCTTCCCTGGGCCCTCCTCATAGTGGCCCCTACAGGGCATAGACGTTGTGAAACTCGGGATGCTCTGTCCCAACAAGGCGCTAACTGGAAGTTCTGGAAAAGGGTAAAAGGCACAGAGACCCAAGATGGAAGAAAGCGCAGAAAAATGTTCTAAGTAGACCATGGTCTCTTATGACCCAAGCTTTCATTTCCACCATCATTTTAAATACTTGATACCACCATTAGTCTTTACTGAAGAAATGTTTTTAGTTGAATTAAGCGCATATTGGCTTTCCAGCATGAGCCTTTAGCACTCTATAATTTCAACTGTAATATAATCTTCCTAGAAATATGTGTTCATTGATAAGGTTTTAACAAAAGGTACTTATATTCATCAACGATGGTTAGGAATCATCATCCAATTTATAAGAAGAATATTTTCTCTCACAGGTGTCCAAATACTATTTCTACCCTTTGGGCTGGCTGTCTTTCAAGTCAGAAACCAGAAGTAGCTTGGGGACTGAATAGCAAGAAAGTCTTTCTTTTCCTTTCTTAAAGTAAGCAGGAAAAGGAGCTAGTGAGTGGAGTGCACAACTCGATTCTCAAGTTTGTCATGCTAAGCCAGGGTTAAAAAATCTACCCCTTTTTTGTGGAAGTTACAATTTCCTGTATGAATTATATATAAAAAAAATGTTCTGTAGAAGCTTTCGTTAACAGAATTGCTGCTCTTTTATGGAAGAAAAATCTCCAGGTTACTTCGATCTCACAAGGAAGTGACCTGATCTGGGCTTAGCAAGGCCCCAGGAAAACAGGAGGATGGGAATAACTGGGTGCTGATCCTGACGGGAGAGCTCCTACCCAAGGGGGAGCAGTGGTCCTATCTAGATACCACTTGAAGCTGAAAGTCTTTGTCTCCCCTCTTCCACCATGACATCCATTCTCTTCCAGATTGCCCTTTGTTCTGGATAACAGAACTAAAGCTGGGGCAGCAGAAAGCGGGAGACTGTGAAGAACAAGAAAGGAGATCCTACAATCTAGCAATGGGGTCAGGAATCAGAACAGGAATGAGGATCTATTACTCTCGTCCAAGCTTCTGAATGGGGAGTGCACACCAAAACCATCAGAGAGAAACTTCTGTTGTTAACAGTTTTATGGAACTATGATATCATCCTATACCACACCATCCACCCATTCAAGGTGAACAAGTCAATATTTTTAGTGTATTCACCCAGTTGTGTGACCATCACCACAGTTGATTCAGAACATTTTCAACACCCCAAAAGGAAACTACATCTTCTTTAGCTCATCATCAACCAGTCTCCCTCCCTCCCCTATCACCTGGCAACCACTGATCTGCTTCCTGTCTCCATGAATTTGCCTATTCTAGGCATTTCGTATAAATGGCATCATAGAATGTGGTCTTTTGTGTCTGCCTTCTTTCTGATAGCATATCTTCTAGGTTCATCCATGCTGTAGCATGGATCAGTCCTTCATTCTTTTTTTAAACCACTGAATCGTACCCCATTGTGTGGAGGTGTGTACCTCATGTTGTTTATCTCCCACTGTGTGGACGTGTGTACCTCGTTATCCATTCATCAGCTGAAGGACATCTGGGTTGTTTCCACCTTTGGGCTAACATTTGTTTTCAAGGTATAGATAGATACTGACTTCTCAATTAGGACCCAAAATCATGTCCACAACAACTCCAGAAGATTCCCTGGGAATGTCTTCTGGAGAGAGCTTGTAAATCACCAACTTAACTCCTTCCGCATGCCCTATGCTAGCTGTTGGTCTTACAGGCAAGAATCATACATGACTGAGTATTCAGAGAGAGTTTGAGATTGAAACAGTGTGTGTGAGAGAGAGAGAAAGAGAAGAGAGAGAGAGCTGGTGGGGAGAGGCTTTCCTTCTATAAAGGCCCCATCTTCCTTCTTTATCTTGGCAGGTCTGCTAGGAAATTGATCAGAAGTTTCTACGTGGTAGGAGAAGGCTTTAACCTAAATATTTACATAGAGACATTTGGCTTGACTTCTACCTTGGTCTTCTTACGCTCTATGACATATCATATCCCGAAGCATGGAATATAGATGTTAAATCACATACCTTTAGAGTCAGGGTGAAAACGCTTGATGTTTGACAATTCAACATTTCTCAGGGCAAGTAGCTATGTTACCAATAGTGCACCAAGGAAGGAATCTGGGAGAAAGCTCGCAAAAAGCAATCTAAATCCAACTTTGTTCATGTTAAGCCATTCCTTTTGGAATTTCAACTACTTAATTATAATCCTGGAATTGTGTTTGATTCATTTTTGACAAGACCATATGTGCCCATGTTGCCAGATTCTAGTAAAATAGATATTCCGTGCCATGTTTCAACACTATGCCATTTGTAAAATTAACAATTTCAAGGAAGCAAAAGGCTACTTGCCATTTTGCTGGATCAGCACCTCATTTGATCTGCTTGCATATGCTGTGAGTAGAAGTAAAGAACGCACGATTTTGTCTCTAGATAAATAAATTTAAATGCAAAATAGATGCAAAGCTGTGTCTTGAGAGACAGAGTTCATTTACATCTCAAACTAGCTCTCAGATCAGAAATGTGGTGCTTGGGCTTCCTTCTGCTCTGGAAATGTGTTTTAAAGACGAGGAAGCTTGCCCACCAAGGGAGGAAGACAGCACTCGCTGCCTCTCACTTAAAGGACAGTGTTAGGGGTGCCTCGGTGGATCAATGGGGAGCATCTGCCTTTGGCTCAGGCCGTGATCCAAAAGACCTGGGATAGAGACCTGCATAAGCTTCTTGCTCAGTAGGGAGCTTGCTTCTCCCTCTCCCTCTGCCTGCTGCTCCCCCTGCTTGTGCTCTTTTTCTGTGTGTGTTAAATAAATGAAAAAAAATTTTAAATAAAGGACAATGCCACAGGCCTCTGGGTGGCTCAGTGGGGTAAATCTCTAACTCCTCATTTGGGCTCAGTTCATAATCTCAGGGTTGTGGAATTGAGCCTCACATCAGGCTCCACGTTCAGTGCAGAGTCTGCTAGAGATTCTCTCTCCCTCTGCCCCTTCCCCATCTTTCTCTCTCAGATAAATAAATAAAATCTTTAAAGAACAATGTCAGTTATGTGACTACCCTTTATTAAATGTCTCATAATCCTCCATACTTATGTGGAGCTTTTGAAATACTTTGACACATAGCTCCACATTTAATCTTTACAACCATCCAGTAAAAACACAATGGGAAAGGATGATGATCACCGTACAAATACAAACACCTCATAGATGGTGAAGCTGGCCTTGCTATCCCCTCATCTGACACTTGGTACCGGATCCTTTCCACTGGCCCCGACAGAAGTCTCAGCTGACTATACCCTAAAACCCTGTCACTGGTGGACTTCGAAGGGGACAAAGGGAAAGGAAGTGACACTGGAAGAAATGGAAATCTGTCTTCAGCTTCTTCTCCTCCCCTCTCCTCTCTAGCTGGGACCATCCCGTCCTTCTATGCCACTGAGGCTGGGAGGAAGGGGATGTCAATGTCTCCCTGTGGGTGTGTTGAAGCCGTCCCTTCCACTCTTCTTTCCTCTCCTTTACCGTACCAGTGGGGTCTGAGGCAGTGTGGACAGACTCAAAATCTTCCTACGAAGGAGACCCATGTGTTCCCATTGCCAGGGCTGCTTGGGCAGATCCGACTGGCTGCAAAGAAGCCATGGTAGATGTGCACCAAGCCCTGCCCAGGGAAAAGCTGTGATCCATTGTCAAATTCACAAGTGCCTTTCTTTTCTTGCTGAACTTTCGAATAGTATGGAGCAAGAACCTGGAAGTCAGAAAGAATTGGAACTGAGTCCCAGCTCTTGAACTGGACTTCTTAGCCATGCAACCTCCATCAGCTTAATGTCCAAGTTTCGATTTTCTCATCCAGAAGATGGGGATAATATCTCCCACTTCACTGGATCCTTGTCAGAATGATGCAAGAGAAGGTAAATAAAGCCATTAACATGGTGCGAGGAATGTCACACTTACTGACCACTGGCCGATATTATTTTAAATAAACTTGCAATGCTCAATAATACTTCTTTTTTTTTCCTTCAGCATGTTCCAGGGAAGGGCAGGGGGAGTGCGACAGACTCGGGTCATGTGTGAGGTACGGTACTGAGAATCGTCTCCAAGTTTCCCGTCTGCTAGGCAGTTCCTGCCTGCCAATGGACCTGAAAATCAAATCTAACTTATTTCATAAGCTCATTAACAATAAATATTTCCCATCCCACCTACTGAATTCCTCCTGCCACCTGGATATCATTTTCTCCTTTTTAATGCCTGCTCTCCTTGATGGCACCAGGACTTGGCCGAGGGTTTGTTCAAAGTACCCACCATATGTTTTCAGTAAAAGGGGAAACAACAATGTGTCCCGGTGTGGAAAGTGGCAATCGCACACGGATTGGTAAATTTCACAGAGAGTGCCCTCTGCAGAACTTTGATTTGTAATTCCAGTGCCCATTGCATAAAATGCAATGCTTAAGTCGGAACAGCAGTGCGGCCTTGAAATAAACAAAGATCCATTTATGAAATAAGCCTTCCCTGAGACATCTTCTTCTGAGGCATCCAAGCCAGATGGTCACGATTAAAGTCAATAGGCAAGCAGAGCACTGGACTCTGGCAACTGCCTGCAACCATTTGCTCCACGGACGGCAAGAAGGCTACGGATGCTGGCCCGGCCCCCGAAGCCAAGGCAACAGACCTATTCAGGTCCCGACAAGGGACAAGAGATGCAAGGACTCTTTGGTGTCAATTACCTCCCGTGTTTTCCATGGAGGGTGAAGCTCTGGCATACTTTCTTCTTCATTTTCAGCCTACATTAAGGAACTGAGAGCCTCCCATAAACCCAAAGTGCTAAAATCACAGAAGGGAGAGAAAACTAAAGGGCAGAGGTGGGAATGGCATGGGTCTGTAGATAAACTGCATTATGTTCTTTGAGCCAGAAAACTTTAGGATGCCCTCAGTAGCCCACTTGCTTGTCCTTAACGAGCAGATTCTGGGGCAGTAAATGCATCCTGACTAAAGGAGGGTATGAGGCTGAATTCAAAGGAATAAAAGCAGCTCCAATTCCCAGAAGTCTGTGGTCCACCAATGCTACACAGACACAAAGGGTCAATTAATCTGTCATGTCCTCGCTCTTCAATTGCTGTGGGTACTGGGGGGGATGTGGAGAACTAAGCAATCGATGGAAAAGAGTATGTTAACCTCAAAGCAAAGTCCTACAGATGGAAGCCGTAATACCAAGCTCCCCCCCCCTCCAATTTTTTTCCAAGTCAGAGGAAAACTGAAGCCTTCAGACAGCCTAACTGTGGACTGATTACCTTACCACTCTGTGGAAGATGCTCGCCAAGAACACCAGCACCATTAGAATTCTGGGCTCCTTCCCCTGTCTGCAACTTGACAAGGAGAATGGAATTCCATCTAATAGCTTAACTGTGTAAAAGTACAGCCGTCATTTGTGAGACTCTTGAGTGAAAAATAGGCATCTCTTCTTTCTCTCCAGTATGGCAGGGGAGTGTGTTCTCGTGGGCACACATGGGACCACACATGCACATGCATTAGGAGAGGGCGGGGATAAGAGGCAAGCCCTCATTAATTCTTCTGAAAGGGTGATCTCAGTGTTGCATTCTGGTTGGCCTTCTACATGAAAGGGCCAGGAAGGGGAGGCCAGAAGGTTGGGACAAGCAGAGAACTGAAGCCCCACTCGCTAAGGGAGGGCTGCTTTTCCCTATAGTTCGTCCCCTTCTCTACAGTTTGTCCCCAAGGCTGGAGGCTCCTAGGAAGGCACTTTAGCAACCTGAGATTCTCATCCACCACCCATTCTCCCGACCAGGAAACTGAGGTCTGGAGAGAAACAGGCACCTGCTAGGGGCACTCGGCAGAAGAGCCAGGAGGGACCCATGCCTTCTTCTTTGCAAGTAACTGCCCCCCATGACAAGCTGCCTCTCTGTAGTTCACAATTTTTAGCATTTTGCTTTTCTTTATATTTTTGAAGGTGCAGTTGTTTGTGCATTACTGATTCAGGCTTTGCCTCACACTGATGTATTCTGGTATTGTCCTATCCATGCTACTTTATAAAAGTATCCCCTGAAGCATGTCAAAACATATAGTTAGTTATTTTAAAGGGAAAAATGGTTCAGTAAATCTCTCTAGAATACATCATATGAGTTAGCATAATAAAAAATTGATTGTGTTAAAATCGTTTTGGAAGACAAGCATTTGGCTGGAGGCTGAATGTCAAGTCCAAGGTGGACAGGCCAGTGTCCAGTCAGAGTATTCTGAGCACCCTCACCCTCAAAGCACTCAGGGAACAGAGCTGCAGATCTTCATAGTAGCACTTGTCCGAGGACTTTGTAATTGCTGGCTTACTTCTGTTCTCCCCCAGCTGTGACCTCCTCAAGAGTGAGCATTCCTTCATCTTTATGCCCCCAACTCTCCAGCAAGGGGCCTGACTCAGGAAGCATTCAGTAAATGCTGGTTAAATAGTTAGAGCAGGGGTTCCTGGGTGGCTCAGTTGGTTAGGCGTCTGCCTTCGGCTCAGGTCAGGATCCCAGGGTCCTGGGATGGAGCCCAGTGTCGGACTCCTAGCTCAGCACGGAGTCTGCTCCTCCCTCTCCTTCTACCTGCTGCTCCCTATGTGCTCTCTGTCTCTCTCAAATAAATGAATAAAATCTTTAAAAATTAATTATCAAAGCAGCATCTTTCCATTTTACAAAGCTCTCACAAATCCATCTCCTGGCACTGAATCACGAGCAATTTATGTCCTTAAACCTAAGGACTTCTTGACCCTTTTTAGTAGCCCATCGGAAAAGTCAGGCATCATCTTGGTTCTTTGTGGTGAATGGTGAACTTTAAGAATCTTTAAGAGGAAGATCAGGGGCACCTGGCTGGCTCAGTCAGTAGAACATGTGACTCTTGATCTCAGGGTCACAAGTTTGAGGCCCACGTTCGGTGAAGAGATTACTTTAAAAAAAAAAAAAGATGAAGATCAGCACCCTTAATAAAAGGTGAGTTTGTAGGCCTTGAAAGAGAAACTAGTGGTTAGCATTTAGAGTAATTGCAAATGTGTCTGGAAATGTCTCTCTGATTGTAAATATTTCTAATTACACACTAATTAGAGGTGAGGTGCTATGGAGTAGGACAGGGAGGTCCCACGAAGCCCTTAAATGCTGATATATGAGCCACTTGATTTCATCCCAAATATTTTCAGGGTCAATCTCCATGTGAAATGCAGTGCCTTTGAGTTGTGGATCTGCCTCTACCACTCACTGGTTCGGGAGCCAGTATGTATTGCAGGATAAGCTCTCTGTGAGCCTCCCTTTCTTCATCTGTGATGTGAGGATGTATCATCATGCATCCAAGACTGGGGAAATGATTAAATGAGATTAAAGGTGGGAGATGCCTAGTGCATTTCAAAAGTTCTTGATAAATCTACGCTATTGGGGAGGCTGAGTGGCGCATCTCACTAAGCGTCTACCTTTGGCTCAGGTCATAATCTCGGGGTCTTGGGATCGAGCCCCACATTGGGCCCCCTGCTCAGCTGGAGATCCTGCTTCTCCCTCTGCCTCTGCCTCTCCCCACCTCGCCCTCCACCACGGGCTCATGCTCCTTCTCTCTCTCTCTCTCTCTCCCTCTCTCTAATGAATAAATAAAATCTAAAAATAAATAGATAGATAGATAATTGATAGATGATGATAGATGATAGATAGATAGATAGATAGATAGATAGATAGATAGATGCTATTACTCAACTTTTCTAGTGAAGAGCTTAAAGGTTATGCTGATCTCCTAACCTGTGGGCAAAGGTTGAAACAAAAGGCGTGATAAAGATGAAGGTAAGGTGGGGCGTGAGAGAGAACCAGATGCCAGAGCATGTCTCACTGCCACCATCCCCTATGCATCCCTCAACCTACCCCCTCCGGCCCTCCACCAGCCTACAGTCACGCGCTCCAGGGGAACTGCACAGCCAGCCCCATCACTGGGAACATCCCTCTGCCACAGACAGAAGAGCCACAAGAACTCAGTTGCTTTTTGAACGCTGTTCGTGCTTCCTGAGTCTGGTGCTTTGAGGGACAAACCTGGCTCCCACCTCCTGGAGAAGTGAACCCACAGAGAAAAAACCCAGCCCGTGGTTACATTCTCCTATTTTCCCACTCTGCCCCATTTGCAACGTACTCATTCTATCTTCCTTCCCTTGTGCCGTGGGTTCATCTGCTATTCTGACTAGCTTCACTGCCTTAAAAATTGAATATTGATTATGAGATAAAGTGTGGAAAGAAATATTTACATTTTTGTGTTGAAAAAGGGCTCGTTAGAACTGTCCTTGGATGGATTAAATAGTTAACTTCCAACAGCTCGAACCCCCAGGTCAACCGGATTCCGGTGCCAGGTGGCTGCTATGTTTCCTTCCTCCCTTTGCCCAACATGGGAAGAGAGCTCGAGGTAGCCTTCCATTCGGGCCCTCACACACTCTCAGCACGGTAGTTGGAAGGAAAACATTCAGTGTGAGAATCCTCCAAGGATTGAAACAAAAGATGGTTCTGGGATGCTCTATTGAGCCACCCTGGCAAGCGAGGAATCCAACTCTTTTATTAATCGATACCTGAGGGATCCAATTAAACATGTGTCTTTTGTTTTTATTAATAACAAAAATGGCACATCAGAGAAATACAGAATGAGATGTTTTTCCTCTCTAGGGTAAATATTAACGCTAAGCTGAAAGGTAGATGGTGGAGCTTTTAGAGAGGCTTAAAGGGTTTATAGATTTTAATTGCAACCTGTTTTGAACGAATACAATTAAACATTGTTTGCAATACAAAACACCTGCATAACACGTAATTAGAGAAATCTTCTCTTTAATGGGGAGGGGGCATGTGTGGAAGGCTGCTGACGACGATGAATAAAGCCACACGCGGTACCAGAAAGCGATCATGATGCTGTCTGCCTAATGGGAAACTGACCGAGTGAGCAGACGCACTAAACCACACACACGGAGAAAGAATGACAGCCATTTATGTCATCTGCCTACCGTTTCTGCCTAAAGACCAGGCGGCACGATGAAGGCCACATACCTCCCTAAGTTGGTGTCACACTACGCCTAGCTGTCTTCTATTTGAAGGGCAAAGCAGAGGCATCTTGTCTCTGTCCTCACACTTAGTGTTCCCGCAGCAAGGTTGCCTGCCTTCTCGTTAGTTGCACAGATGAGGGGAAACCTGGGAAGTAGTAGCACCTCCCTGGGAAAACAAACCTTCCTTCAGACATAAAGTTTGTGAGTCGAAAAGCAGAGCCAACCAGCTGTTCCCTCTCTGAGAAGACTTGTTGCTCAATTACTATCTCCAAGGACGATGATAAGATGTGAAAAGTCACTCTGGGGCGCCTGGGTGGCTTGATCGGTTAAGCATCTGCCTCTGGCTCAGGTCATGATCCCGGAGTCCTAGGATTGAGTTCCACATCAGACTCCCTGCTCAGCGGGGATTCTGCTTCTCCCTCTCCCTCTGTTGCTTCTCCCCCCACTCCTGTTGTGTGTTCTCTCTCTCTCTCTCTCTCTGAAAAATAAATAAATAAATAAAATCTTTAAAAAAAAAAAAAAAAGCAAAAGAAAAGTCACTCTGATGTTCCCAGGTCCAGGGCATAGTGGAGCACCAGGAAGACACCTTCAGCTCAGCACGCAGTGTTCCACACACAAAAACACCAGACCGAGCCATTGTCATGTCTTGAGACTCTGAGACAAGGGAAGAGGGGCTCCAATCTACTGTGCAATGACAATGGCCAGAAGTAAAGAGAACTAGGTCAGAGAAGGGGGACCGATCAGAGGTGAGAAGGAGGCTGGCACACTCTCCTTTCTGTCTAATCAACACACCAAGTTTGGGATCTCCCTAGAGGATACAGCCTTACTAATAAACTTGACCTCCCCACCCCATTCAGTCCTTCGGCAGGAACGTGGCCAAATGGCACCGCACACTGGAGCTGCCTGCCTCCAGCCATGGGAAGGAAACCTGGTGAAAGGGACCTTTAGAGGGAGCCAGACTGTCCACCCTGCTCACTTAAGGTCTTGCTGCCCAGGCCTCTCTCTACTTGGTTAGTGAAGCCATCGGCTTCTCCCTTCAGTCTTGTCTTCGCTGGCCTCTACAAACTAGAGCTTCCTCTTCAGTTTTCCTGGTCTCCCAGGAAATTGTTCCCTTTACCTGCACTCCTGGTTTCCTACTCTAGTTCCGGGTCGCCTGCCCTGTCAGGTCTGCAAAATACTGCCCGATGGACAGCCGTCCAAACGAAGCGCCGCACAGAAGATCACAAACGTGGTACGAAGAATGGGAGACGAAGTCAGGCAGCTTTGCCTTAGAATTTTGAGAATTCCTTAGAATTATCAGTGGGTGTCCAGGACAAATGAATTCCTGAGCCTCAGTTTCCCCATCTGTAACATGTGCCTGAAAAGAGGAATGTACGTCACAGAACTACCAGTGACATTAAATGAAGTCACGTTAGTAAATACCTGGACAATGCCTAGCATCTCGCGAGCACTGGGAAAACAGGAGCTCTTCTTCATCAGCAGGCATGACTTTAACACATGCTCCCCTCCAAGAGCAGACAACCTCCGAGCACAGGGCTCTTGCTGGCCAACTGTACAACCACCACAGCAGAGCATGAAACTCCAGACCATTACTTTATTCTTAAATCAAAACTATATTGAGAATTTATACATGAAAATCAATGGCAAACTCAAATAATTGGCTTTATTTATACCTTTGAACCCCTGCCTGTTATAAAAGTGTAAGTTCGGTGAATAAACATGGCTAAAGGACTAGTGACAGATGGTCTTCTTACTCGGCCTTCCTCCCTGAGCTCAGGAGGCTCAACAGTCGTTGCCAACATTGTGACCCAGCCACAGACTCACAATGGTCCCAGGGTTGACCATGTCCACTCCCACCACCCATTGCTCAGAATCCTGCACTGAGCAGGCGCACAGATCTCTGAAAACTGACCACCACCTGGTCGAAAGCAAACACATGCACCAGAAGCTGGAAGCCCATGAGTCATTATACTTCATGGTGTTGACATCTCCAGCTGTGCCCACTGCTGTTCTCCTGCCCAAACCATTCACAAGACAGAGTCATCAGCTCTGTTGTTCAACTGAAGCGGTAGTTTGGGCTTTCAAATTGATTACTTTATTGTTTTCAAAACTTTGTATTTGCATATAGTTGACACATAACATTAGTTTCAAGTGTACAACACAGTGATTGAACATCTCTATATATTACGCTGTGCTCACCACAAGTGTAGCTGCCATGTATCCCCACACAAGTCCATTACAATACCATTGACTATACTCCCTATGCTGAGCTTTTTATCCGCATGACTTATTCATTCCATAACCAAAAGCCTGTAACTCTCACTCTCCTTCACCCATTTTGCCCATCCCCCCTCCCCTCTGACAACCATCAGTCTACTCTTTACTGTATTATTGTTTGTTTATTTATTTGTTTTGTTCTTTGGTTACACATATGAGTGAAATCATATAGTATTTCTCTCTCTCTGACTCATTTCACTTAGCACTATATCTTCTAGGTCTATCCATGTTGTTGCAAATAGCAAGATTTCATTCTTTTTGATGACTGAGTAATATTCCATTACACTCTCACTCTCTCTCTCTCTCACACACACACACACACACACACACCACATTTTCCTTATCCATTTGTCTCTTATTGGACATTTAGGTTTTTTCCATATCTTGGCTATTATAACTAATGCTGCAATAAATATAGGGGTACATATATCTTTTGAAGTTAGCGCTTTTGTTTTCTTTTGTTAAATATCCAATAGTGGAATTATTGGATCATATGGTATTTCTATTTCTTTTTTTTTAATTATTTTTTGAGAGTGAGAGACAGAGTGCACATTAGTAGGTGGGGTGGGGCAGGGGGGCAGAGGGAGAGGGAGAAAGAGAATCTCAAGCAGATTCCATGCTCACCATGAATCCCAATGCAGGGCTTGAATTCATGACACTGAGATCACCACTTGAGCCGAAATCAAGAGTCAGACACTCAACTGACTGCGCCACTCAGGAGCCCCTGGTGTTTCTATTTCTAATTTTTAGAGGAACTGCCATACTCTTTTCCACAGTAGTCATACTAAAAATTGATTCCCCCATAAAGCAGCTTATTGAGCAGCCAGATTTCCACTTCATATCCAAGCCTCATCAAAGTCGAAGTCCACCAATATAAGAGTGTATAAAGAAGAAGCTCTCGTGTATACATAGCTAGTGACTGTGACAGATGTTCAGTGTGCCTCCCCGGAGAAAGCAGAAAGGGAAGGAAGGCTAAAGGGCAAAAGGGCCAGGCCCAGTTCTATAAGGAAGATTCTGATATAGAACCTCAGGCTGTAAGATAAGACTACTTAGTGGATACTGTATCTAACGAACTTGGAATGCCAGTTCCATATACATGTGGTCCCCTTTCAGCTTGGCTTGTTGGCTATACACGGAAGCCTGTGGTACACCGGGAGAACACCAAATGCTAAGGAGTAAACCTCACACCAGTCCTGTAAGTATAAAAGCAAGAGGTAGGGAGGAATAGGAAGAGGAAGCTCTGAGATCCTTTCAGAAAGATCTAGTCTAATACCTCTTCTCATTGCTTCTTTGCTTTCCTCCTCCTCTTTGGGGAAGGCCATTCTCTCATCCCCACCCCCAACACACCTGTGGCTTCACACCCTGACAGACACACCCAGACTGTCAGGTCTGCATAGCTCAGCGAAACACATGTCTTTCCCCCTAGGAGACCAAACTTCCAGATCTTGCCCACCTCCTTCCCCAGACTCATGCCTACCTCACCCCTACTGAAAAAACATTTCATTAAGGCCACGGGCCAGGCTGAGGATAGACCCAGGGAGAGCCAGAGGAAATGCCCTAAACTGGCAACATTTCTATCCCCACCCCCACAATTCAACACTGGACATTATGTTTATGTGTCTCTATGATTGCACATTTTGTAAAGCATATGAAATTTAATATCTTACAGGTTTTCAAATCTAGTTCCAATACGCAAACACCCGTTAAAGGCCATCTTGGTCGAACAGACTGAATGGACTGGGGCTTGTTCATTATACAGTATTTTGCCTTCAAACAGGATATTGTATCTACATCAGCAGAGCGATATTAATATGAATATCATTCCTGTAGATCTCCAAGGCTCCTTCCACCCTGGATATTCTAAGATTTTCCATTTCTCACAGAAATTGCCTCTTTTTTGGGAGAACAGGGTGTTAAGGTGATATTTGCTGAGATGAGACTTTGCCACATTCAGAACTAATGCCTCAGAATTACGGTACATCTAATAAGAGTAATTCAATCCATTCTACACAGAGAAACTAATCATCCATTCACGCCTCCTTGCAGAGAAGTTTCTGATGGACGAAAGGAAAACAGGAGAACAGGTAAATGCATCTAATCAATGGTACCACTACTTTTAAATTCTTCCTGATCCCTCAAAAACACAAAGTTAGCTCCTTAGTTTAAAATGCCACAGCAGCCTTATCTCATTTGTTCTGCGGGGAACCTCTACAATGTCCTCCCTTGTAAAGTACCTGCACACACAAACACACACGGAGTTTGAGGATGTGAGTGGTGAGAATCTGCAAATTATTCCCAAACTGTCCATCCCTCTGATGATCCAGACAGACAGCTACGGAAACATCGAAGCTTTCCAGGCTATACGATCACTGTCCCAAGTACTGAACTCTGTTTTTGCAGAGCGAATGCAGCCTTAGACAACACGGTACTGAACGCACGTGGTCGGCTTCCAGTAATATCTGATTGATGGACCCGGAAATAGGAATTTCATATCATTTTCCCCATGCCACGAACAGTATTCTTCATTTCTTTCAACCATTTAAAAATGTGAAAATCACTGTTAGCTCACAGGCAGGCTGGATTTGGTTGCTGCCCCCTGTCCTAGAGGAATGGTATATCCTAGCATCCCATACTATTCTTAATTGAGCAAGTCAAGGAAAGAAGAATCATTATGATGATGGCTGAGTCCAAGGATTATGCAGCACTATTTAAATAGAGTCTCTTACCAAATCCTCACAAGTAACCTACGATGTTGGGACTGCTGTGCTTCCCATATGTAAGATGGGGAAACAGACCCAAGAAAGGTGAAATGACTACCCCCAAGGCTGCACAGCTACTAAGATGTA
Organism: Spilogale gracilis; assembly: GCA_004023965.1. Classification (NCBI taxonomy): domain Eukaryota; kingdom Metazoa; phylum Chordata; class Mammalia; order Carnivora; family Mephitidae; genus Spilogale; species Spilogale gracilis. The sequence continues at coordinate 38,304 of PITA01000914.1, forward strand.
GAGCGTGGACGGGAACCACATCTGAGTGACTCGAAGGCCCACACTCCTGACCACCACCGTGTGTTCTCTAGAAAGGGACTGCCCCCTCCACAAGAGTTCGACTACCCCAGGAGTGTGAACAGGATCCTAGCCCAGGAAGAGGTAAATACAACAGGTAAATACAAGTGCAAACACTATCAAGGACAAGAACTGGTGGGCCTGAGGGAGTCATGATTCAGGTGAAGTCTAAGGAGTTGAAATATGATTTTCCATGAGTTTTCAAGCAATCATTTAAAACGCTTAGTTCTTAGAGCACCTGGGGGGCTCCTTCGGTGAAGGTCCGACTCTTGATTTCGGCTCAGGTCGTGATCTCAGGATGGTGAGATCAAGCCCCATGTCAGGCTCTGTGCTGGGTGTGGAACCTGCTTGAGATTCTCCCTCCCTTTATCTCCCTCTGCCCCCTCCACACCTGGTCTCTCCCTAAAAAGAAATTAATTAATTAATTAAAAATAAATAAAAAATAAAGTGCTTGATTCTTTTCATAGCTGACAGAGATAAAATAATTGCGGCAGCCTAAAGAGAAAAGGTTCCAGGGGCGCCTGGGTGGCTCAGTTGGTTAAGCGACTGCCTTCGGCTCAGGTCATGATCCCGGAGATCCGGGATCAAGTCCCACATCTGGCTCCCTGCTCGGCAGGAAGCCTGCTTCTCCCTCTCTCACTCCCCCTGCTTGTGTTCCCCCTCTGTCTGTGTTTCTCTCTGTCAAATAAATAAAAATCTTTAAAAAAAAAAAAGAAAGAAAGAAAGAAAGAAAGAAAGAAAGAAAACGTCCCAGATGGGCACAGTGGAGTGGAGATGAGTTCCAGCAGGGTGTGAGACAGGGAGGAAGGAGTGGACAGTTGCAGGGCCCACGCTTCTAGATACTAGCTTCTCTCTTCTTTACTCAATTTCAGTAGCTCTTTATTGAGCTCGTGTCAGAGCAGGTAAGATTGCAGAATGGCAAAACTGAAAATGTTAATACCTTAAAAGACACGAAATGATTGAAGAAATAGCTGGGAATAGGAAACTCACGAAGCATGATTTTGGCTGAAATCCAGGCAGTGCCAAAAGACACTAAGAAAGTGACTCAAGATGCAGGGCTCCAGGGCGCCTGGTTGGCTCAGTGGGTTAAGCCTCTGCCTTCCGCTCAGGTCATGATCTCAGGGTCCTGGGATCGAGGCCCGTGTTGGGCTCTCTGCTCAGTGGGGAGCCTGCTTCCTCTTCTCTCTCTGCCTGCCTCTCTGTCTACTTGTGATCTCTTGCTGTCAAATAAGTAAATAAAATCTGAAAAAAAAAAAGGTTGCAGGGCTCCAGGCATCAGAGCAAAACAGCACTAGCACTGAAAGGCTCATGGGAAGGTAATGTCATGGCAGACACTGACTTTGCTTGCACTGCAAGAAGACTGGAAGAAATTCGGCATAAGTGTATGGCCATTTGTTCCCAGAGGGAAGGTTCCCGAATCCTCTTATGCAAGCGCACTTGAGACCCTCTAGCCTACAAGACACTTCAAGCTTGGCTGGCTTAGTGTGTTCACTTTTAGTGTGGAAGGGTCCGTACAGCCCTTCTGGAAATTTTACCCTTGTGGCAGAGAATGGCTTTGCCTAAATCCTTGTCTTGGGAGATCAGGCAAGTGAATTAAAATCACTATGTGAATAACGCACCAGACAAACAAAAATAAGAGAAATACACAAAACAGGAGATATTCCATCCAAGCCCCCAACTACTCTCCAAAAACCTCTTTCACATTTCCAAATGTCACACTCCACACTTAAATAAACATGCTTTGCTTCCAGACAGGGGGAAAAAGCATCTACTCTGTTTTGATATTTTGAAACGTTCTGCGATAGAAGTGAGGTCTGTAATGGAAAATTATGGGGTGAAGGAGATTTCTTATCTTGCAACCCTGCAGTTCCTAACATCCAGATCCCACATGCCGGGGAGGGCATTACTCAGCCCTCCCGCATTTCCCAGAGCTCAGCGCTCCATTTTCTCCTAAATCCCAGCACTAGGAAAGCCTATGTTGTCAAAGACACTGAGGCAAGAAACTCTTCTGGAAGCAACTGACACTTTACAGCTCAGAACTCCAGGACCCCATAGTTGCTTTGAGGGTCAAGGGCCCACTCCTATCCCCTAGAATAAAGAAGCTGACAATACGGTATTAATTTAAATCTGGCTACCCAGGGGGGAAAGTCCTCAAAATACAAACTTGAGGAAATGAAAGGTAAATAGCTAAGACATGTTAAATGACTGGCCCCGATCCCATATGAACAAAACTGGCCCGGGTGCGGTCCTTAGATCAGTGTGCTGGCCCACAGCCTCCCCCATAGTGACAGTCCACGCTAGGTTGAGGGCAGAGGATGAGAATCAGGCCACAAGACAAGAACCAAACCTCCAGACAAGACTGCGTTGGTGGCAGCTGTACCTACTCAGGGATTTCACAAACGTGGAAAGTAGGGTTTCTCATGCATCCCCTGCAGGAAGTGGAAGGTGGGACCCAGGCATCTGATTTTAAACAAACTCTGCAAGCGATTCTCATTCACATGGTTCAGGGACCACAAGGTCAGGAACACTCTTCACCCTACTCGTTCAAAAATCTCTGACAGTGGATCCCAGGAATCTGCAGACATTTGTTCAACACATATGTTTTCAGCCCTGAATATATGGCAGGAATATATGGCAGGCACCGTGGTTGGCGTCAGGCATCCAACACTGTCCCAGGTTCCACCTTGCTGAGCTCGTGCACGACCTGCATGGCAGCAGGTGTCTTAAGTATATCTCTAATTCCACATTTTGACTAATTAAGTGTATCTCTAATTCCACATTTTGACTAAGGGTCTGAGGAACAAAAACCTCCTGCAACTGGCTAAACAACTGGAGTTTCTTCTTATCGTTTCCTTTCTTTCCTGTACATGTTCTCATTGCTTGGATTACTATTCTAAGAAAGGTCTCATCCAAGCAACAGTCTCAACTTTATGATCCTATCACATGCCCCATAAACCACCTCAATGCTTCATTTCCATTATACGAGCTTCTCTGGGACAGAAATACATATTATAACGAGCAGCACAAAACAAACCAACAATGCCTTCCTGACCTGCATGGAAAAATAATACCTTATCAGCTTTAATCCAATTGCATTATTCTTTGTAAGAAGTAAATGACTGTATGAGATTCTCTGAAACAGGTAGAGCTTTAGTTAAGCCTCTGCCTCCAAGAGACCAAGCAGCCTTGAATCATAAGCTGGAGCTAATATTAATAATAAGGGATATTTGCCCCCCAAGTTGCAACCCCCTTTTACAATTGCAGTTGTGATCCTGGTGCCAAGAGACACTAGACAACATTTGTGAAAATGTTGTCCATGGATCACCCGCATAAGAATCACTCTGAGATGCTTGTTAAATGTGTAAGTTCCCATTCCCGGGCTTTACTTAAGCATTCTGTAATAGATTAACTGCATCAGTGTCCACAGTTACAGGCCTCTCTAGAACCTTGCCCTTTACCCTGTAACTCTGCAGACCCCGCCCACTCTGAATGTGAACTATGCCACGTGACTTGCTTTGGCCAACGGGATGTTAGCAAATGGGAAGCCGGCAGAGACTTGCAAAGCTCACGTGTGTTTCCACTAGCTCTCTTATATGATCAACTTGCTTGCTTAGACCTATGTCACATCGTGAGAACACACGTGGGTTAATGTTCTCCAGGATGACAGGCCACAAATCATCCCAGCTGAGGCCATCCGAGAAAAGCAAACACCTAGCTGACCCACCAGCTGAATGCAACTGTGATCTGCCAAGCCTGGCCCAGATTAGCAGCACCATTTAGCCAACTCTCCCACCAGCAGTGCCCAAGGGTTCCTATCTCTCCACATCCTCACCAACATTTGTTATTTTTGAGATTTTCTTTGGTATGTTTTCTGGTTTGGGTTTGTTTTTGTTTTTGTTTTTCGTTTTGCCATCCTGATGGGTGTGAAGTGTGGTTTTGACTGGCATTTCCCTAATAATTAATGATGCTGAGCATCTTTTCATGTGCTTATTGGCCATCTGTATATCTTTTTTAGGAGAAGGATCTATTTGAGTTTTTTACCCATTTTTAATCCAGTGGTTTGTTGTTTCCATAGGATATTATATGGAATAAATGGAGCAAGGTTTTTCAGACAAGAAGAGATTCTAAATTAAAGACATAACTAATCATGAATGCCCCACACATTTTTTTCTGTTGGAAAAAAAAGCCCTACTTTATCGGCACTGGGCACATTCTTTCCTTCCTAACCCCATCTCAGAGGAAGGGCTCAAGTCCACAGCTAACCTTCTCTCTCTGCACCGCCTTCCATTCTTTCCTGCTTCCTCCAAAATCTTTATTAATTATCCTCCACTCTCTCCCCATTAGCTGCCTCTTTTGTGACTCATTTCTCCCAAAATATGTGCTCAAATTTCTCCATCCTACAGACAATTTCCTAGTATCTGCTTTGTCTTCAAGATTCTGCCATCACCCTACACACTCAGTGTTTCCGGGTAACCACTTCAATTCTGTTTTCAAATCACTGCCACATGACTTATGCCCCTAGTAGTCTACTTGACCTACTTCTTTTTCCTCAATATCCTCTTCAATCGCCAAATAGAAGGCACATTTTTAAGTCTATCTGACTTGGCCATTCCAGAGCACCTAACAATGCCAACTACCTCTTATTGAAATTATTGAATTTCATGTCCTTTATTGAAATTCACTTCCCCCGTGATTCTGGTGACCTCTCTCACTCACTCTTGGTCCTCTTCAACTGCTTCCTCTGGGTTCTGCTTGTTTGCTGCATTTCTTCTGCCCAGAGTACACATGTAGATATTCCCCAAAGCTCTGCCCTTTTTCTCCCTCAAGCTTCAGACCCACATATCTGCCTGCTTCCTGGACATTGACTGGGAAGACTCCGAGAAAACCGAACAGTAACAAAACTGAACTCACTATTCTTCTTTCTCTAAATCCATGCCTCCACTCAGCCATCAGCAGTGAGATTCACCATATCGTACCAGATGGAAAATCAGGCTTCATGGTTGACTCTCCTTCACCCTTCCACCTGGTCACATCCGATTGGCCATATGTTCTGGCGAGACAGCCTCTCTCTCACATGCGCCTCCTCCTCTCCATTACTATGGCCCTAGTTCAAGTCCCCCCTACATTTTACCTACTGCAAAAGCTTTATAGCTGATTATTTTTAGCCTCTGATCTCTCCTCCCTTTAAGCTATCCTCTATATTATCACCAGCAAAAGAAAATAAATAAATGAACAAATAAGTGAATAAATAAGCTACAATGGATAACGTGTTTCCTCAAAGCTCCCATTTTCCATAGTGTCCAACTGGTATGCAAGTCCGAAGGTGGATGTAGTATGTGGAAAGAGTGTGGGCATCAGGGTTGGGGAGTGATGTCAACTTGCATCTGGACTCTGCCACTTGTTAGGTGTGATACCAATTGGTTTATTCTCCTTCTTTGTTCCTGCTTCCTCAGGCTGATTGTGAGAACAAAGTGAGTTCCCTTATACATCATCTTCAGTACCCAGTACATTACAGAGCCTGGTATATAGTAGGTGCACATAAATATCAACTTTCTTCCCCTTTCTCACCGAGTACATTCCCAATCTCCATTTATAGACCTATCCCCTAGGACATCTCCCCAAACCATGCTCCAGACATATACAACATTCATCCTTTCCCTAACCATGGCAAATACTTTCTTTCCTCTACTTCAGCTATGTATTACCCGAGCCTAGAACGACTTCTGTCATCCCTTTCAGCCTGATTTCAATACCACTGCCCTCATGAAGCTTTTCCAATACCCTCGATTCTTCCTGTACACTTCATTTGGAGCACTTCCTGTTGCTTATCTTGACTTACGTTCCTTATCTGTTCATCTGCCATATCTGCTCCCTTGACTGTGAACTTCTTAAGCGCACAGACTTTCTTTTTTTCTTAAATATTTTATTTATTTATTTGACAGAGAGAGAGATCACAAATAGGCAGAGAGGCAGGCAGAGAAAGAGGGGGAAGCAGGCTCCCTGCTGAACAAAGAGCCGGATGTGGGGCTCAATCCCAGGACCCTGAGATCATGACCTGAGCCAAAGGCAGAGGCTTAACCCTCTGAGCCACCCAGGCACCCCCAGACTCTTTATTAAACTTATTTTTATTATTTACTTTTTAGAAGATTTGTTTATTTATTTGAGAGAGAGTGTGTGGGGAGGGAGAGGCAGAGGGAAAGGGAGAAGAAGAGAATCTCGAGCAGATTCCCTGCTGAGCAGGAAGCCCAAGTCAGGGCTGGATCCCATGACCCTGAAATTATGACCTGAGCCAAAACCAAGGGTCAGTCGCTTAACCACCCCTTAAACATATTTTTATACTTAGTACATAACAATCAAAATATTTAGAACAAACTGTTATTTTCACGTTGTAACACAATGAAGAGAAATTATGTATGAGGAAGTCAGGATTTAAAGCCCAAAGAACAAATAAAAGCATATTTAGAACCTAATGAAATATGTGTTTTCATATTCAGTAAGTCATAAAATAATAGTAACAGCCACTTGTATAGTTCCCATTCTGTTGTAAACACCATTCTAAGTATTTTACATGCATTAGCTTACCTGCTCTTCATAGCAGACCTGGAAGGCAGATACAGTTGTTATTTCAATTCCACAAAAGAGGAAACCAAGGCTCAAAGAGATTAAGTGACTTGCCTGAAGTGACGCAGCCTATAAAAAGTACAGCTGAGATTCAAAGCCAGGAGGTCTGGCCCTAGAATCCATGCTCTTAAATGGCCACAATAATCCAAAATTTCACACATCGTGATCCATGTTGGAGCATGCTAAGATGGCAGAATATGTGTATCTTACACTTGGCCGTATTAGTTGTGTTTCTTTGGGTAAATCGCTTCTCCTCTCTGAGTGTCAGTTTCCCCAAATGTCAAATAAGATCATATCCAACGAGCTGTCTTGTCCCCCTCAGCATCAACATTCTAGGACTCTCTGAATGGCGGGTGTGTACTCCCCAGTTCTTCACATGCAAGATGGCACCTTCTAGAAGTGGCAGTTTAGATAACCCCCTAGCCAGCTTCCTTTCTTCTTGTCAGAGACTTACCAAATTTGTTCTTTACACAATCATTATCTCTTGTAATAGCGGGGGCTCAATTACAGAGGTTTAACTCTATTTCTGATCACAGTGTTTCCAGTTATGCTGGCCATGAATATATTAAACTGGCGCCCAAGATTCAAAGGTTAGTGACTGTTTTGAGCTCTTTGAGTGAGAGCCCTAATGGGAAAAGAGGGTGTCATTGCTGTCATTAGTACTTGAGTACAAAATTCGTTATTTGAATCAAATGAGTAGGGAGTCCTTGTCAGTGCCGTTTTCCACCTCAAAGGAAATCACTGAAGCCTATTAGTTACTGGGAAAATAGTCTGTCGTTTGTGCAGGAGTCTTCACCAGACAGCGGTTTTCTTAAAATATTTGCTGCCTTATAATTAGCTCATGTATCTGATTAATTTCAGAGGAAAAACACGTCAACTTGGAGACCAACTATTAAGTGACTGTATTTGAGAAAACCCAACTCCAAGGCTGGTAACCTTGGCATTCATTGCCAACAAAGAGTCACAAAGCTTCCATGCCCTAGGAAGTCCAGATGCCAGCTGGGTTCTGTACCTTAGTACAAAAAGGCCCATCAGGCTGGGAGGCAGGCAACAGAAGCAGCACGGACTCGGGGCTTTAATCGGCAGTGATCAGAGAATAAAATGAAAAGTAAAATAAGATCACAGCAGGCCAAATTAGGGGAACAGTGGAGGCCACAAAGTTAAAACTTGGAACGTGTAATCAAGGTGATTAAAAACTCAAGCCCACTCCACCTTGTTACTCCCCAGCCTGCCAGCTCACTGTGCCCACTCCACAATCACAGTCAATCGTTCAGATAGTTCAGAATGCTTCATTCTAGAAACTCAACTATAGTCCCACTTGTCTTAGGGCCATGGAACAGGATTTGTGTCTCTGTCCTCCCTCCCCTCAATAAGGCTGACATGCCACATAGGGAGCTAGATTTGAGTCATGCCAGTGTGCAAAGAGTGTGTATGCCTTCTGCTTGCTCACCTGCAAATAAGAGGCAACGGAGATCATGTCGTGTGATCAGGACACAAAATACCACGCAGAGGCACAGAACCTGCAAAGTCACCTACCCCAGCTTTGGAGGTAGCTTGCAACCGCTTTGAACAGCCCAGTCAGCCTACCGGAGGAAGAATGGGCTTGGGATCAGTTCACCAGCCTTTCAGGGAGCTCGGATTGAAAGCAAAGAGCCTCAGCGTGCCTACGTGGCTCAGCTGCTTGATTTCGGCTCAGGTCAGGATCTCAGGATAGTGGAATCAAGCCCCGCTTCGGGCTCCACATTGGGCATGAAACCTGCTCGGGATTCTCTCTCTCTCTGCTCCTCCCCCACTCACTCTCTCTCCCTCTTTCTCTTAAAAAAAAAAAAAAGGGCAAAGAGCCTATGTTTTACCAAGCCACTTATCTTAAAAAACTCTGGTAAGTTCTCTTTTGACCACGTTGGTTCTCTTCATTCAACCACTCATCTTCATTCAACCACTCAGGATTTAGAGAGTCCCCTCCACAGGCATCAGACCTTTGAGCACAGTTCCTAAGACAAAATCTACATGGAGTCGGCAGTCTGCCAGTCAACTCAATTCAACAAATATCAGTCAAATCAACGATGTGTCAGACACCATGCCGGCGGACGTGCAAATGACAAAAACGGTAGGTGCGGTCAAAAGTGGTTAGACACAAAGACCCAGGAGCCACAGTGCTTCACCTCAAACCATCTTTACATCATGGACTTCTTTAAGGAGCTGAGGAAAACCGGCCCGGTGTCCCATAATACATACATATACATATGCATCTAATTTTAAGGGCCTTATGGACTCCCCCCAGGTCCCACAGGCTTAGATGAAGGACGTCTGGTTCCGTGGGAGAAAGCGCCCCAAAACTAGTCATCCCGATACTCCTGTGACCCCTACCCCCGGTTTTGAGACTTGTATCGGGATTGCAAACCCCCCTTGGCTTTCTCCAGAGACAGCAGAGTAGCGGTTCAGAACAGGAAATGTCGAGTAGGGGAGCTCTGGGCTCCAAGCCTGTCTCTGGCACTCACAAGTTGTGTGACTCAAGGCAAGTGACTTAAGTTTTCTGAGCCCCAGTTTCTTCTGCAAACTAGAAGCTCAGGAGTATCTACCGCAGGGGATTGCTGGGAGAGACAGTGCAGGCGACACTTTGGCGTGTGCCTGGGAAACACTCCATAATTGTCACCAGTACCAACAATATCTACTAGGGGTAGGCAATAACTCCCACTGAAACAAAGAATGATGGTAAGGAATGGTTCTGCATTTGGATTAGAATAAGCACCTGAATGTCTTTTCTTTTGAAAACGACAAGCTAAAGTTTCCCACTTACAACTAAATCTCTATTCATCTCTAATGGGAACGTGGGCCAAACTCGGTCAAGGCTCACTGTGGAAGAGGCTGGTGTCCAGTGACTTTCTTAATAAATCAAAGACAGTCTATTTTCTATATTCGTGGAGCTAATGCAACATACCAAGAGAAATAGGTAGGTGTGACCAATTGGGAGTTTCTTTCCATACCACCAGGCTGCTGAATGTCTCACCACATCCTTTGTCCTCCAAATCAGCAGTGAAAAGCAATGTCAGCCAACCCCCAGTGCATTCAGCAGATAGGTTGCTTAATTAAATATGCTACTGAATGGGCTATAGAATTCTATTGCTTATTCTGACAAGTGAAAGACAGAAGGGACAATTTCCTGGGTTTTTATTTAAGATGTATATTCAATGTATCTTCCACAAAGAGTGTCCCAGGTTGCATTAATTTTTATAAGACTTTTTTTTCTAAACCCAACTTTACATAGAATAAGCTGGTTGATGAAAACAAGCCTAAAGTCAGTAATGCTCCCATTGTCCCCATGCTGAGAACCGACGCGCAAAGCGGGGATTAGGGCCATGAGGAACGATTTGAACAATGATGCAAAGAGGCGTTGAGAAACTGCCTATCTTTCCACCACTCTCAGTAGTAATGCCTTTTAGACTAGGACCGGGGAAGCCGTCTTTCATCACCAGCTGCGAGTATGGCATCCGTGGCCAGGACCAAATTCTAAACATGCCGGATTTCGAGGCTCACCGAATATTAGTAAACGATGACTTGCTCCACCTGGAATTCACGCAGCTTTGAAAAAACAATGCTGGAGACGAAACACAAAACACGAGCTCACTCGGGTCAGCTGGGGCCCAGCCCCCAACAGTAGGCACCAACTGTAAGCGATGTGCCCAAAACACAATGCCCAGAGGAAGCAGATCTGGCCCCGCTCCCCCGTGGCAGCTGACCTTTCTGAAACAAAGGTCAAAGAAAGACAGGTCCCAAAAGCATTCTCCGTCAGATCAGTTTGAGAACTGGGAAGAGATCTTCCCTCCATAGTCCCACGTGAGGGCAGAATCACGGTTGTTATGCCCCAGGTCACCTGCATTTCCAGAGCCAAGCTCTTGACTTGACAGCAGAACTTACAAAGGAGCCCTCTCCAGCACCCGCCCCCACCCCTTCCTCTCCTGGGTTTGGTTTGAAGTGCTGAATGCGTGATAACACAATCCTTAATGCTGGGATGGCAACAAAACACACTGATAGGGCCCACCCAGTAGCTTAGCAACTGTTTTTATGTCTTTAGGCTTTTGTGTGTGTGTACGTGAGAGAGAAGTGGAGAAAAGGAGAAAAAGCTTTGTCAAAGTGAATGTCACGCCACAGTACTTCTTTCTACTTCAGGGGGGTAGGGGCGAGGAGGGGTCTTGGCCAAATGGTCATTGTGAGCTGTGAAGCCTTTCATTCTGCCGCGGTGCAGGGGACGGGGCTCCAAGGCAATAGGAAGTGCCTCTTCCCTTCTCTTAGAAGGCACGGTGCACACTAGCTGTCTAAGAAGGCATTTTGAGTCTCCACTGGCTGCAATTGATTGAAAGTAAGCAGGCTCTATCTCTTTGGGCCAGGCATTTAGGAAATCGTCTGAGAGAGTCCCACTCCAATGGTCCAAAGGTCTCCTGCTTCCTTGTTATTGTCTTTGTAGAAAACAGGCAGATGATGGGGCGCCTGGGTGGCTCAGTTGGTTGGGTGTCTACCTTTGGCTTGGGTCATGATCTCAGAGTCTTGGGATAAAGTTCCGAGTTGGGCTCCCTGCTTGGCGGGAGTCTGCTTCTGCCTCTTCTCTCCACTTGTGCTTTCTCTCACTATCTCTATCTGTCTCTCTCTCTCTAATAAATAAATAAAATCTTTTTTTTAAAAAAAAAGAAAAAGAAAACAGGTAGATGAAAGATTTCAACAGACAGGGCCTAAGCCCAGGTGACTACCCTTTCCTTCAAGGCAACAAAGTTGAGCACTGCCGTGGGTCTAACCTAAAGCTAGAGTATCTGGGGAGGGAGGGGGGCCACCAGAAGACCAAAAAGAATCCCCAACGATCTCTGAAACCAAAGGATAAAGAAAGAAGAATGGAAAAATGGCCTTCCTTGTAGGCCTGGGGGGCAGTCTGTGTCACACAGGAGAAAGGGGACAGAGAGCAGGCTGAAGGCTGGATCACAAGACTAGCTTGCAGAGCAATGGGGATGGGGGCAAGGGAGCCTCAGACCATCTCCTTCAGCGTCTCGGACTACATGCATGGTGCTGCATTAGGGTGAGTGCCTGCTCTGATCACTGAGGAATATTTGGGGTAACAGAGCATGAGCACTGGCCTGAGATCCCCCATGAATTAGAGCAAGGGAACTTGCAAATCAAATATACAATTAGGTTATCATCTCACACCTGTCAGAATGGCTAAAATCAACATAGATACATACATACATACATACATACATACATACAATGGAATATTCTTCAACCATCAAAAAGAATGAAATCTTGCCATCTGCAACAACGTGGCTGGATCCAAACAATATCATGCTGAGCATACTGAAACATGCCAGTCACAGAAAGACAAATACCATATGATCTCACTCCTAGATGGAATTTAAGAAACAAAACAAATGAACAAAGGAAAAAAAGAGAGAGACAAAGCAAGAAACAGACTCAACTATAGAGAACAAACTGATGTTTGAGGAGGTGCTTTGGGGGATGGGCAAAATAGGGGATGGGGATTAAAGAGTACACTTATTATGATGAAAACAGAATGATTTAAAAAATAAGTGAAAGTCAAAAGTTGTTTTTTCTGACTCTAATTACAGTTCTTGCTTCCCGTTCCCATTCTTTGGAGGCAAGAGGAGAAATCTGAGTGGCTCCCCACTCAGACCCTCCAACTCCCCAGGAACTCAATTATCAGAGTCCAACACTGGGCTGGAAAAAGCCAAAATGAAGATGCTAAAACAGTCGTGTTCTAAGGACTATCACAGCTTGAAGTTAGAAAGCACATGGCCATCTTCTAGCACATGAAAATACAACCCGCTTAATCTTCATAAGAACCTGAAGAGATGGATACTATTATTGGGCATTTTACAGTTGAGGGAACTGAGCCAGAAAGAGTTCAAGTGACTTACCCAAGGTCACAAAGTTAATAAGTAATAAAGATCAAAATACCAAGAGTTCAGCTTCAGAGTCCATATACTTATGTCATGGTATCTCAGAGGAGCTGGCTCTGTCCAGTAGGCCAAAGTGACATCTGTCTCCTTTCTCCCCACTGGTCCAGAGTTCCTTCTACCTCCATCTTCACCTGTGGTCTTAGAGAGGACCTGGTGCACACGCACCTCATGTTCTGGCTAGAAGGAAGGGGTCCTGGCAGCTCCCCAAGATCTGCCGGGCCTCCCGATATGTGCTATATCACTTTCAAATATATCCCGATTATTACCGCCATACTTCACCTGAACCGTCCTAATGAAATATGAGTGGATATTAACTAAGCTGTAAAATCCATAAAACTGCTGCTTTACAAGAGACACTTACTTATGAATCAGCAGTTGGGTTAATTCATTATTTAGTAGGCTTGTTATTTATAGCATATTACAGCTTGGTAAATTATTTATATGTGCTTGTTTCTGTGCATGATTTTCCCTTAAGAGAGGGAAAATGTTTATCAACCACACACAAGGAGGCTGTTTTCAGTCAGAGGCCTGTTGTTAAAATAGGTCGGGCCAGTTTCTCTGTCTTACTTCCTGCTCAGGTCCAAGGGCTGGCAGAACTGTAACGGAATCAGTCCATTGAAGGAGGGCGATGGTCACTGTAGGGTAGCATTCCCCAGTGGATACAGGTTATCAGATAAAGACTCTGTAGGCTAATGAGTTTGGTTACTACTAGGTTAAAGTAAAAGTTTCAAAGCTGCAAGACTTCTAAAAGCCTCTAATATAATAAGGTCTCTCTTAAATTTCCAAGCAGAGGGCATGTAATGAATTATTTGATGACAGAGTCCTTTTGTTAAAAAAAGATTTTATTTATTTATTTGACAGAGAGAGAGAGATCATAAGTAGGCAGAGAGGCAGGCAGAGAGAGAGAGGAGGAAGCAGGCTCCCTGCTGAGGAAAGAGCCCGATGCGGGCCTCGATCCCAGGACCCTGAGATCATGACCTGAGCCGAAGGCAGAGGCTTTAACCCACTGAGCCACCTAGGCGCCCTATGACAGAGTTCTTTTTATGTGCAAAACTTATGGGACTAGAACGTACTTCACAAACATTCCCTTAGGGGTACCTGGACGGCTCAGTCAGTTAGTTAAACATCTGATTCTTGGTTTCAATTCAAACCATGATCTCAGAGTCATGGGATCGAGTCCCACGTCAAGCTCCATGCTCAGTGGGGAGTCTGCTTGAGATTCTGTCTCCCTCTCCTGCCCCCTGTCTCTCCCTTGCTCATTTTCACATGTGCTCTCTCTAAAATAAATCTGAAGGAAGGAAGGAAGGAAGGAAGGAAGGAAGGAAGGAAGGAAGGAAGGAAGGAAGGAAGGGAGGAAGAATCCCCTAAGAAGTATTTCTCATGCTTAAAGAGAGCTTCCACTTGGTAAAGAGGAGGGGCTGAACTCCCCCATCTTGTCCTTCCATGAGAAATGACAAGGAAATGGTCAACACAGACCAATCTACTGGCATAACACATAAGCAATCTAATCCAGTTATACCTAAGATCTGCACCACAACATTCAACACACTCTTGTATTGCTTTTGTTTGTTCATTGCTTTGTGTCTTCCTTCTGCTCCCTAAAATGACAATGCTTTGGTGCACCTGGGTGGTTCAGTCAGTTAAACATGTGCCTTTGGCTCAGGTCATGGTCTCAGGGTCCTGGGATCGAACCCTACATCCCCCACATCGGGCTCCCTGCTTGGTGGGAAGTCTGCTTCTCTCTCCCCCTCTCCCTCTGTGCTCTCCCTCTGTCTCTCAAATAAATAAATAAAATCATTTTAAGAAATAAAAAATAAAATGAAATGACAATGCTTCAATATGGCAGCAACTGTCTCCTCCTTTTCTGGTCCCCTCTTCACACTGCATGACCAACACCGGGTCCTGGCCAACCAGAGAATAAGCAACAAATATTAAGTAGCGGTAAGAATCAGCTACTTCAGGCCTCAGCTGTCTGGGCTGATATTTCTTCCAGGAAAAGTAGAAAAGCAGACAGTATATCATGGGGCAAAGTCCATAAAGTTAAATGGTGGCAGAGGTCAGAGGAAAAAGGGAATTGAAGGTGGTAGGACCTTTGGGGCCAGGCTTCAAGGGGCTGGCCAGCCTGCTCTGTGTGAGCAGTTCGTCCGGTAAGGAAAGCAGCTGGCACACTGGTCAGAAACCTGGACTCCACTCTCCGATCATCTGAATTGGTTTTTTGGTTTGTTGTTGTTGTTGTTGTTTGGTTGTTTTTTGGTTTTTTGGTTTTTTTTTTACTCTGTGATTTGTTCTCCAACTGGAGCCACAGAGTAAGGTTTTCATTGAAAAAGTCAATGCTTTTCTTTTGGATGTGAATTTTAAAGATTCGCTATATTCATAAGCCCAATTTGATTCCATTCAGCAGGGTCAACATTTTTCTCATTTGAAGGACATCCTGATTTTATGAAAATTCATAGGACTATATAGCACCCACTTACCAGAAATTCATTTCATCGCAGTCGCTGCTGAGATCCATCTCTCAGGTCAGGGATACCTATCACCTATGATAAAGTCTTTCAACTGTTAAAGAACCACAGATAGCTAAAACAATTACTCAGAGTAATTGAAATACACTTCCTAATCTGAATAAGTTACTTTCTTTTGAGGCTTTTGGAAAACGTTAGCGTAGCTCTCTGGGTGGAAAGAACCAGAACAGGGGCCCCAGCAATGCCATGTCTAAAACTGTGTAACTCAGAGCAAGTCCCTTCCTCTCTGGGCCTCTTTCCTCTTTCTGTCAGATCAGAGCATTGACCAAAAAGGTGTCTGAGATCCCAGCATTCTAGGATGACCTTGAAGTATTGACAGAGAAAGGGGGAAACCAACTATTAGGATGTTGACTTATGAAGACCTATGTTTAACGACATCCGTCAACAACAGAGGCATCATACCTACGGGGCCCGTTAGGACCTCTTCCGAAGAAACACACCACAAGGAACCTTTGGCCTAGAGCTCATCTGCCTTATGTCGAGGTAACATCTCTGCTCCCCTGCAGTAGCTCTGTCAGTAGAGATAGGGGCCTCCCATTACACGAAGCACATGCATCACTGCCTCCAGTAGACTCAGAAACATAACTGCTAATGGTTAAAGTGAACGTTCTGGGCTCAGGTCGATTTAGATTCAAAATTTTGCTCTGCCAACTTTCTGGACATGTGACTTGGACAAGTCCGTCAATCTCTCTAGAGAGTCAGGCTTCTCCTTTGTAAGATTCAATGAAATAATACATAGAAAGCACTCAGTGGAGGAACTGACCCCTAAACACTCAAAACCTAGCTGCTCTTCTTATTCTCACCATGTTATTAACTGAAGCATCTTAGCCATCTCCCCATACAGCCAAGCTAATCTACTCCCTGTCTTTCCAACGCTTCTGATATCTAACCAGCCCTACACCATTGTTTGAGCTGTACCCATGGCCTGAACTTGAACTGCTTGTCCTCCATGAACCATCCCCGACCACTTCAACTAGCAGGAATTGTTTTTTCCTCTAAACACCTGGTCCTCTACTACTAAACCACTCGCTCAAGAATTAATCACAAAACCAACTTGTGGTCGGACCCGTAAATTCCAAGCAGAAACAGCTTCAGTTTTCATGCATGACTGCTACGATGGCAGAAACTGATTGCTGTCCCCTGGCTCGCCCTTCAGTGCCTAGCATAGAGCAGTGGCTCCAACAAATACATTTGGCTTTTTTATTTGCCTATGGAGAAACCTAGCTCCATCTTTCCAGGAAAAGTTCCACTAGAAGTTTCTTTGGGCCTGTGTAATCCAATATGGTAGCCAGTCACCACATATGGATGGCTATTGGGCACCTGAAATGTAACCAGTCCAAAACAAGACATGCTATAAGTGTAAACTACACACCAGATTTCTAAGGCTTAATACAAAAACAAACAAACAAAAAAAAGGTAAGATGTCTTTCATCTTACTTACATGTTGAAATGTTAATATTTTGGATATATTAAGTTAAATAACATAGAGTATTAAAGTCAATTTCACATGTTTCTTTTTTCACATGTTTCTTTTTACATTTTTAAAAAATCTTTCATATATATGTGTGTGTGTGTATATATATATATATGGAAACTCTTCACCCAATGTAGGGTTCAAGTCGCATGCTCTGGTGACCAAGCCAGCCAGGCACCCCCCTTTTTCACATTTTTTATGCGACTAGTAGAAATTTAAAATTATATATGTGACACACGCTATAATTCTATCGTATAGCACTGCTGGGGCCTGGCCTTTTGAAACTATAAAGCATGTGAACACACCGATAATTAGATGCACTAATTATTTTACCACTGTTCTTTTCAGAGAACTCCTCTAACAACCTGCTGGTGTTTGAATTTCATGTCTGTTCTGATCTAGCGCCATAGGTGTGAACTGTTCTCGGGTCCTTGGAGAATGGGAGCTCCCGATGCATGTGGCAGATGGGGACCCATTGGCAGAGTATGCGGCAAAGGGATGTGCTCTGGTCAGACCATCTCTTTCCTGCTTGAAATGTTTTCGTTATTAATTAAGAAGCTTGAAAGCTCCCTGGTGAAATACTAAAATAAAATATGGTCAAGTGGTTTATGCATGCAAGTGGATTGGATGGCAATGGAACAACCTCAGTGATCAGTGGTGGATAATGTTATTGATTTTAAGGCAGTAGCTGCAGAACTAAGGAGTTTCCACTGATCAGCAATCACTCAGGAACTCCTGGTATATCCAGGAAGACCGTTTTTACCTTCGCACCCATTGAGGCTACAAAAGCAGCCTCCCAAATCAGAACCTCATCTTCGTCACAGCACTATTCAAGCCTGGAAATTGAATGTTGTGTGCGTGTAACTTCTCCAGGTGCTGGGGTCTGCAGAGGACATCAGATAGAGCTCCGACACCCAAAGGTCATATTCTAATGGGCTTCCTGTGGTCCACAGTGTTAGGGAAGGCTTCATGGGAGAGTTGAGGCTGGAGCTGACCCCAAAGGGGCAGAACACATAAGATAAGAGAGCATTCGTTATGGCACAAGATGTTACAGCAAAGGACAAGAAGGTTGAGAGGGAGAAGGAAAACAGAAGGATGTGCATCTTGGGACATACCATTGGTGGGAAGAGAGGAAGTGGCAAAGAAGAAATGTATCTGTGAGACTTTGGATGGGTTTCAATTTTCTTATCAACCAAGGTGGATGTTATCCACACTATCCTATCATGAATCTTAAATGAGTTACTGCACATGAAAGCACCGAACATTATACTTGGCCCGTTGGAGACACTCCATCATTGCTTCCTCCCCCCCCCCCGCCTCCCACTCATCTTTCACATTGGGCTTAGAGCTCTTGGTTTCTGACCCAGTCATCTGGATTTATACCTGCCACCACTGTTGAGCCCCCTAAATTCTAGCCTATGACGTTCCTAACCTTGAGGTTGATCTATCTTGCTACTAGAGAGGATTTCAGGTGCTTGTTAACCCATGAAGAGCCAGTCCACCTCAGTAAAGACAAAGGGAAGTGAATGAAGCTCCCACAGAAAAAGAGGAGCCACAAATGTCATTACAACCGATAGAAAAATGACATTAGTCTCAGCAAGTGAGTATTCTCTCTCTGAACGCATGTTTTAAACCGGACTGACGGACACAAACAGACCATTTCCTCAGCTAATCCGACTTCCCCTGGGAGACTCCATTTTAAATCTGTTTCCTAGGGATATCAGTCCAAAGTGCAATTGTGCCTGGGCAAAGCATTGCCAGATCTGCAAAGCAAGCACTTCATATGCCCTCTGTTTTAAGGACACAGACAGCCAGGAGCATGGGGGCAGGGAGATTATCTCTTTTAACACACCTTCTTCGTCACCCTTACCACTACCTCACATGCTTCAGAACAGACGGCAGTGGCACTGTTCGTTCCTGGGGCGGGTCGAGGGGTGGTGGTAGGGGATCTGTTATGTGAAGTCACAAAGTGATGCTGGACAACCTGGGCACAGAATAGGCCAAGCTCACAGAATAAGCTAAACAGTGGGCCTGCCAATGGGAGCAGGCAGAAGTCTGGGAGGCACCAAGGATCTGAAGATCTTCCTTCAGAAATCACCTGTCAAGTCACTTCAGATGAGAGGAGAGGATCGAGGCCTGCGTCAGCAAGGAACCTACTTGTTCTTTTTCCCTCTGTCCTTTCCCCAGCATGTGCCTGTGCACTCCTGCGCTCTTTCTCTTTCTCTCTCTCTCTCTTTCAAAAATGAATAAAGTCTTTTTTAAAAAAAATGAAGGACTTTTAGAAAACACGGTGACCTCAGAGAGGGGGTATATATACTACCTGGGGCAGGAGGGGCCCTTCTGGGGCAGACAGAAATATCACATGTCTAAATCTACATCCTGATCTGGGTAGTATTTACACAAATGGATACATGAAAAAATTCAGTGAAACTGTGTACATTTTCCTTATGTCAGTAATATCTCATTTAAAAAGGATTTTTTTTTAAGTTATTAAAGGAGCCCATTGGGCACCTGGGTGGCTCAGTGGGTTAAGCCTCTGCCTTCGGCTTCAGGTCATGATCCCAGGGTCCTGGGATCGAGTCCCACATTGGGCTCTCTGCTCAGCAGGGAGCCTGCTTCCTCCTCTCTCTCTGCCTACTTGTGATCTCTCTCTCCATCAAATAAATAAATAAATAAAATATTTTTAAATAAATAAATAATAAAAAATAAAGGAGCCCATGGAGAGGCCTACAGGAAGACTCAAGCCTTGCTGGTGCCACATGATAACTGTCACAGAGCTTCCAGAAAGCAATTTGCCACCATGTATCAGGTGCCTTAAAATAGATTCTAAACCTCTGAGGCAGTAATCCCATTTCCCGGTGTCTCTCCTAAGGAAATAAATCTGATACTTGAGAGAAACTACGTGTAGGCTGATGGTCAGACAGATAACCGAATAGAAGATGTACTTGCTTGTGAGACACTAGGCTTTGTCTGTGGATATCAGGTTTAAAAGGCAGGATATAACACCTCGTTTGTACATGATAACTAGTCCTGGCCAAAAAAAACACAGGGAACAAAAAAGGGAAAAAATATCCCACAATTACAACATTTAAAAGGTCAAGGTCACGACAATCACGGAATGGCAGGTGATGCATTTTATGAGTCTCTGTCCTAAGGTTGTCTTCGAATCACTTTGTATCTGTGCACAAAATGTCTACTATCTGTTGTTTTCTGTGTAATGATAGTACTTTCCCCCCGAAACTCAAGGGATGGGGAACCTAGAGCTGTCAAGATGGCTCCGCTCTTCACAGATGCACCAGCCAGAGAGATGAACCTTAGCTTAACAAAATGATGCTTCTCAAGACAATACCACACTCTACCCGGACTCTCTTATGTTACTACCATGGCTTTCCATATTTTCCACAACACTTTTATATAAATACATCAAAGTCTGAGACAGAGACAATGATAAAAATGCAGATGTGTAGAGAAGCCTCTGGATGGCACAGACCCACGTGTCTCACTAGGCTGGATATGAGACCCGAGGCCCAGTGACCACGCAAAAGCAGTAATGAGCACAAAGGTAAAGCCGCAGATGACCAGTTGTGTCCTTCAGATCCCTGCATTTCCTATGAAATTCTGATCTGGTCTTGATTTATTCTGGCAGGTGAGTGATCCAGAGACAAACAAGTTGAAACTCACATTTTTTCCACTGCCTGTAATAAAAGCAAGCATCTTCAGATGCTTCTCGTCATTCCCTGCTACTTTTTGCATTTCAAACCAAGATTTTGAAATTCCCGTCACTTCTCCGAACTTCTTGAGATTTTTCTCCTTTCTACCTGTGTGAAGTTTGAGGACGATTTCACTTTTCCCCTCTAGGTTTTCCATTAGCTAAGGCCATTAGAGAGAGCCTGAACCCTGTCTTTATGAGGCCTCCTTTGAAGTGGGCTGTCACTGGGTTGATGGCCCAGTTACAAGATTGAAGACTTGGGCTCTGTAAAAAAGTCTGCTCTTGAAAAGTCATTAGTCTCTTCAACAAATGGTGTTGGGAAAACTGAACGGCAACATGCAAAAGGAAGAAACCGAACCACTTTCTTACACCATACACAAAAATAAATTCAAAATGGATTAAAGACCTAAATGTGAGACCTGAAACCATAAAAATCCTAGAAGAGAACACAGGCAGTAACCTCTTTGACATCGGCCGTAGCAACTTTTTTTTCCTATATTTGTCTCCTGAGGCAAGGGAAACAAAAGCAAAAATAAACTATTGGGGCAACATCAAAATAAGAGCTCCTGCATGGCAAAGGAAACAATCAACAGAACTAAAAAGCAACCTACAGAATGGAAGAGGATATTTGCAAATGACATATCCGATAAAGGGTTAGTGTGCAAAATACATAAAGAACTGATACAACTCAACACCCAAAAGACAAATAAACCAATTAAAAAATGGGCCGAAGACATGAACAGACATTTCTCCAAAGAAGACATCCAGATGGCCAACAGACACATGAAAAAGATGTTCATTATCATTTACCATCAGGGAAATCCAAGTCAAAACCACAATGAGATAACATCTCAAACCAGTCAGAATAGCTAAAATCAAAAACACAAAAAACAAGTGTTGGTGAGGATGTGGTTGTGGACAAAAACAAACCCTCTTGTACCATCGGTGGGAATGCAAACTGGTGCAGTCACTATGGAAAATAGTATGGGGGCTCCTCAAAAAGTTAAAAATAGAACTACCTTCTGACCCAGAAATCGTCCTACTGGGTATTTACCCAAAGAATATAAAAACACTAATTCAAAAGGATACATGCACCCTGATGTTTAAAACAGCCTTCATTACTAGAGCCAAATTAGGCAATCAGCCCAAATGTTCATCGATTGATGAATGGTATATATGGGAATACACACACACACAATGAAATATTATTCAGCCATAGAAAGAATGAAATCTTGCCATTTGCAATGAGATGGATGGAGCTAGAGAGTATAATGTTAAGCAAAACAAGTCAGTCTGCAAAATACAAATACCATGATTTCACTCATACGTGGAGTTTAAGAAACACAACAAGGGAAGAAAAGAGAAAAATCAAGAAACAGACACTTAACTTTCAGAGAGGAGGTGGGCGAGGTGGGGGAGGGGGGATATAGGTGATGGGGATGAAGGAGGGCACTTGTGATGAGCACAGGATGATCTAGGTAAGTGCTGAATCACTATATTGTACACCTGAAACTGACAGAATGCTGTATGTTAACTAACCGAAATTAAAATTGTTCTTAAAAAGTCATTAGTGAGATCCTCAGGCCCAAGGTTTTGCACCCAATGCGGAAATTCCCAGGGCATTTTACCTCCAGTGAATACATGAATTCCATTAATCCACTTATACTTTTCTAAGTATGGGGAAATTGTTACATGTGCAGAATACAATCAGTAGAAGGAAGAGGGGGGAAGAGGAGGATGCTAGGGGTTATATTGTTTTATTTTAAAGCAATAAAAGAATAAGTGTCAAGAAACTGTCTCAGGATTTTCATTTTTCCAGAACTTTTCTTCCTTTTAGGTCTCCGAAACCCCACTGTAAACCTGGCGATTAATCTATAATTGCAGTACACTGGATTAAGGACCAAATCGTAAACATGAGGAAAAAGAGATCTTTCCAGAATCTGACAAAAAATGGCCAGGAGACAACTCAGAGATACCACGATGTTATTATATAGAGACAGACAAAATGCCACCCCCTGACTCCGCTGAAAGCAAAACACTTGGCTAACCTGCTCGGCAGTCTCTTCATCTGTAAAAGGAAGGGCTCCAACAAAAGAACCTTTCAGTTTTCAGATTCTCTGGTACAAAATGGGAACCAAATAGGGGATTCAGGAGGCAAGGCTCTATTGAGGAAGCCATCTGCTGGCTCCTCCTTAGTGAGGCCCAGCCACTGGGACATTCCACAGCACACAGGCCTTGTCCAACTACATTCTGGACCCTGCTCCTCGGTTCTCAGAACCGAGAGGCTTCGGAAATGGCTCTCTTCTACTAAAATGTCCCCAACAGCTGTACTTGAGGGCTGGGAGGAACGCACACGTTCTGTTCCAGGGGCCTACAAAGGGGTCAGGCCTGTCTCAGGCAGAAGACACCCAAGGCAACAATGCTTCTCTTCACATGAGCTTTCCCACCTGTCAACAGATGCTTAAAGCAACAGGATGAATGCGGAACAGCTGAGTTGGACACCAAAGTAGAGCGAGGCAGCTGTTCTTGCCTTTGAGTATAAAAAGGATGGCAGTAATGTGGAAAAGGGTCTGGTGACGTACAAATATGATCCCTTTGCACATTCTCTTCTTGCCACACATTTTAAGGCTTGGGTTATTTAACTGAAGAAACTGTAGACCAACCGAAAGTTTTACGTATGGCAAGGCTGAAGAAGTCAAAATTGCAGGAGACAAAGGGTACTGCTGTGTTACCGTGGGAAGGGGAGGGAGAGCCCAGGGATCACTGCCCTGCAGAATCAAACTTCAACGGGAAGACTGGATTTGATCACATTGTTCAGAAAAAGTTCATCTTCCTGCCAGAACTTAAGTGTGAATCAGCCGAAGATCACTTATGTGAATGTTTAAATAAAGGTTAATACAACTGTTGCTTAAACCTACAGAAAGTGGATCTTAAGCTCCTACACGTAAATTTAGGATGCATTATGACTATGAAGGGGACTGGAATATGCCACCCTCAAATGCACCACTTTGATAGAAGGATTATATTGAGCTGAAGACCACTGAGACACAGCAGATGCGGAAGGAGCTCTCTGCCCTCCCCCTTTCTGCCTAAAAAGCTGGGCATCGTTTTCCTGTCATGAAAGGGTCCTCTCTCCACGCTCCTGCACCAGAAAGAGGAGACAAGTATTATCCCTGGAGACAAAGTCAGCACTGAGGTGGGTCTCCACCACAAACCTTACTGAAATAACCACATCCTCTTTAAGTTTCCCCCATATATTTACCTTCCCATAATTCACCCCCCTCCCCAGATATCCAAGGTTCTTTTCCTTTGTGTGGCCACTTCTCCACAAATATATCACCCTGTGTTGAAATAGCACATAAACCCCTGGGTTTAACCACCTCGTTGGGTCTTTATTTCTTTTCTACAAAGGCCCATTGTGCACATTAAAAATAAAATATTAACCTCAAAATCTGTATGCCTCTGCTCCTGTTAGTCTGTCTTCTGGTCAGTCTAGTTTGCAGGTCCCAGTAACAGAACCTAAGAGGGTAAAGGAAAAACCTGCTTCTGTCCCCTATAATTACAAAGATAATTTTTATTTTACATTCTAAAACTTCGAAAAGCTCTGGGTCTAAACCATGATAGACAACAATTCTGAAAAAAATTATTAAGATTATGGTATTTATCACCAACTTCTACTGTTTCCAAAATTTATATCTTGTGTTTTGTGTCCATTATTATGTTCGACAATTTTATTAAAAGCTAAAATATTATGAAAAGGCTGAGCACTGACATTTAATCCAAAGTTCATGAGGTCATACAGTTTATGCTAAATGCTCATTTAGTGTAAAACAAATTTTCATCCCTTATATTTTATCATTGATATTTTAAATTCTGTGAGCGGAAAAAGTTGATACTAATTCATTTTTATTTGCCCTTTAAGTAGTTTTTCATTAAAAAATGGTGAAGTACATGGGATCACCATGGAAAATAAAAGAAAATAGAAAAAAAAATAGAAAAAAAACCCAGCCACAGTTCACCACCAAATCATATCCACTGTTAGCCTCCTGGGAAATATCTTCCCATTCTATTTCTCGATGTACTAAGGTTTGTTGGTGCTGTTTCTGTTAACGGCTTTATCAAGATATAATTCGCATTAACATACAACTCACCCATTTAAAATGTACCATTCCAAAGTCACAGAGATAAAAGGGACAGCAAGGGGAATATAGTCAGCGGCACTGTAATAGTGACACACGGTGACAGATGGCGGCTACACTTGTGAGCACAGCATAACTTGTAGACTCGTCAAACTCCTATGCTGTACACCTGAAACTAATGTGCCATCTGTACTTCCATTAAAACAAATAAATCTCAAAATGAAATGTACCATTCAATGTTCTTCAGTATATTCGTGGATACGTGCAACCCTCACCATAGCCGATACTAAAGCATTCACATCATGCCCAAAAGAAACCCCCCACCCCTTACCCATTATCCATCCTAAGCAACAACTAATCTACTTTGTCTCCGTAGATTTGCCTGCTGTTGTGTTGGTTTCAGTTTCTAATGATACCATATATTTGTGTGGGTTTTCTGTTCAGTTCACATTCTAGCATGTACATTTCCTAATGTTAATTACCAAGTTTTGGTTTACAAAATAATGATTGCATAATAGTTCGTCAAGTAGATTTATGGTAATATATTCAACGAGTTGTTAAACGGAAATTCAGCTACTTTCCACTTCTCTTTGTTCTGATCAGTTTAAGCTACACTGTCCCTGCTCAAAAACAATCGGTTAGAGATTCATGCCAATGAATTCCAGTCCCCGCCTGCGACATTAGGGTAACGTCAGCCTTTCTGCAGGCCTCTATTTCTCCCTCTCAGTCAGGCTTTACTGCTCAGCTAGAATTCTGCCCATGCAAACCGTGGCATGAGTGTCTAACCTTGTCAAGGGGAAACTAGGGCTCGAAAGTGCCCCATGTGACAAGCTGTCAGATGCCGGACGCCTGGTGTCCTGTTATCGTCCCAATCTGATCACTATCACACGCGGAATACCATTCCTTGGTTCCGCTCTGCAATCTGATCCTTCGGGGTACAGCCAGAAGCACGTGGCAATCAGGCAACCCGAAGAATCTAGTCCCCACTCAGGAAGGAAGTAGGCAAGAGGCTTCCAGGAGCATTCACAGGAGGGGAAGCTGCACATTCCGCCCTCGCTGAATATGAAAACTGCGGGAACAAAAACCCAGCAAATCTGGAGGGGGCTTGAGTTTTCAGGTCATCATCCGCAGTAATCCAAAACCGATAATGACCACCATTAAGGACATCTTAATACTAACTGCAGGAAACCCTCATCGAGAAGCGACAGGCTTTTATAGGCACTATCTCATTTAAGCCTCACAATGCGAACTCAAAGGTACACATTTCTATTATTTATCCCCATCGGGCAGATAAAGAACTTGAGGCTCCTGTGTTCAGTAATTTGTTCAAGTTCACACAGCCTACTGTGCCCCCCTCCCCTCCAAAAGGGGCAGAGGCAGAATTCAATCCAGGCCTTCCCCATCCCAACGTTCGAGCTCTCTGATTCATTTAAATGCCAACTAGTTGCTATGAAAGAGAAGGAAAAAGGCACAATTGCCTATTTATTAGAACGCCTCCTTTTTCCCAAGACCCGGGCATCATACATACATACATACATACATACATACATACATGGGGACAGCCAGTACCTCTGCGACTGAAAGTCATCTCCATTTTACAGTTCAACAAACCAAGACTTTGAAAGGTTAACAGATTTGTCTCAGACCTCATAGCTACCTGCGATGAAACTGCTGAATTCCAACAAACAAATTTTACTGCTAAACTCCAGCTTCAAGAAAAATGCCTTCATTGATAAAGTCGGGGCCCATGGAAACAACATGATTTGAAGACCCAAGTCTCAGGAAATTGCTCTTTGGCCACATTGAAGGAAAGCAGGTTAAACTGGCTCCAGAGGCAATAAGTTTTGAATACTTGGTTTCCAAACATAAGATAAACTCAATGGAAATGATATAATTTTCCTCACAACTGGAGAATTGTGCATCACATGTAAATGTGCACTCCGTCAAAGCTTTGTAGTTCACCTTTACGCTTAACAGACCTCTTGGGAAGCAGAAAAATATGACAATTATGCAAATAGCAGTGTTGAGCCAATTACATGGAAAAGTGGGTGTACTTAAAAGAAAAAAAAAGGTTTGGCAAAATGTAAGCTTCCCTCCTTAACAATAGAGAACTTAAATTCAAAGACATTTTTGGCAAATAGGAGAGCCTAGGTGGCTCTCGGCTCTCTCTCTCTCTCTAGGTGTTATTAGCACCAGAGGGCTCCTCATCCTTTGTTTTTCGCTTTTAATAACCCAAGTGCTTTCTAATGGTATTTTAAGTGAGTTGCTAAAATGTTCAGGATTCATTTCCCCGTGTTAAGCTCCACTGAGATGATTTTCAGCGGGCAAATAAAAATAAGCATTTAAAAGATTTCTTTGCTCATCAAATGGTGAAGAAATCCATTCCTTTTAGCCTGCTCCATGCTTGAAAAGGTTAGTGTGGCCTTTGGAAAATACCAGGTTGTGCATTCCATACAC
Source organism: Spilogale gracilis (assembly GCA_004023965.1). NCBI lineage: Eukaryota > Metazoa > Chordata > Mammalia > Carnivora > Mephitidae > Spilogale > Spilogale gracilis. The sequence goes on from PITA01000914.1 coordinate 65,243, forward strand.
TGTTAATGATTCCCGGGACGCGCTGACACTTGCAAGTACATCTTAACCTTTTTAAAATGGGGCCTCCATTGTCTTACCTTAATAAGCAGTTTGTTCACCTTATGTCTTACAAAGGCCACCGCAGTGGAAAACACTAAAAGACGTAAAGCTGCACAGACCGAGGGGCGGAACAGAAAGAGGGCGGAGCTCGCTTACACCACATACAACCTGCAGAGGGCGCCGGCCCCGCCTCCGCCCACAGTCTGGGAAGGACAGGGGCTGGCTCCTTCAACACCCAGGAAGGACTCCTCTGCTCCCTAGCTCCCTATCTGTAGCTGTGTGCAGTTCATTCTGGTACATCCATGTGTCCCCCGCTAGCCACCCAGCTCCAGGCTCACCAAGTGGCCCCTGTGGTTTAGAGAACCAGACTGAGAAGACACCTGCTGTATTCATTTGACTCTCCCGCTTCAACGCCTCCCACAGTCTGGCAGCAAGGGCCCTAACCTGCCCCTGTCTTTCCAATTCTAGGTCTCAGGAAGCCCTACACGTTCTTCAGCACAGCTCCAGGGTCCCCTGTGTCGGGTGCGCTGGCCCCTCCTCTGTACTCCCATGGGACTTCCTTTCTTCTAGCAGCTTGAAAGATTTATTGGATATCAATCATCGGGCTGAGCTCGGTGGTGACAGATTCCCACAGTCCCTGTCCTCAGCGAGCTCAAGACCAGTTGGTTGCCTTTCTGTGGAGTCTTTGTGACATTAAAAACAGTGAGTGCAGAGATCTTTTTCTGTATAAATTGCAGTGTGTCCCTTACCATGGCTGACTCTCCAGGGTCCTAGCACCAGAGTACTTTGAAAGGGGCTGGAAGAAGGGGCATGTGTCCATGGGGGGGGGGGAGACAGAAAGAAAATTTATGGAGACCATTTTTGGAAGAAAAGGCTATTTCGGAACTTCTCTGGTCTCTCCACCTCCCAGGCAGAGAAATTTTCCTTTCCACCCTCCCTCACCTCAACGCGGGTTCACCACAGCTTACAGTAAGTGGCCAACTGGCATGTCTGTCTTGCCCGGTGGCCACTGAGCAGCTTAAAAGCAGCATCTGAGTCTATTCTTTCCCACATCCCTTCTAGCAGCTAGCCCTTTGCACGGCACATTCCACACCCTCCCTATTACTTGCCGGAGGAACAAATAAATAAAGGCAAGTGAGTGCTGGTTAGTGGCAGGTCTTGATTATTAGACTGAGGAATTTGAACTTGGTCATGCATCATTTTTTCATGAGATAAGTCAGAAGAAATAAAGCTTCTAAAGGAAATGTATATTCATTTGTGTTTCCTATAGAATTAAAAATTCCAGCTCCCCCAGTCTCAAACGAGATATTAAAAACTCTATTGGACAATCTGTTTGTGGGAAATGAGGAACCATTTAGGATTCATCAGAGCAAAGAGGTTTACTTGAGCCTTGAGGTGGAGAGAAATGGTATTATAAATCCATTTTAAAAAGAAAAGCCAAAAACGCCTAGAAAGCATTTTGCAGTACAAGAGAAAAGCAATTTACTTGTTACTGCTTCAATTTCTTAAATCATCTGGCTTCATAGATCAACACTAACTCTCTTTAAATCTACCAAATGAAATTCCATCCAGTGACTCATTACCCAGGGCGAGCTGCAAATTGTGATTTGTGATTCCAGTAGTTCCTCCAGGAAATGCGGAGAAAAGGATTGTCCAGGAAAACAACAGAGCCCCGCATGTGTGTGAATAGATGCTGTTTACACGCTTTCCCGATCCTGCTCCATTATGTCCAGAATTGGGAAGATGAATCCAAAATGGCCCCACGACTTCTCGGACAGGTGTTTCAAACTAGCTGTTGACTCCCGGCCATGGTGTGGCCACAGAATGCAGGCAAGTTAGCGGACTGCAGGAAGTCTGGTTTCACTGTCATTGAGTTCCAGGCAATAGCCCTGAATCCCTAACTCCACGGGGACCGGTCACAGCAGTTTCATCTGGAACAGTCTTTGTTGATCCCTTCATTCACACTTCCCTTGTACATCCAAGGCAAACCATCCTTTACAGGGTAGCATTTGGGCAAAGAAAACCCCAAAACTCAGATATAACTCTCATTCAAACTGGTCTACACTATTCTAGAAATGTGACTACAGGTGTGCAATGGGGGAGTGCAGAGAGTTCCTGGCCTGACCCTACTGCCCAGAATCACCGTCTCATCTCGAAAATGGCTGGCCTTATTCTGTGCGGTATTTGACCCAGTCCTATCTTGTATGGATTTATTGTTTACTTAACGGCTTTGCTGCCAACAATTAACATGAGTATGCAAATAGACATGGTATCCACGTTTTTTTCTCCTCACCAAAAAACGAGGCTCTTTATGGCACACTTAAGAGTCATCAAGTGCTGATCTGGTCCAATTCAGCAAATTTTGCACTAATTATGTTTTCATGGCTGTATTCTTCCACACTTACACAAAAACATCATTTTAATTATCACAAGTTCTTTAACACAAAAACATCATTTTAATTATCACAAGTTCTTTAACCACCTTACTCTTCTGTGAGCACTCGTCCTACTTCCCCAGATTCTGGAAAGCCTACAGTAAAACTTCACAACACACTTTTCCTCTCTCCCCGGATACAATCTGTGTCTCCCCTTCTCTCCCACCCTTTTCCTGCTAGGCAGAATCATCACAGCCGTTCTGGCAAATGTCACTCAAGCAATGAGATCCTGAGAACTATCCCCTGGTTTCTTTTCTCTGTATCCAGAAGCATGTAGGTCATTAACGACAGTCTTGGCTTTGCCAGATGATGCTTACAGACAAGGGAGCTATGAGATCCCCAAGTGACGGGTCTGGTTTCAAGGGGTAGTCGAAGGAGACTTTAGCTCCTAGGACGTGGAACTGGAAATTAGAATATATGAACTGAAATTAGGCTCCGCCTGGCAATACTGAACTTAATGTTTTATCATTTTAACTTGGATTTTATTTTTTCCCCACTAAGAACGGGCTTACAGAAATTCTGAAATCTCATATATTCCTTTCAAAAGAATGCAAAAGGGGTTTTTTTGGTTGTTTTTTGTGTTTGTTTGTTTTTGTTTTTTGGAGATCATGACCTGAGTCAAAGGCAGATGCCCAACGATTGAGCCACCCAGGCACCCCAAGCCCGAATGTTTTGAAACAAGGCAGACTTCCTGGCTCCTTCCCTCTCTTCCTTTTCAGTCTCCTCCTCCTCCTCTTCTTGGTGTGTGTCTCTCTCCTTCCCTTTCTCTCTCTTAAAAAAAGTACCCTACGCATTTTTTTATTCATATTATGGGAATTTTTGACGTGCATACATTGCAAGGGCACTGGGAGGATTAAATGAAATTGGACACATTTGGGGTGGGTGCCGTGAAGTCTAACAGTTTGACCCTCCTTTTCTCCGTCCCTTGCCTTTCCTTCCCTCTGTACCCCCATCCCCCTGCCACCGTCCCATCTGCCTACTTTCTATAGCCATTGTGCCCTTATCTGGCCACACCTGGGAGCTGAAGCCAATTCTAATCTATACACACAGGCACCAAGCCACATAAATACCCGGACTTAGCCTTCCATCTAGCTCGATGCCCCCCTGTTCTTCATAATAAAACGGTCATGTTGAACATTTTCTATCTCGCCCTCATATAGGATGTAAACCGTGTTTGTTTTTTATGAACTTCACAGGGATGGTTCATAAAAATCCCAAAGCAATTTTAAAACTGCAGCAGGTCAGTGGAAAGTGATAGGCTTACAGAGCTTCTTTTCTTTTTTCTTTTTTTTTTTTTTGAAGTGCAAGAAAGTTGCTCTTAGGTTCTAGTTATAAACGATGTGAAAGCCCTAACAGGGGAAATAAAATCACATGATCTCACACACTCACCAGATTGCATACTTGGAAAGAAATTCAGTCCCTAAGTTATTTTTACAAGAAATAATGAGCCAGTCCTCTTTTGCAGAGCCATGGTAGAAAACTTGTGATTTACCAGCTTTCGGAGAGTTCCAAAGAAGCCTGTTAGATTTATTGCTCATTTCTCCAAAGGTCTCCAATGAGACTGCTCTTCTTATCTGGAGTTTGTTTGGTTTCTTTTTCCCCCAGGATCAAGAAAGTATGTACAATCAGCATAAATATTGCTTGGTTGTTCCATCCTTGGGCTTTTACATATCCTGCAAATACTTCTCCAGCATTCGCTCTGTGGAAGACCCTTGCCTCTTGTGGATATTCTTAATGGCTCTCGAACCGCACAGCAGAGGGACCTCTGATCTTTCTGTAGGCAACCATAAGCATGCTAGTGATTATGAAGTTCAAGGACATGGAGGCATTGCTGGCCATGAAGTTCATTATCAGGACTGGACAAGGGGTCTTCTTGCTGGCTATGAAGCTCTCAATAAAACTAGGGCAAGCTGAAGCTAATTCCACTAGTGGGTATTTACCCAAAGAAAACACTAATCCAAAAAATATCTGTACCCCTATGCTTATGGCAGCATTAATTACCATAGCCAAGATAGGGCAGCAAACTAAGTCCCCGTCAATAGATGAATGGATGGAGGAAATGTGAGATGTATATATAATGGAATATTACATGTGTCTATAAAGGACTATTAGCCATAAAAAAGAATGAGATCTTGCCATTTGTGACAATGTGGCTGGAACTAGAGGGCATTATGCTAAGTGAATTAAGTCAGAGAGAGAAAGACAAATATATGATTTCACTTATACGTGGAATCGAAAAAAAAAACCAACCGAACAAATAAAACTGTAGAAACAGACCCATAAATACAAAGAAACTGATGGTTGCCAGAGGGTTGGGGAAAATGGGTAAAAAAGAATTTTTTTAAGAGCAAACTGAAGGGACACTGGCTGCAGCAATCAAGTTGGTGATTGACCCACCACAGAAAATGGAGAGGTCCCCACGTAGATGATTCTCGGAAACAGGCTTACATTTAACTTGATACTCAAAACGGCCAACTGAAAAGCGAAAGACGCAAGCAACCCGGTGTCAGGTTTTATTAAGACCCTCCCAAAAAAGACAGCTTTATTGATTTTTTCCACAAAGTACAGTTTTTTAAAAATAACATCAGCCTGTTCTTATCATAATGGGCTCCACCTTTTGTGGAGTATTTTCATAGACAAAGGTGGGTGGAACCGCTGGCCACACTCACAGCCCCACCCAGGGAAGATGAAAGGAAAGATGAAGTCCTTGTAGCTCTTAGAGTCCCCGACACCAGCTATGAAGACTCGCGAACGAACACACACCATCAAAGCCTGGAAAAACTCAACCCAGCGCCCTTGGAGCTTTTGTTTATGTGCAGGGGCAAACTCAGAAACACTGGAGAAATCGGTCACTCCATCAACCCACTCTGGCTGACCGCATCCCCTCCACCGACAGCTTGCCAGCAGTCGCTCCCCAACCAGGCTGCCCGACTCTCCGTGGGTACCGCAGAGGCTCAGCGGGGGGTTTGTTGCGATTAGATGCAGCCTAACTTCAGCACGTTCATTTTTCACACCGTCGTCTTATTTATTTGCTTGCCGTGTTCTGCAGATTGGTCCCTAATCTCCAAACAGCTTGCGAGCAAGTACCTTTAAATATGTTAAGTCTGATTCCTGCTAACTCCAACGCACCTCTGATTAAATGCTTCGTCAAACTATCAGGAAATATACATATTTTTTTCCTTTTTATTCCCAGCGACCCCCAAGACAGCAAGGCAGAGAGAAAACAGTGCTCGAGGCTGGACTGCCCTCTGCCCCCCTCTCCATGTGCTGGTGCCCAAGGCTCTGCCAAGGAAGGCGAGGACAACTCTGAACACCTGCACTGGTAATCAGTGCATCCCACGGGGACAGCCACTGCAGGATTCGCATCCTAGTGGCTAGTCCCGAGGGTCCTGTCACACCCGGGCAGAGCCACCACATGTGGGCACAAGGATCTTCTGCCTTACCCTCATGGCTGTGTGTATACACATAGCATCGCACGGGCTTCTCGGCTCCATCCCGTTCCAGGCAGACCCTAATGGCAGTGGCCACTTTTGACATCTGTAGGCAGGCAGGGGGTGGATATCCACCTCCTACTTGGCTCCCAATGCCTTCCTCATTTTATAAAGGACGAGCGACCATTGTCTACCACAAAGGAATTCCTCACAATGATTATACCCATTGAAAGCCCTGATGTTTACCACTGCATTCCCAGATCTTTCCAATTAAAAATGCTAAAAATTCCTACAAAAACGAATAATTGATCATGTCATTAGTAAGTCACTTATTCATTTTCATGGTTGAACATTTTGACTAAACACTGTACCCCTCAAGTGGGTTTCAGTGTTTGCTCTTCAGTGTTTTATGAAGCAATGAGACTAATAAAGGTAAAATAAGGGCTTTTTCCCCCTAATTCCTGAAAGGAAGCTTACTCATCCACATACATGGGCACAACTGCCCCAATCTGGGCATCAGTGGGATGCCTTTTTTTCTTTTTAATCTAAGGCAGTGGGTATAAACAGATCCATAATTCAAAGCTACAAATAGGTTGAAGAACGTCATGGCAAATCAAAAGCTTAAGAATCAGTAGAATGGGGCGCTTGGGTGGCTCAGTTGGTTAAGCGACTGCCTTCAGCTCAGGTCATGATCCTGGAGACCCGGGATCGAGTCCCACATCGGGCTCCCTGCTCGGCGGGAAGCCTGCTTCTCCCTCTCTCACTCCCCCTGCTTGTGTTCCCTCTCTGGCTGTGTTTCTCTCTGTCAAATAAATAAAATCCTAAAAATAAAAAAAAAGAATCAGTAGAATGAAGTGGCTAGCACTAGAACCAAAGGGTGGTGGTGGTATTCTGACTCGGGCTGGTGAGAACACCCATGGAATGCTATCGTCGGTTCTAGGTGCCATAACCTTACAAGGGACACTGAAAACTAGACCAAACAAGGAACACGGGGAAATTCCTGGAAGCCACAGGTAAACGACAGGAGATTGGACAGGTTCTTTTGCTTAGGAAAGTCGCCTTGAGGAAGGCATACAAACTCCTTATATTCAAAGGACTACAGTACGGAATGGGGAGGGACTTCTTTTCAGCTGTTTCTGGGGCCAGAAACTAAACCAATAAAATGATTTCAGGGAAGGTTACACCGAGATAAATTACTCCTCAGTGTAAGGAATAACTGCTTCCCAAGCCTAGCAGAGCAGGCTCAGGAAATTGTACATTTGCCATCACTGAAAAGTTTAAATGAGATTGTTCAACCATTGTTTATCAGGGTCCCTGTGGACAGTTCACATTATCTTCTAGAGAGGATTTTTTTTTGCCTTTGGGGGGGTTGTGTCCTCGACTCCTCCCAGAAAATAATGAAAGCTCTGATTTCTTGCTCCAGAGTATGTAAATTTTGAATCCAAGGTCTGGATCCAAATTTTATGAAGGATCTGCCTTCTTCAGCCAATTATTCCCTTTCTCTTCCTCTCTCATTTGTCTAAGCTCCACTAATGCCTTCCTCTCCACTTCTAGCCAGGGTAGCTGTCCCCGGGGTGGGGTTGGGGGGTACTGATTCCCCAACCAACCACTCTTTATTCACACCTCTGGCCCCTCTCTACAGACTCCGAAAGTGAAATCAACACCCACCTGCCTAATGCAGACCAAACACAAACCTGCCCTTGACAATACTGGGGGGACTGCAGAGAAGTTTTCATATTCTTTCAATTAAAGTCAATAAGCATTTAATAGGCATCTACTATGTGCTGAGCCCTGTCTTTGAATGCTGAGAATACAAAGGAAAATAAGTTATAGTCTTTGCATGTAAAGGAACTATGGAAATAGAATATTCTGGGTGCTATCATAGTCTCCCTAGGGTTTAAACCCAGTTCCTAGGAGAAAATAAATATAAATCATATAGACATACATATATAGAGAATTATACTATGTACAATTTTATGCATATGTAGTTATATTTTATCTATATAGACATACACAAAGCTATAAATACAGGAAAGCTTTATACAGATTGATTTAAAGGATGAGTCTCGATTACTGAGTAATCTAAACCTGAGGATAAAAATTATATAAAGAAATTCCAGGGACATTCTCCCAATTAAAAGTCGTTTTAGAGGTACTCTGCTGGCTCAGTTGGTAAAGCATGCGACTCTTAACCTCAAGTTCTCGAGTTCAAGACCCATGTTTGATATGGAGCCTACTCAAAATTTAAAACTTTTTAAAAGTCAGTTTGATTTAAATCAAAAATTATATACATGTGTGTATATAAAACAGGCAACTGGTAGTTCAAATTTTGAATTCCTCTAGCAGACAGCTAGCTATAAGCCAAGAAAAGAACAACATAACTTAGCATCAGGTTCATTGCACAGAAACTTCGATAGAAGCCCCCCAAAATTCCACATCTAGGAAAAGCTCTAGGGATGTCTCCACGCTATCTGACTGGCACCCAGAAAGTGCACAAGAATGCTGTTGAATGAATGTGACTAATGGAACAACACTAAAATCCAGGAGATGGAGGCAATCCTTTAAAATGCTTTGGATATCAGAAGTTACTGTACAACCCTAGATTAAGAGGTTATTAAGTCTGCATAGAAAGAATCCAGAAACACCGAGTCCGGCAACTTCACTGAGCTTCTTGAAATATTCCTTCCAGCTCCAAGTCTGTGATTTTATATATAGAGTTAGATGTCTTATTTAGCAGTTTGAAAACTCTCTGTAGTTCCTTCTTTGAGCCCACATTCAGTTACCAAAGGACTCCTATTAAAGATGTTATTCATAAAAAGTTTATCTTCCTAGCCCCCAACAGATTAAAAGTCACAAAATGAAGAGTCCCCTACAAAAACTATGCTCCAGATCAGGCTTTGGCAAGCTTTTCCTGTAAAGGGCCAGACAGTAAATGTTTTTAGGCTTTGTGGGTACTCAACACTGCTTTTATTTCAAGAAAGCAGCAGAAGACACATGAAAACGTAGGTGTGACTTGTGTTCCAATAATCCTTTATATATGGACACTGAAATTCAAATTTCATTTGGTTTTTACACGACCTGAGATCTTCTTTTGACTTTTTTCATCCAAATAAAAATGTAAAACCCATTCTTAGCTCATGTGTCATAGAATGGAAACAGGATGGCTGACAACTGCTCTACAACTTAGGAACCAAAATTGTACATTTGGCCCTTGGAAGCAAAATGTTTCCATTATCTGTTCATTTCACTCAAGTGGAAGAGCTCATTCTCTAGGGATACCCAATAAATAACACATCAGAACTGCCTTAGTAGGATTCTTATATCAAGTTCATCTCATGTCATTTGTTCATGGGCTCTAACGTAATTGAAAGCTGAAATGAATTTGGTCATTAAGCCAGCAACTGGAGCATTGCTCAGCCTGACACAGAAACCAGGACAAGGCAAGAAACTTTTCCTTAAAACAGATCACAACAGAGACAGCAGGATCTAGTCACCACTACCAGGGGTCTTCCATCTCTGTCTAGGAATAGTGCTTGGAGGGAATGCATTTTGTCTTTGACCAAGTAACCATTCCGTGATCCTAGTCCCCACCCCCACCTCCACCCCTCCGCCTGGTTCCCCAGGCTCTATGGAGGTCAGTACTTCTCCTGCTGATGTGGCATTTGGAGATTCCATTTGCAGAGCAGTGGTGCTTAGCTAAACTCTCTTCTTGCTTATCTGATTGAATAGGGGTGGCAACAGAAGCCATTCTAGATCACACCAGTTCTCTGCTAAGGAAATCTGAGAGTACCAAAAAAGAAAAAGAAAGAGAAGGAAGGAAAGAAGGAAGGAAGGAAGGGAAGGAGGGAGGGAGGGAGGAAGGGAGGAAGAAAGAAAAGAAAAAAAAGAAAAGAAAAGAAAAAAGAAAGAAGAAGGAAGGAAGTTTGGAAATAAGGAAGAAAGAGAGAAAGAGAGAGAGGGAGGGACAGAGAAGGAAGGAAGGAAGGAAGAAATGAAGGAAAGAAGGAAGGAAGGAAGGAAGGAAGGAAGGAAGGAAGGAAGGAAGGAAGGAAGGGAGGGAGGGAAGAAGGAAGGAAGGAAGGAAGGGGAAAGGAAAGGAAAGGGAAGGAAAGGAAAGGAAGAAAGAAAGAAAGAAAGAAAAAGAAAGAAAGAAGAAAGAAAATCTGATTCAGTAACAGGGAAAGTCTCTGAATGCAGTAATAACCGTCCATCAGAAGCAAGAGAAGCTCATGGATGAAGCTGGAAGTACTAAAGTTGTGCAGACTGACCAGGACAAATCTGGCCAGGACAAACAGATCTCAACACATTATAGCGATGGGATGTCTAACCAGATGAAATTAAATAGTTATAAATGTAAGGTCCTGACCTGGGTCAACAGAACTACCTTCACAAGTGCAGCGAAGGAATTTAGAAGGAATGTGGGCACCTGTGGCTTAGAGGAGTCGTCAGTGTGGCCAGGTCATCAGTAGAACACAGAGGATCTTGGGGCTGCATTGTTAAATCAAAACAGAGTATAAAGAGGAAGGAGTGAGACCATCTCTGAATATTGTTAAGAGCAATACAGAACTGGGGCTTATTTCCATCAGAAGGACCAAAAAGAATAGGAAAAATCAAAACCATGCTGTTAGAGGAAGGTTCTGTGCTACTCCTCATCCCACCCCTTTCTTGGATTTAGGTGAACCAACCAACCTCTCCCGCGCAGGGAAAGGAATGTGCTTCTCCTGTTATATGGAAGGCATCCTTTCATTCTTCTTTGCTTCTTCCCTACTTCTTTAGAAGGGATGTGAGTGGAAAAAGACTCAAACCAGACTAGCGAGAGTGGGAGTGGGGTGTCACACAAAGCTCTGACAGGCTGGCATTCTGCAGAACAAGGAGACTTCTTTTGTGCAGTTCTGAGACGCCCTGCTAACACTGATGGATGGGAACAATAGGGAAGAAAGTTTCAACTCGGTATGTGGAATGAGTTCTGAGGCCCTCGTCTCCGAGAGCATCATGCGTAGGCAAGGAAGACAACTTGGTTGCAGAAGCAGCTGGAGCATCAGATGGGGGTGGGTGGGTGGAGTAGAGGACTTTTAAGAGCTCTTCCAGCCCCGAGCTTCCAGCAATGATGTAAACGGAACACTGCCAACGCTGTGCTCCTCCCAGAGGAGGGTAAGAAGGCAGTACGCTAAGCCACTCATGCTGAAGATAACCAGTACCATGCTTCGCGTAGGACTGAAAAGACCACCTGCACCTTTGGAAGAGTTACAGTCTGCCCAGTAATCAAAACACAAAGCACCAATAAGCAGGGCCTCCAGTCGCTTCCCTCGGCACCGTCTCCACACCTGAAGAAGTGGCCTCCAGGGTAACTGGGATGGTGGCGAGCCGATCATAGGACATTGCTTGGCACCAGCACATGCCCAACACCTATGCAAATGGAAACACGGAGAAAATCGTTGTCCGGGTCCTTTCTGCTCAAAAGAATAGCATGCTTTAGAATTCCTGGCTCTCCACCACAGGGCAGTGTCTGCTACTTCCCTGGGACCTGGCCTCAGTGGCACTCAACAGACGCTGACCTGGCTTTCACAGGGCCATTTTCATAGATGTGTGCCATGGACTCCGGGGATCACAAATGGGAGGTCTCTTCACTCCCAAAACATAGGTAACAGGTCCACAATGTACAACTTCTAATCACGCAAAGGGGACTATCTGGAAAATTCTATCAGATCCCAAGAGCATCCTGACTGAAATCCATAACTAAAAGGCAACAGCATTTTGGTAGGAAACCCGGAAGTGGTGGGAACATGGAGGTCCAGCTCTGGAAACAGCATCCTCCTTAGACACCAACATTCCCACAAATACAAGGGTCAGTCACAAGCAAGTAGCCAGGCCAACTGTGATTAGAAAGCTGCATACAGACACCTCTCTTCTTTTGAAAGAACACCAACGAATGTAGCTGAATTTCACACACTTAAATGTGTCCAGGATCCCTTATGGGCTATCTTAAAAAGAGAAATCTCCATGTCCTTGAGCTACTCGGGCAAAGGAGGAAAAAAAAAACAAAAGAGTGTGCATGGGCAGGAGGAATCTTAGTAATGAGATAAAATTCAGATGCATGGGTTTGAAGAGGGCTTCTTTTTCCTTCTTCATTAAAGGCTGATAAGTCTCAGCGAGGTATTGAGACAAAAAGCAAGCAAAGATAAAAATCTCCTTTCGGTGTCTGCTTTTCTCTCTGTTATAATTTGTAATAAACTCCTTCTGGTGATTTTTGATTGCAGGAATAATTTGTGCTTTTATTCCTTCAGGCAACACAGCGTATTAACTCTCCAGTTCTCCCGCCGACAGTGCAAAGACACAGTCAAAAACCTGGATGCCAGGAGCAGAAGGCATTCCAGCTACACATACTATTATTGCAAAGCTTCCAAGGAGCCAGACAAAGAACCGTATATGGAAAAAATCATGTGGGGAGGTTGCCAGCCACACCCAACTGTCTTTGCAAATCCAAATCATTATAATCACAGAAGCTTACATGAGATCACAAGGGTTATGCTAACACTATCAGACAATCATTCCTACCTACGGGAACCGTGCTGTACTGCAAATATTAGCACTGAAAAGACAATACTTTTCAGCATTCGCCCTCAGCGGAACCCAAGGATTCAATAAAGTAATATCTGGAAAAGGCAGAGATGTTTCAATGGGGCACACCGACTTCATAAATCACTCACTGGGTGACACCACGAATGTCAGCAGATCGGCTTGATCTAATATATTAATAATAAGGTTTGATATCATTGTGTGTATTGTACCTACCTCCTGTCATCCAAGAATACTTTATTATGTACTGAATGAACTTTGTGTGCAAAACTACCTAGCGCAGGGCACCAGCGTCCCTCATTCGGTGAAGCGTCTGCCTTCAGCTCAGGTCATGACGTCAGAGTCCTGGGATCGAGCCCCACATGGAGCTCCCTGTTCATGCTCTCTCTCTCTCAATTGAGCAAATAAAATCTTTGTAAAAAAACCTAACTATTGCAAATCATAAAACGTTTACAGTGATAGGCAGAAGCTAGAAAATAGTGCTATTAAACCATGTAAATATTATAAGATTACAAACCTTTTGCAGAGACCTATGGAACAACGAGGTACTTTAGAACTCATGGGGCTCAACCCTCTTATTTTGCAGAAAAAGATCTCAAAGTCCAGGGAAGTGATTTGACTTGACCAAGGTCACACAACATGTCCATGGAAAAACAAGTTAGAAGCCAAGTCAACCGTTTCCTAAGCAGCAAGCTCTCTCCACACACACACACACAATGAATCTTCACTCTCTATACAAAAAGGGGCGATTTTTGGCATCCTAGAAGCCAAATGTCACATTTCAGTGGGAGTTTGTGTTCGGAAAAAGGTATAGTGGCTTTTTGTAGTATTCTCTACAAATCTTACTGTAAAAAGATTGTGCCAGAAAGACCTTCATCTTCTTTGAGTCCATTCATTTTCTAACCCACGTATCATTCTGTAAAAAATGCCACTCTCCGGGGAGCCAACTTTCCTCAGCCTTATTTCTCCTTGAAGTTAACCTCTGGCTCAGAACTGTTCTCTGGCCACCAGATGAAGCTGCCAACATATTTTTGCATTCTCTCTTTCTCTAAGAAGCCAAGAGTCAGGAACGATGATGGCAGACCAACGACATGTCACGCCAGTTCCGGGCAAGCAATCTGAGTTCCAGTTTGCGTGGCTTCTGGCGACCTCAATTTCCACATCTCTAAAATGAAGGGAGCACCTATCAATCAGTTACTCACTGTTCTGGGATCTCGTCTTCCTAATTTGGTTTATGTGCATCACTGCCAAGCGGAGAGAGAGAAAGGGTGTGTGGGGGGGGGGCTTGTGTTAAAGGAGAAACGTCTCTAAGAGCAGAGCTCAGGTAGGAAATCTACACGTAGAAATGTATGGATATAGTTTACTTGAAATATAAGGGCTGAAGGCCAGATAAGAAACAGCTATGTTTCTACATCACCATACGTACAGTTGCATGTGGTACCCACCAGCGTGGACTATATAGCCTGATGTATTCTCTCCCCAGAGCTAAGAAGGAGGAGCCTGGTTTTCCATGCATATAGGTACTTCTTAGGCACTACATGTTGAAAATCAGGGTGGGTTGTTTGTTTGGTTTTTCTTTTTTTCACTTTCTTAAATCCTGTGCAAAGGATCATTATTTTGCTGCTTGTCTAATGCTCTCTGCCATCTATTTTCTTCTTGGAACTCCACACTAGGAAGTCAATATTTGGTAAAATTAAGAGCCATTGATCTATGCAGAGATTAATAGAAGATCTACAAAATCTGTGTTAAAAATATAATATCATTAAAAAAAAGAAAGAAGGAAATCACATTACTGACCCCTAGAGCATTTCTCCATAGCTGTTGGGGAGGGATAGGATGAAAAGAGGCAGTAGAAAAAAATATCTTCCTATCAATTTTCAGTGTCAGTTTATCATGCAGAGGTAAGGATAATGAGGATGGGGAAGAGACTATCCCTGGTGCTTTTAAAACCCAAAGTGATCAGGTAGCCAAAAGACATTGGTTATTGGCTGTCCGTGATAGAATAAACTTCTCTTCGTGTCGCCATATCACTTGGTGTCGATCGATTCCCTAACGTTGAAAGGCACGTTTCTCCATGAGCAGATCTGCAGCAGAAACAGCTCACAGGCCTTTCTAATTAGGTCGTGTTTATCAGGGAATCTACTTCCGTGCAGTTACAAAATGAGTTTGGCAGCTTAGCGATAGAAACCTAGACTCAGTTAACAAGTAATACAAAAATGCAGCTAAGACAATAAAAGGCTCTCCCAAACACATAGAAAATTCTGTATTTCATAGCTTGTGTAAAGGTACTCCCATACTGCAAAAAAAGAATATAATAGTATTAAACTATATCCAATGTGTGCAATTTACTGATGTTCCTCGGGTCACTGCACATATCAAGCAGGGAAGATTGTTTCCAAATGACACTGAAAAACACATTTCAAATCACAGGGGTGGGAACGAGAGAGACAAAATTAAATTCTAAATCCAGAGACTCCAAAATCGACTTGAGAAATAAATACCCCTCCTTTCTACAGAGATGTGCCCTTGGAAAAAAAAATAAACATTAGAGGGGCGCTTGTGTGGCTTAGTCGATTAAGCGTCTGCCTTCGGCTCAGGTCAGGATCTGAGGGTACCAAGATCGAGCCCCAGGTGGGGGAAAAAAAAAAATCTCTGCTCAGCGGGCAATCTGCTTCTCCCTCTCCCTTTGTCTGCTGCTCCCCCTGCTGTGCTCTCTCCCTCAAATAAATAAATGTCATCTTTTAAAGAAATTGAAATAAGCAAATATTAGAAAGATCAAGGTCTCTGGCCTTAGAAAGGCACACACGTGAGTTTGGTTCAAGCCGCTTACGTGACTTTGGGAGGGTCCTGAAACTCTCAACCTCAGGATTGTTGTGGGGACTGAAACTAAGCCGTGCCCTGGAAGGATCTAACACATACTAGGACATCACTGAACCTACCACCCTCCTATTGGGGGCTGTTAATGTGGGCAATGGAAACAATACCCATAACAAGAGACAATTAAACGTCACTTCATAAATTGTCTGGTTTCACAGATCTTTATCGTGCATTTTCGGCAAGGGCAATATCGCCCACAAGAGAAAGAAAGCTGGTTCCTAGAGACGATCTTAGATATTACAGTGCTTTGTGGTATTCACAGTCCGCTCCTACGCCCAACACCCACACACCCCTTACCAAATCTCATTCCTTAGTATTTCGTTTCCATTGTCAGGGATCAGTGAAATTGAACTTAACTTCCTCCTCCCTGGAATGATTACAAAAACAAGCCGAGAAACACAGATCTGTGTCCTTTGCATTGTTGAAAAGATACACTCTTAGACACTGTCATCCTAATTCCCTAGACTGCACCCCACCTAAACCCAGTGGTAAGCAGCAAGAGGGGCACTATTAGCACTATATGTGATAACGTGTGGTGTATAAACACAGGCCATCTTCTGTTTTTAATATAACAATAGTAAATTCCATTTGTTCGCATCTACCTTGATAAATTTTTGTCTGTCCCCATTCCCGGCTTCTGATCGCCCTATCTTTAATCCATTTCAGAAAGACAGTATCAGGACACTACTTTCCTTTTAGTCAGGATTTGGAATAAGCAGTACTATCTCCAAGCATTCTCTGGGAAGATGTAGACAGAAATCCATCCAGCTTTCTCTAATGAATCTGTGTGTGTCAGAGTCTGCTCCTTTTCTGTCATCAACTAATGAGCCTGAGGACCCATCCCAGTATAGGATGCGGATTACGACCCCGTAGTTACCCAGGGCCATTCTGTAAAATGGATAAATGGATACCACTGCCAGTTTAGTCCCTTAAGTGTCAGGGTTCTGATTAAAGTGGGAGAGGGGCTCCGAATGGGAGGCCCATGCCCAGCTGATAGCCCCAGGCTCTGCCACCTGTCCAGGGTCTTCCCTGCCATCCTGGAAACACTATGTAACTTCAACTCAAGATTTATCTGGTCTTTCATTTAGAGCCAACCTCTGATCATTTGTAGTCCTGGAGGACAGCATGAGCACAGATAACTGAAATCCACAATCTCCCAACACACCATAGCCAGGAATGCTAGCCCCTTCCTCATTTAACTATTTCACTTGCAAGAGCTGTGAAATAGAAATTCAAGCCGTCTCCATCCACCTGACCCCTCCAGTCCTACACAGACATTGTATCTGGAGCTTACAAAGGTGAAAGGTAGGCACATAGGCTGCAGGAAGCAAAATGAGGCACACTGTTCCCCGGTGAAAGCAATCAGACTGTGAGTAAGAGTTGGATCTTCTATTTCCCAGAAACACCAAGTCTTCTAGAAACACCACATCTTCTAAAATGTTATAACGAAAGCGTAAGTGAATTGTCTCCCGTTGCTGAAAGTACTGTGAGCCTTGAGGTGGGGCTCCCGGAGGCATGGCCCAGGAGCTGAAGCGCATCCAAAGCACAAACAAACCCCACAAACCATAGTACGGTCCTCCCCGCTTGGGAAAAGCACCAGCAGCCTGGATTAGCAGCTTTCTTTCTGTCGCTAGTCACAACACTACTCTTCGCTGAGATTTCTTTTTTCTTTTCTTTAAGATTGCCATCTTCTTGTTTGAGGAGGCTCAGACTTAATTACTTCTCATCTGTCAGAAAGCATTTGGGTGTTAACCTAGTCACATCGGTGTGACTGAAAGAGGCAAAAAGTAGCGGCAGTGGCCGAATACCATACAAAAAGAAAACTATGCCTCTAGCCCACTCTCTATCTCTGACAAGCGGATTCTCGATGAAGTGTCTGCATTTCAATGTCTTCACCTATGAAACTGAAGTAATAATCCCAGCCCTGATAGGCAGGATCAAGTGAGATAGGTGTAAAAGTGTTTTAAAGAGCATAAACTGGGGTGCCAAGATGGCTCCATTGGTTAAGTGTCCGACTCTTGGTTTCAGCTCAGGTCATAATCTCAGGGTCGTGGGATCGAGCCCCTCGTAGGGCTCCACACTCAGCACGGAGTCTGCCTATCCCTCTCCCTCTGCCCCTCCTCTTGCCCTCTCTTTCTCTCAAAGAAATACACAAACTGTTTAAAAACATAAAGAGCATAAGCGACTATATGTGTGTGATGTATTTCGAGACCCATGACTCTACATGTTTGCCTCCCCCAAAAAGTCATATGTTGAAACCTAACCGCCAATGTGATGATATTTGGAGATGGCCATTGAGAGGTGATTAGGTCATGAAAGTGGAGCTTTCATGAATGGAGTTAGTGCCCTTATTCTTTTTTAAAAGATTTTATTTATTTATTTATTTGACAGAGAGAAAAACAGCTAGAGAGGAAACACAGCAGGGGGAGTGAAAGAAGGAGTAGCAGGCTTCCTGCCAGGCAGGGAGCCCGATGTGGGGCTCAATCCCGGGACTTCGGGATCATGACCCGAGCGGAAGGCAGATGCTCAGCAACTGAGCCACCCAGGCACCCCAGGGTTAGTGCCCTTATAAAAGGGATCCTGGAGAGCTTTCCTGCCTCTCCTGCCATGTGAGGAGACAGCGAGCAGATGGCCAAGTAAAGAAATAGGTTTTCATCAGACTCTGACTCTGGCAGGACCTTAATATTGGACTTCTCAGCCTCCAGAACTGTGAGAAACAAATGTCTGTTGATTGTAAGCCACCCGGTCTGTGTTGCGTTCCCTTCGTGGCTGCCTGAATAGACTAACACAAAGACATGGTAAATTTGTGGTGGTCCCTTCTGATCTATGATGATAGGACCAGAAGAAAAATAATTTTAATGGGCAGGGGGAAACCTCCACTTTTAAATACTGCAGCAAGACTTTCTTTTATAGTACAAAAACTCTCTAAAAAATATCCACCTAGGGGCGCCTGGGATCGAGTCCCACATCGGGCTCCCTGCTCGGCGGGAAGCCTGCTTCTCCCTCTCTCACTCCCCCTGCTTGTGTTCCCTCTCTGGCTGTGTTTCTCTCTGTCAAATAAATAAAAAAAATTTTTTTAAATTAATTTAAAAAATATCCACCTAAAAGTGCTCATTACGGAAAAGAAATAACATAGTCTTGTCATCACTTCACACACCTTGACCATTCATTTTGGACTCAACTGACTAAAATGAACAGCTACAATTATTTCGATTTGTTCTAACAGAGATGAACAGATTTTCAAATCCATCAGCCTCACCTATGCTCTCCCTCATTCCTAGCAGCTAAGAAGGAAACTGCTCATTCCATCTGGACTTTTGATAATTTCCAAAGTGCTAGAGTAAACACCCAGATCTTTATATTTCCCATGGTTAGTTTAAGAAATAGAATACCTATTATACTTTGTCCTCTCCCTCAAATGTATTTGAAAACTGAGTCTTTTAGTGCTCATGTGGGAGCACCTGGGTGGTGCCGTTGGTTGAGCACCCAACCCTTGATTTCAGCTCAGACCATGTTCTCAGAGTTGTGAGACTGAGTCCTGCATTGGGCACCCTGCTCAGCACAGCATCCGCCTGGGATTCTCTCTCCCTCTCCCTCTTCCCCCGCCCCTCCTCCCACTCACTCGGTCTCTCTCAAAATAAATAAGTAAAATCTTTTTTAAAAAATGCCCATGTGTAAAAGGGGGACAGTTCAAGATGGCAGTAGTGGAAGACCCTGAACTCACCTTCTCCAGTGGGCACGCCAAATTTACAGCTAATTATAGAAGGATTCTCTCTGAAAAAGACCAGAAAACTAGCTGAAGAGCCCCTCCACAGCAAAGAAGAAAAGGGCCACACTGAGATAGCCAGGCAAGGCAGAGACACAGTCTCACCAAAACCCCATCCCCAGTACAGTGACCCATAAGCAGGAGGAATCTCACAAACCTAGAGCATGTCCCTGAAACATGAAGAGTTCAAGCCCCTCACCAGGAAACCCAAACCTTGAAATTGCACTGGAGAAAAGAGCCCCCAAAGCTGGCTTTGAAAACCAAGACTTACATCCAAGAGACTCAAAGACCTGTAGGAAACAAAGATGCCACTCTGAATTCGCTCTCCCTAAAAGCAGCAGGTTGAAAAGTACATAGATCATATGTGAAGGAGATCATTGCTTAATTGTAAAGCTTCTGCTAGAGGGGCAGGAGTCTGCTGTGACACTTTCCTGCAATGGAGGCACTGGAGGCCATTTTTCCACTCTTCTACCTTGCCATCACCAGCACTGGAGAAGGCCATCCTGTACTCTCCCTCTACTTTGCTAGAATCACATGCTCTGCCCCAGCACTCACCCAGGAGCCCACCTCACTAAATCCAGCAAGCAAGTGTGCCCTGGCCCAGTGCTTCTGCATGGCCTCAAGGAAGCCAGTGCTTAAACATGGTCCACACATAGGATAGCCCTCGAATGCCTGGCTTTGGTGGCCAGGGGTGCTTGTAGTTCTGACCCCCTGGAGAGAGTTCCTGGGAGGTTACGATGCCCAGGGCATTGCACAGACAACAGACTGAAACACACACTTCGTCTTCCTACAAACACTCCTTCAAGACAAAATAAAGCTGTTTCACTTAATACATAGAAACAAACAGAGAGTGA
Source organism: Spilogale gracilis (assembly GCA_004023965.1). Classification (NCBI taxonomy): domain Eukaryota; kingdom Metazoa; phylum Chordata; class Mammalia; order Carnivora; family Mephitidae; genus Spilogale; species Spilogale gracilis. Next base: position 85,221 of record PITA01000914.1, read on the forward strand.
AGCAAAATGAAGAAATAGAGAAATATGTTCAAAATAAAAGAACAAGATAAAACCCCGGGGGGAGGGAAATAATGAAATGAAGAGAAGTAAAAGAGTTCAAAATAATGGTCATAAAGATGTTCACAGAGAAGAATGGATGTACACAGAAAGAACTCCAACAAAGAGATAGAAAATATAAGAATATAGAAGTCACAGAGCTGAAGAACACAGTAGCTGAACTGAAAAATATACTTGAAGGGTTCAATAACAGAACATATGAAGCAGAAGAATGGATTACTGGCCTGGAGGACAAAGGAGTGGAACTAACCCACACAGAGAGGAAAAAAAGAACTCTAAAACATGAAGCTAGCTTAAGAGAGCCATAGTATAACATCAAGTGGAATAACAGTTGCTTAATAGGGAAGCCAGAAAACTGACAGAGAAAGGGACAAAAAGTTTATATGAAGACATAATGGCTGAAACTTCCCTAACCTGGGTAAGGAAAAAGTCATCCAGATCCAAAAAAGCTAGAAAGTCTGAAATAAGATGAACCTAAAAGATCCTCAGCAAGACAAATTATAATTAAAATGTCACAAGTTAAAGATAAGAAGAAAATCTTAAAAGCAGCAAGAGTAAAACTTATGTACAAGGGCACCCCCAAAGACTCTCAGCATATTTTTCAGAAGAAAGTGGCATGATATATTCAAAGTGCTGAAAGCAAAAGTTCCAACCAAAAATGCTCTACCTGGCAACATTATCATTCAGATTTGAAGAAGAAAAAAAAAACAGTTTTTCAAAGAAGCAAAAACTAAAGGAGTTCACCAGAACTAAACAGGCTTTATGAGAAATGTTACAGGGACTCCTTTAAGCTCAAGAGAAAGGGCACTAATTGGTAATAAGGAAACATGAAAGTAAAATGGCTCGTTGGTAAAGGTAAATAGATAGCAGACGTGGTAGGCTAATCATTTATAAAAAATAGCATGAAGGTAAAAATATCCATTATTACAAAAATTAGTCAAGGGATACACAATAAAAAGATATAAAACGTGATAACAAAAGCACAGAACTTGTGAAGGAGTAAGAATGCAGTCTTACAATGCATTCAAAAGTAACATGCTATCAACTTAAAATAGACCAATATACATATAAGCTGATATGTTAAACCTCACGTTAACCACAAAGCAAAAACCTATAGTAGAGACACAAAAAATAATGAGAATGAATCTAAACATAACAGTAAAGAAAGGTATCAAACCACAATAGAAAAGAGCAAGAGAAGCAAGAAAAAAGAAGGCGCTACAAAACAGCAAGAACGCAATTAACAAAATGGCAATGAGTACATACCTATGAACAATGACTTGAAATGTAAATGAACTAAATTCTCCAATCAAAAGACATAAAGTCCTTGAATGGATTAAAAACCAAGACCCATCTATATGCTGCCTACAAGACAGTCACCTCAGATAAAAGGACACACAGAAACTTTAAGTGAAGGGATAGAAAAAAATGTCTTGCAAATGGAAACCAAAAGAAAGCTGGGATAGCTATTCTTACATCAGACAAAATGGAATTTACAACAAAGACTACTACAATACAAAGATGGGCATGACATAATGATATAGGGGTCAATCCAGAAAGAAGATAAAATAGTTGTAAATATTTATGCACCCAACATAAGAGCACCTAAATTATATAAAGCAAATATTAACAGACTTAAAGGGAGAAATCAACAGCAATATAATAATAGTAGGGAACTTTAACACCCCATTTGCATTAATGGATAGATCATCCAGACAGAATATCAATAAAGAAGCATCAGCCTTAAAGGACACACAGGACACATTAGACCAGATGGACTTAATAGATATATGCAAAACATTCTTTCCAAATGCAGCAGAATACACACCCTTCTCAAGTGCACATGGAACGTTCTCCAGAAAGATCATATGTTAGGGCACAAAACAACTGTTAATATATTTAAGAATACTGAAATTGTATCAAGCATCTTTTCAGACAATGGTATGAAACTAGAAAACAATCACAAAAAGAAAACAGGAGGGAAAATTACAAAAATGTGGAGATTAAACAACATGCTACTAAATATCCAATGGAGCAACATAAAAATAAGAGGATAAAACAAAAAATACCTTAAGACAAATGAAAATGAGGGGCACCTGGATGGTTCAGTCAGTTAAGCGTCTGACTCTTGATTTCGGGTCAGGTCATGATCTCAGGGTTGTGAGACTGATCCTCACATCGAGTTCTGCATTCACTGGAGAGTCTGAAATTCTCCCTCTCCCTCTGCCTCTATCCCCGCTCATGCACTCTCTCTCACTCAAATAAGTAAATACATCTTCAAAAGGGGGGGGGCGGCATCTGGATGGGCTCAATAGGTTGAGTGTCTGACTCTTGGTTTCACCTCAGGTTATGATCTCAGGGTCCTGGGATTAAGCCCCACATGAAGGTCTCAGGCAGTCTGCTTAAGGATTCTCTCTCTCCCACTCCTCCCCTGCTTGTGCTCTCTCTCTCTCTCTTTCAAATAAATAAATATTTTTAAAACAAGAAAACAATGGAAATGAAAATGCAACATACCAAAATCTATGGGATACAGCAAGAGAAATTCTAAGACTGAAGTTTATAACATTATAAGCCTAACTCAAGAAACAAGAAAAGTCTCAAATAACCTACCTTTACTTATTTATTTACTTTTAACAACCTACCTTTATATCTAAAGGAACTAGGAAAAAAAGGAACGAACATCTTAGCCATGGCAATAAGACAAGAAAAAGAAATAAAAGGCATCCGGGCACTTAGGTGGCTCAGTGGGTTAAAGCCTCTGCCTTCAGCTCAGGTCATGAGCTCAGGGTCCTGGAATCTAGGCCCATGTCTCTGCTCAGCAGGAAGCCTGTTTCCTCTGCTCTCTCTGCCTGCCTCTCTGCCTACTTGTGATCTCTCTCTGTTAAATAAATAAATAAAATCTTTTTTAAAAATCACTCAAATTATTTAAAAAAATTAAAAGCATCCAAATTGATAAGAAAGAAGTAACACTTGGTATTTCCAGATGATATGAGACTATACATAGAAAACCCTAAAGACCACAAACTCAGTAAACCCACAGGAGAAAAAGTCAATTTACAGAAATCTGTTGCATTTCTATACACTAATGATGAAGCCACAGAAAGAAAAATTAAGAAAACAGTCCCTTTTACAATTGCACCAAAAATTATAGGATACCTAGAATAAACTGAACCAAAGAGGTGAAAGACCTGTATTCTGAAAACTATAAAACATCAATGAAAGAAATGGGAAGACATTACATGCTCATGGATTGGAAGAACAAATATTGTTGAAGTGTCTATGAAACAGAAAGCAATCTCTAGATTTAATGCAATTCTTATTAAAACACCAACAGCATTTTCACAGAACTAGAACAAAAAATCCTAAAATTTATATGGAACCACAAACTAACCAAAGCAATTAAGAAAAAGAAAAGCAAAGCTGGAAGTATCATAATGCCAGACTTCATGTTATATCACAAAGCTCTAGTGATCAAAACAGCATGGTACTGGCACAAATATAGACACAGATCAATGGAACAGAATAGAAAACCCCAAAATAAACCAACAATTATATGGCTAATCTTCAATAAAGCAAGAGAGAATATCCAATGGGAAAAAGACAGTCCCTTCAACAAATGGTGTGGGGAAAAATCCTAGAAGAGATTACAGGTAGTAATTTCTCTGACATTGGCCATAACAACATTTTTCTAGATATGTCTCCTGAGGGAAGGGTAATAAAAGTAAAAATAAACTATGGGGACCACATCAAAATAAAAGGCTTCTGCACAGCGAAGGAAACAATCAACAAATGTAAAAAAACCCTACTAAATGGAGAGAAGATATTCGTAAAGTACCTGTTCAATAAAGGGTTAGTGTCCAAAACATACAAAGAATTGATACAACTCAACACCCAAAAAACACATAATCCAATTTAAAAATTAGCAGAAGACACAAACAGACATTTCTCCAAAGAAGACATCTGGATGGCTGACAGACATGTGAAAAGATGCTCAGCATCACTCATCATCAGGGAAATGCAAATCAAAACCACAATGAGATATCATCTCACGCCTGTCAAAATAGCTATTATCAAAAAGACAAGAAATAGCAAGTATTGGTGAGGATGTAGAGAAAAGGGAACCCTCGTGCACTGTTGGTGGGAATGTTAATTGGTGCAACCACTATGGAAAACAGTAGGGAGGTTCCCAGAAAAAAAAAAAAAAAACTAGAAATGGAACTACTATGTGATCCAGTAATTCCACTTCTGGGTTTTTATCTAAAAGAAACAAAACCACTAATTTGACAAGGTGTGTGCACCCCTATGTTCATTGCAGCAATAACAGCCAAGATGGAAACAAGCAAAGTGTCTACCAATGGATAAATAAAGAAAATATGGTTGATACATATACACAGACACACACAATAGAATACTACTCATGCACAAAAAAGTAATGAATTCCTGCCATTTGCGACAACATGGAGGACTCTGAAGGTATGATGCTTAGTGAAGTAAGTCAGACGGATAAAGACCAATACCATATGATTTCACTTATATGTGGAATTTAAAAAACTAAACAAACAACTAAACAAAACTCACAGAGGCAGAGAAGAGACTGGTGGGTAGCAGAGGGGAAGTGGGTTGAGGAAGGAGGGAAGAAGGGTCAAGACATACAAACTTCCATTCATTAAACAAATAAGTCATGGAGATGTAAGGTACAGCATGGTGACTACAGTCAAGAATATCATATTGTGTGTTACATAACTCTATATTAGAGCCCTTCAGGACTCACCATGATTATAAGAGCTGCCATCGATTGGGGTTCTGCAATGTCCGATATGTCAAGCATCACCCTGGTCCTTTAGAGCTGGGTCTCCTTTTGTTCCCACAACAAGCCTTCAAGGCAGGCATTATGCCTATTTTATGATGATGACACTGAGACTCAGATAAATTAAATGACTTACTATTTCACTTCCCTATATTGCTTAAAGAGCCCAGATGGTAAGTTTCATGAGAAGTCATGTCTGTTTTGTTCATCCGCATATCCCCAGTGCCCGATACAGTACCTGGAAAATAGTAGGCATGCCATAAGGATTTGCTTACTCACTGATGCGATGAAGTGGCATCGTGAACAAATGGTTACTTAAACATGCAAACTCCAACAGGGCTTGGGGCCTGGAGAAGAGATAATGTACTGAAGTATAACAACTGAGTCTATAAAATACTACAAGTGATAAGCTGTTTACTGTCTAGAAATTTGAGGAGTTGTTGGACTGGCTTCAACTTTTCTCCTGGGCACTGCAGAACAACATGGCCCAAATCTTCAGACCCATACCCATTGCCAAACAGATTTGAAACAGTTTAAAGTGACTTTTACTGTTCTTCATTTATGGAGAAAAGCAAATTATGAAATAAAGCATTTCCCTTCCATTCCAGGTAACTGTGTGTGGTGCCCTGATCTGGTCAGCGTTCTCCTTATCGCTAATTTTAATGCTCACAGCATCTTGGAAACAACCATCAAAGACAGGCCATTATTAGAGTTCTCCTGTAAATTCAAACTTCAAATGTGTGGAAATTATGGATCGAAAATAGAAACTTCACCTCCTTAGATCAACCCCATCTAGTAATTAAACCTGAATCAGTACCCATTCCTACAAGAATGTATTTAGTTGCCTTCCTTAGATAATATGTTGCTATTGATTATACCTTAGGATCTTGAAAGTGAAACTTACATAATAGGTGAATGATCACTGGGCTGAAAACACTATGCACATCATATGGGATCAAATTTATCACCTTTCCTTAAGGCTTTTAAAAATTAATTACATTTTTTGAAAAGTTATACTTTTTCCCAATGAAGACCAAATCAAATGCTACTGCCAACAAAGAGGTTTCCTGAGAGGTAATTACTATTAGTAAACTAATACCACTCCGGGAAAATAACCACAATCCTACTGGTAATGACATGAAACAAAGCTATTGTGGGAAACTCATTATAAAAGAAAAATGATATCCCAAAATAAACACTCAAGCTGAGTCAAATCAGATACCAGATTATTTGGAAATGAAATTATCTTTGAGAGGATATTTACTATAAGCAGTCAAGATTTAAACAAATAAAATTATAGGAGAAAAAAACCCAATTTTCTCCCAAGGATTTATCATGGTAAAAGAAGCGATCTCCTGCAGCTCCAGGAGTTGCTCTCAGGACAGAGGACTAAAGGATATAAACACAGGAAGGTGATGCTTGCTGTGCCTGCCTAGGTGGCTCAGTCAGTTAAGCATCTGCCTTCAGCTCAGGTCATGGTCCTGGAGTCCTGGGATCGAGCCCCGCACTGGGCTCCCTGCTCGGCAGAAAGTCTGCTTCTCTCTGATTCCTTCTCTCCCTGCTTGTGCTCTCTCTCTCTCACTCTCACTCTATCTCAAGTAAATAAATAAAAATCTTTTTTTTAAAAAAAGAAGGTTGATGCTGTGTATTGAGAGGAAAACTAATGTAATACTTAAAAGATTGAATAAAAATTGATTGTGAGGGCGCCTGCGTGGCTCAGTGGGTTAAAGCCTCTGCCTTCAGCTCAGGTCATGATCTCAGGGTCCTGGGATCGAGGACCACGTCAGGCTCTCTGTTCAGCGGGGAGCCTGCTTCCTCCTCTCTCTGTGCTTGCCTCTCTGCCTACTTGTGATCCCTCTCTCTGTCAAATAAATAAAATCTTTAAAAAAAATTGATTGTGAGCTGGGTACTCAAGGTAGAAATAAAGCAGCTACTGTCTTTGGGCCAAACAAATCCATCACAGGGGGAAAAAAAATGATCCAGCCCATATTTGCCTACTTGGTATTTCTACTCCAGTATGTGAAAACTTCACACTCAAGTTCCAGATGGAGAAGTGATTTGGTGGAGGCCATACACAGCAAGTAAAAGGCAGACCTGGACAAGAATAGCAAGTTCCATGAAGACAGGGACTTTGGGCTCTTTTGTTCATTACAACAAAGCCTGAAACACGGTGTGTGCTCAAAAAATACCTGTTGAAGGAGGAGGTGGACTGAAGGAAGAAGGAGGAATCAATTCAGTAGAATTCAGAAAGTATGATATCAGATGTCCCACTCAGAATTACAGGAGTGTACACAGGAAAGGTGGGCCCAAACTACAAATGTTACATGCTGAGAGCCAAAGGATTGATGTGGATGTCAGAAATCCTATAGTCAGGGAATTCTTGATGGCAAAACAAGAAGCTTTAGGTGCCACTCAAGACACTAATCTAACTGGAGTTCCAAGCACATTGACTATGTAACTCAACAGGACCTCTTCACAGTTTCCCAAGTGCATTCAGTTGGCATTATTTCCTGCGGTCCTCCCAAAGAACTAGGTGATGGGCAGGGAGTGAGGGATTGATTTCCTCTGAAAAGAAGAGCAAAGACACATTCTCAGACATGAGAATTCACTGGACCCAGCTCTGTACACGCATCCATCCAGGTCCAGGAATTTGGGGGTCTTAATGTGGACATTTGTTGCATAGGTAGGACGAGAAGATGCAAAGTGGTCACAGACAATTTAAGAAAAATTGTTGAGTGGTGCAGCAGAATCAAAGCCCATCCGAGAAATGTGGAGATGATGGAGAGAAGACAAACACCTCCTCTAGTGCACAAGCTGAGCCCTTCTCTTCCTTGTTCCATAACAACCATTTAGAGAGAAGCCACTACACCCACTCCCCCACCGGGGATGTCTGGGGCTGCCCCGAAAACATCTGGTGCCCTTATGTAGAAAACTGAAAGATGCCCTCTCCCAGCACCCCTTCCTCCAGGGTTTGGTGAGCGAAGCGCGAGCTGCATTTCAGCTCCTCAATCAGGCGCCTTTATACAATGCCCAATTGCACACCCCAAGGTGCCAACTGACCCTGGAAATCACCCATTCTGTCTCTGACCTGCCGTATTAGAAGGCACTTCCTTTTACAGAGGCTAAATCCACCTCCCACTGGGATGTGTCGGGTTCTTCCGCCCAGGTGGGAAATATCGAAGTCCCTTTCCCACGGGCGTCCCTTCAAACACAGACGCTGCTTTTGCTCCCCTCCTCAATCAAGCCATGGCACTGAGCGATCTCCTTGGAAAGAAACCCAAACGTCCCCAAAGCCACAGCACAACCACAGTGTCTCTGAAAGCAGGCTTACAGCAGAGCTATCATAAAGGGACTGGAAATACCAGGAAGAACTCTACAGACAAGGATCATGACAAATTTATCAACACTCTAAATGAAGCAGTCAAAACACGAAACGTGGGGGAAAGGAGAAGTCGCCAGATATGCAAATATGTGCACTTGAAAGAGCCTCAGAGTCTGAACAACAAGGAAATGGGGAAAAACAGAAAGCAATGAAAGAAGAGGAGAGTGCAGCAAAATGATAAAGCATTCCAGAGATGGGGACTTATTGGTGGGGGCTAAGACTGCTCAGGAAAAGAAGGTAAGGAAAGGCAAGTGGGGAGGAAGAGGAAAGGGGAAAGGAAGGAAAGAAGGGAGTGGTGGAGAGAAAGAGCTTCCACCCGGATACATATCTGGTTGTCTGGGTTGGGCGCTAGAGTTGACCAATGAACGTGACTCCAGAGAAATCAAACCCAGAGTTTTCTTATTAGTTCTGCAGCTATCATATTCATTGAAACAGTAGCTCTGTCTGAGGTATCTGTGTGTGGGAGGGGGGAGGTGGGTAGTTTGTTATTTTTTTTTTCCCCTAAGGAAAGTCCACATAGAATGTGCTCTGCAAAGTCTGGCCTGAATGATGGAAAGTCCACATAGAATGTGCTCTGCAAAGTCTGGCCTGAATGATGTTCTTTGTGGTCATGGACAGATATGAGAGCATATGACAGGCATATTGTCAGTCCAAGTTGATTTTGTTTAGAGTGCTTCAGCTGGGCTTTTCCCAAGTCTATTGCACTTGGATTTTCTTCTCATATTTCATGTTCATAATATCCCATTTAATTTGCCACAGCGCATTGGGCCAGATGGTCCCCTTTCATTCCCACTACTTCTGCCGAATCTGCCCAGAGTCTTTGTTCATCCTTTCTCCTGCCAATCATCAGAGAATAAATCTCTTCACCTAAGGCAACACTTTCTTCTACTGAGTCTGTTCCACAGTAGGCTGGGAAATCCTAATGGCTCATTGTTCATCTAAATGGGGAGTAGGTGTTTGAGGTCCAAGGGAGAAAAGGAGCTGCTTCCGACAAGCAACGATGCTCAATGACAAAATTAAATTCTGTGACAGCTTGTTTGGGTTTCCATTTCTATTTGTTTATGACAAAATAGGATATAGGTAGATAAAAATCAAAATAAATCACCCATAAGCCCATGATCCTAACACACCACCATTTTCATTTCCTGGAGCTCCCTTGCAGGAGGTCCACATGTGTATCCTTGAACATAGTCCAAATATTATAGCCCAGATACAAAGATGTATTTTACTATCTTCCATTTGTCATTGTGAAGATTTCTCACGTTGCTACACAGTGGTCATAATGATTGTTTTAACAGCTGTATAATATTCCAAGGAGTATATGTAGCCCCCTGAATGCCCGAGTATTTTCTACCATTTCCCTTTCTTTCCTTATTAGGGCTGAAACTATAAATGTACATATTCACATATTCACTTTTTTCCCCACTTTGAAGATATGGTGGTAGAAGAAGGTAAATTTCATCAAATTTCCTTTCTAAATCAGAGTAATTTTAGCTGCCATAAGCAACATATGAGAAACTAGGTGTACCACCTCTCTCTGATGGACAGAAATATCATTTTTCTTAAATATTCATAATTCAAAGTGTGGGAGATGCTGTCTCATCATCACCTACATTGTACCTCTCTAAAAACCCCATTTCCCCTGCTCCCTATAGTTCACTCACTAATTGTATCCCCAGAACTGAACTGTCTGTCCAAGTTTTTTTTCATTAACTTACCAGGGAGTCTTAAGACAAATATTCCCCAAATCTGTTCTCCTTTTTATTCTAAGTATTTTTTATTATTCACAAGTCTTTATTTCTTTTTTTTAAGTTTATTTATTTTAGTAATTGCTACCTACAACATGGGGCTCAAACTCACGACCCCGAGATCAAGAGTCACATGCTCCACCAACCGAGCCAGACAGGCACCTCCATAAGTCTTTATTTCTTAAGCAGTCAAAATATATATATTTTTTGCTTCATGATTTCTTCATTTCAGAACTCACCACATAACAGATGGTTTCTCAAATGAATTTTCCACTTTTTTTTGCGATTTGATTTTTAAAATAAGTTTGTTCTTTAATAATTGAATCATATGCCATTTGAAATCGATTTTCATATAACATATCCAGTTAGGGACTTATGTATATTTATTTGGTAGCCAGTGTTCCCTAAGCCATCAGTTAAATTGTGCTTCCTTTCCTTATTTTTTGGTGATGTCCAGTTCATCACATATTCAGTTCATATATATGAATATAAATAGAACACACAAACATCTATTTTCATTTTTCTGTATTTTTTCAGCCTTATTGAGGTTGAATTGACAAAGCTGTTAAGATATTTAAAGTGTACATCATGATCTGATATACATATGCAATATGAAACTATCCCTCCCATCTAGTTGAGTAATATATCCATCATCTCACAGATTCCTCTCTCTCATTTTTTTGGGAGGGGGGGTGAGAATATTTAAATTCTATTCACTTAGCAAATTTCTATTTTACAATACAGTGTTATCTCTTTTCATATCTGTATACCATTTTTTTCTGTTCCATTAGCCACACTATTTGGAGACCTGGATCATGCTGTTTTAATGACCATTTTCCTTTATTGTATATTTATCAGCTTTCATCCTTTGTATGGTTAAGTACAAGGGTACTGGAGGCATTTTCTCACGAATCTGGACACAACAGGAGCAGGCACTGCCTAAGAAATGGTTATAGAACAGCAAGAAAAGGACACTGGCTTCAGAATCAAATCCCCGCTCTGCCATTTGCTAGCTCTGTGACCTTGAGAAAATTATTTATCCTCTTTGATCCATGGTCTCTTTATACCTCATATCTGCATCATCTAATACTGTAGCTACTGGTCATATTGTCTATTTACATCTCAACTCATCACAAAGTCGATGAATTATGTCATCTGCTCCTTGGTTGCACTAGAAACATTTCAAGGGCTCAATATTCACCTGGGCTAGTGGCTGTTGGAGTTAAACAGTGCTGGTATTATAGCACATTTCCAACATCTTGGAAATTTCTACTGGACAGATGTGCATAGGGTTCACTTGATGACTGAAGACCATATGCACAGTAAACAATTGATGGTAACTATAGCTGTAGTATTAGAAGTGTGAGATATAGGTGTTTCCAAATAAACATTAAAGTACCTACTACCTAGTAAAATTGAAAGGGTCTTCATCAAGGATTTATAATCACCCCTTAAAGTAAGAGACCACTTATAAATCGGTGGCTGAGAAAGCAGAAGCAACTGATCGGTCTCATCAAGGTGGACAGACATGGCCTCGATCCTGAATTACAATTCCAAAGGTGCTCAGATTCTTCAGGTTGAGATTTGGCACGTTGGCAAAACGATCTCTACCAGAAAAGAGATAATATATTTGGACATATTTCAATGCTGCTCTCCCTGGCACATTCAAGAGTCTAGAATTTGGTATCCTGAGTGGAATCCCTCACTAAAGAGTGTATCTTAATGGTCCAAGCAATCAGTGTCAGTTATCAATATAATGAGTAAGTGGATGAAGTGGCACTTGGCAATTACAGATCAGTGTCTTATATACATTTGGTTAAACTCATTCCTCCAAAATCTGATAATCTCTCAGTGAATCTAACATTCCTTAAATTATTAGCAGTGTAAAGATGTCCAACTTGCCAACAAATGGATTTAAGCCCTAGCCACTATCTTCTCTTGCCCCCCAACACTTGTCTAGCGGTCACATCTCACGATGATTGGTTGGTACATGGTAAAGATGTGAACACATGCCAATATGATTCTGGGCACAAAATTTGCAACTCCAGAGTGGAGGTGGGAGAGACCTTCAAACGACCCATATCAGTCGTCCTTTATTGGTGCAGAGAACGGAGAGTTGGTCATAGTCTGACACAAGGAATCAGTTTATCTCTAAGACATACTTACTTCATACCTGGAAGTTGCTGCCTCTTAATTCCCTTCACCTCTTTCATACACCCCCTTGGGCAACCACTCTATTGAAGAGTCTGTTTGTTTTTGTGGCTGTCATTCATTGTTGTTTTTTTTTTATGTGCTGCACAGGGAATATAGTCAATAATATTGCAGAAATATTGTATGGTGACAGACGGAGACCCCACTTACGGTGAGCACTGTGTCACCTACAGAATTGTCAAATCACTGTGTTGGTACAACTGAAACTAATATAACACTGACATCAACTATACTTTAATAATGAAAAACTAAAACAAAGAAAAAATAAATCAGTTCGCAATCCCATAGAGATAAGGTCCTTGTACCGGATTGTAAAAGTCAGCCTTTCAACTAAATTTCCATTTGCTTCAACCACTTTCTGTGGCTAGGCTATCTTCCATAAGCTTTTTTTTTTTTTTAATTTTAGGATGTTAAAGCCAGCGAGAGATCCAGTGGGGACTGAGACCCCTCATCTTACAGATCAAACAACAAGTAGGAAGAGAGGAGAAGTGACTTACCCAAGGTCATAGGCAATTAGGGGCAGAGTCACTAGAACCCACCTGTGCCTGCTCCCAGTGGGGTGCTCCTGAAACAAACCAGGTGCCTCAGAATTCTGCACACATACTAACAAGTCTTGTCATTTAACAGAATCCCTCAATATGATCATATAAACTCTGTCGGTTTTTTTCATAAAGTTAATGTTCATGACCCAACCGTTCACTGAAAAGGTGCTCTGGACTGAAGGTTGGTGCCCTCCCCCCCAATTCCGATGCTGATATCCTAATCCCCAAAGTGATGGTATTTGGCAGTAAGGGTTTGGATAGGTGATTTGGTTATGAATGAGATTAGCATCCTGATAAAAGAGATCCCAGAGAGCTCCCACACCCCTTCTGCCAGGTGGGGACACAGTGAGAAGATAGGTGGCCAGGAACCAGGAAGCAAGTTCTCACCAGGCATCTAATGTGCCTTGATTTCACACTCCCCAGTTTCCAGAACTGTGAGAAATAAATATCTATTGTTTATCAGAAGCCCCCCATCCCGGATCTCTAGCGTTCTGTTATAACAGACTCAGGCAGACCCTGTCCTTTTGGGGTACTAAGAAACTACCCAGATTGTTGTGCTTCTGAAAGTAAGAAAAAAAAGTCAATGTGAGATCATTCCAGAATTATATTACACAAGATACTTTAAACAGTTTTTTTTTAAAAAGGATGGCTATGAAACAATCAATAAAATGCTCTCTTTCTGGACAGGCTGATCAAAGTTCTGCAGAAGGCCAGAGCTTCCTCCCCAGAGTCCTCAAGAGCAGAAGTGATGCCCAGCTGAGTCCCATGGCTGAGTCATATGAACATCGAGCCATCTCCCAACTCAGCTCATCAACTCCAGCAATCACCGAAACTGCATTAGAGCCAATTAAACATTTCGGGGATGTAAGAAGAAATTAGAAAGGGGGAAAGCTTGGCAGCAGCAAGCACTTAGACACGTAACACAGAAGTTTTGTGACTGGTATACAGTGACAAGTCTAGGTAAGACACCAGTTATTCTGCTTTGTTGTCTTGTGCCTATTACAGAACCTTAGGGCCACTGTCTGCTGTGTTGGTGACATAAGCTCACTGTTCTCTTCCTCTCTCCACTCATCCTCTTACATTTCTCCCAGGTAAGCCTGGAGACAGTTACTCTGGGAGTGACAATGAGAGGTTCTGGGTCCTCGTTCATGCATCCAGATATGATGTGATTCCAGACTTTTCATTCCCGACAATGTCCCTTTGCCATCAGAACCCTGGTGATGGGAAGATATCCAAACATTTTCAAAATGGAAGCCTCAGTGGCAAACTTGATGTAACTGTCTCTGCCTGAAACATCCACATAATTTCAAGACACGTTTGTTGAATGCACAAGAAAGTGAGGGACTGAATGAATAAACGGCGTTCATGACCTGAGCAGCAATCAGTGAAACAAATACATGAACTGCTTCAGAACCGAAGTAGCCATATACTTAATGATCAAGGACAAGAATTTGGTTCAGGACTCGAAGAGAACAGACCTGGATCTGGGATGAAGCTGTGAGCAGATCCCAGTTCAGAAGAATCCATGGTGACTAACATAACATAATAAATAAATAAGCAAACAAACAAATAAATATTAAAAAGATGAATCCAAAGCTTCTCTGTCTTAACAGCAAACTGCCCCTCCCAAGTGATGAGACGCTGTCTTTATGCATCTGATAGCTTTCTAAGGCTCCCTCCTACTCCCAGACGGTAGCCGTGCACCACAAGTTTCCCCTCAAGTAACCAGAGGTTTTGTACAGGGCTCTCTGCTAGGTTTATCAATAACCTTGACGCTACAGAGCTGCCCTAGATCCAAGAGGGCACTGGCCCAGCATTCTTGTCCCGGCCTTGGGGATTCTCGGCATGTGCTTTGAGACAAACAAGTGATCCATAAAAACTGGCAAGAAGAATTTCTCCTAGAGCAGCCCCGGAAAAAAGGAAGGATTTGAAGCAATAAACAGAACCATCAGTGCAACTTTATTTCAATTTTGAAACACTCTCCTTACAGCATAATAGAAGCAACAGGTCGTGGTAAAACCCTCCACACCAACAGCTCAGGATGCCAGATGCTGGTAGGACTCGGAGACACCGATGGGAATGCGCTCAAGGCCCAGGTCCAATCCTTCTCCCTAGTGCTACAAATGAGAGGACAACGCTCCCTTCAAGAGTCCTCGGAACCCCACCTGTGCTGCCACCCCCTCCAACCGGCTATGTGAGAATGGAAAACCCAAATCCCAGCCTGGTCATGAGCCAGCACAATATCCGGGCCAAGGTCACTGCCAAAGGCCTCCCTGGACTTGGCTGGCTGTTCCACTACATGGGAGAGGCTCTCTACCTCCCCCCCACACACCCCTTCCAAAAGGGAAACCCACGGCAGAACGTGGACCAGAGTGTCTCAGTGATGCTCTTCCTCTGGGCCTCTGCCCTCTCAGAGAGGGAGGGCCAGGGATCACAAAGGAAGAGTCTCAGGGTCCAAAGAAATGAGATCCACTTCCTAGAGACAAGACGATTGTTGGCTAGGGGCACCTGGGTGGCTCAGTTGGTTAAGCGACTGCCTTCGGCTCAGGTCATGATCCCAGAGACCGGGGATCGAGACCCACATCGGGCTGCCTGCTCAGTGGGAAGCCTGCTTCTCCCTCTCTCACTCCCCCTGCTTGTGTTCCCTCTCTGGCTGTGTTTCTCTCTGACAAATAAATAAAAATCTTTAAAATAAAAAAAAAAGAAGGTTGTCGGCTATCTCTACCAAGAAGCCTGACCAGCAGAGCAAAGGAATTGCAGGGGATGCCAAAAACCTGGGGCAGGGAACAGGTAGCTGGGGTAGGAGGAATATGGTCCCCCCCTTGTGGCACGCATTGTCAACTCATCCATAATAGCAGAACTACCGAGGTGCTAACCTCTTCCTGGGAGAAGTAGAAAGCAGGGGAGAAGTTAAATTGATTTGAAATGTGGTTACTTTCATGCTCCCTTCAGTCCAAGGTTCAGGGTCAGCATTTAAAGGGTTTCGGGATCCTGAGTTCTTCTCTAGAGATGGAGCCCTGGTATCCTTGCCCAGCCCTGCTGGAGAGGCAAGGAGCAGGCTCAAAGTCCCCCATCTGCAAAGACTAGCAGGCTGGGGTGAGAAAAAAAGTCAGGAACCGGCCAGCTGTTTCCCTTCTCCCTCTCCATCTGTTTCAGCAGCACCCAAGATGCCGGGTCACTTTGTTATGGGCTAGGGCACTGGTTAGTTTGCAATTAGCACAGACCTTTCTGGAAAGCTCCTCCTGGGGGGCCCTTGATGAATGGCAGAGGAGACCTCACATGAATTTCTTTCATGAGCTGATAAAAACTGGGGTGTAACCCATCTGTGGAAAGACACACTGAAGGCCCAAGTCTGTAGTTCAAGGCTTGGAGGAGAAGTGGGTATTTTATTTTAAAAATCCAGCAGGCTTTTAAGATCACAGGACCTTCTATGGGGAGGATGGGATGGGGGAGCGAGGAGATACTTGGTTTTACACCAACATTCTGCTCTCCCTTAGCCCGCATAAGTGCTGCCTCAGGGTCCCCAAAAGGGAGTGAAGTGAAAATCCAAAGGTAAAGAAAAAACTCAACTTCTTTGAAAAAGACGCTTGAACCGAAAGTTTTGCCAGTTGTGGTCACTTCAATGCAGGGGACAGAAAAACAAACCCAGGCCTACAGGGAGGGCTCCAGTAATGAGAAAATCCTGCAATACCTCTCTTCCAAAATGCAGGTCTATAATCACGGCTTCGACAAATATGGGCTTGCTTAGGTAATCCTCTGAGCAACCCCCAACCCCTTTGTGGTGAAAATATCGAGGGACAAAGGGTTCTGGAGGATGGGTAATTTATGTGAGAATGGAAAGCCTAATCCCCTGTCACCTTAGGCAAACTTCATTAACCGGTCCCCATTTACTGACGAGCTGAGTTCCGCAGGCGTCAGGTGCTGAATGAATCGGACTCGGGTGGGATCTGGATCTTCTAACTTACCCCCCCTCTCTTCAACAGTTCCTTGAATCGTAGGGCTTTAAATGAGGCTATTTGCGATCTGGAGACAGAATAACAACTCCTTTTCAAGTAAGCCGCACTGGAGGGGGAGGGGTGTTTACACTGAGGCTTGCCTTTCCCCGCAAGTTTTCGGTTTTTTTGAGGCTTGATTGCTTTTGGTCCCAGGAAAGAAAAACCGGCCGTGGGGTAGAGAGGTTCTGGGAAGAATGTGTGGGTGGGGAATGAGGGCTAGAGGGAGGATTGCAGGCATACTTACACCTTTAAGGTGGGAGGGAGGTGAGAGCTTGAGGGGCAGAGGAGTGAGCGGTTGCTAAGCCCCCCCCTTCCAGCTCGCCTGCGTGGGGCCTCATAGTGCCTCCATTTTAACCCTTGGTTTCCCGTGGCAAAGGAAAAAAAATCACACTCTGGCCTGGCGTCCCTGTTCCAATGCAGATAACACCTTGCCGGGGGAAAATTCAGAGGGGGAAACATTTCTCGGAGTGTTCTCCAAATCCGAGGCGGGAATCTGGGCAGGCAAATAGGATATTTCCCCCCACATCAAGGACAGGAATTCTAACAGAATAATATTTGGCCTGTTTTATTGGCTGCCATTCAAAGACCTGGAAACATTTACTAGCAAATGTAATTACTTTGCATTTTAGAGCTGAGGAGCCGGAGCTAGCATAGCTTAAAAAAAGATTAATTTTTTAAGTTGTGTAATCCAAAATGCAAGCAGTGTCTCTTCCACACACATCCTCCAGGGGCTGGGAAAACCCCCACATCAGGACAGTCTACCAAGGCCAATTCACCCCCAGGCAATATTTATTAAATCCCCCCCACCCCGCCCCATTTGCTAAGCACTTCCACATTCCTTAACAAATAACCCAATGAGGAAGGTGGGGAAATCCTTCCATTTTACAGATGGAGAACTCTGACGCTCTAAATGTGGTAATTCAGTACCTGTCTGCTCTGTTTTTAAAAAGTCTACCCATATATGGGCTCCTTGAATCCTCACAGCACCTTCTCAAATGATGTACCTCAAGTATTGGTGAGATTCGTAATGTATAAAAGAAGACCAAGCTCGGAAACGTGAGGTGACTGAAGATCACACTACCAACGATCAATTAGGTCAGGGGCTTAAATTAGGTCCTTGGACTCTAACCCCTCCAGATCTGGCCCTTGCGATCAGAACCTTTCTCACCCTGGCCATCTGGCTCAACCAGCGCTCCCTAAAAGGATCCGCTCAACATAATAAGGAGGGTTGTTCATGCAACAAACCCGCACTCCCCAGGCACTGTGCCAGATGCTCTTCTGAAGTATCTGTCAGTCTAAGGGCAACAGTATGCTAGAAGCTCACTGACCTCCACGATAAGCTGCACTTTGGCAAGAGGGTCAGAGAGGCCCTGACAAAGCCACCCACCAATTCCAGATGTGGAGGGAGGGAAGGCTGGGGAGGCTTCTTGGAGGAGGTGGCCTGGAAATCGAGTAGTAGATGGAATTAAAGACGTTTCCAAGACAAGGGAGTAAGAACATTTGAAAGAAGTTTTCAGGGTAGCGGGGGATAGCCATTTGGAAGTAGGATATAAAACCATTTCTAGCAAGATGTATTCTAAGTAATAAGCAGTTGTAAACTTACTGCTGTTGCTAAGGCTTTAGCAAGTGGTTAGGCTCATAGTCATTGTGAACCTTAAAATGAAGAGACATGCTGTGCCCCACAAAGAATGTATTTGCTTTTCTCTGAATACACAAAGATAGTGAATTATAGCAAATGCCAATAAAATGCTCCTAAAAGATGCTAGAAAGTCAAGCAGAATCTCGAGGATTGCACAAAATATTAATTTAAAGAAAATAAGATCATTTGGAATATAAATCAAGGACATATTATCAACCCATTACATTGTCAAAACCTGAAACATTTTCAATAAGGTACCATATCCTAGACACCAAATACAATCAGACAATTTTCTTGGATATTACAACTTTAATACAGAGCACCACAAAATGATTCCCTGGCACCCTGAACCAGTCCCAATCCTGAAATAAAAACCAGAAAATCAGTAATGATGCCTGGGAAAGCAATATTCGAAAACCCCATTTCCAAGATGAAGGATGTCATAAAAAGAAATTAAATAAACTTCACCAAAGCCAGCAATGCCCTGGTTGTTGCAAGCTCCCCAAACAGATTGCTTGACCAAAAAATAACACAAATCATGACAATTACTAATTATACGATTTAAGGAATGAACATCTATGGTTAATTAACAAAGTAGAATGTAAAACCCAGTTTCAAGGGCCTTCAGCCTCTTCTCGCTAAGCAGGAGACTACTGAATTCTTTGGTCCTGGCTTAAACCACATGGAAAGCGAGCTAACAGTGCAAGGGCTAACCCCTTGAGGAATGTCTCCTAGTCACTACATAGTCTTGCTAAGGCAAGCCCAGGTTTGCAATGCCCCCCTCTTAGTGCATATCAGCCGCCGCCCCACGAAGAAATCCTGTGCATCAGAAAGAAGAATGTCTGTTCTAAAGAGCCACACATTTTCAGAGCATGCTATGTATAGCAAGTGTGGCTATCTCTCAACTCTTGGAAACATACTGTTTGGGTCTTATTTGAAATTCTATCACTTTCTGGTAAGTACGACAGGAAACCGACACCCTCCCAGGACCTGGCTGAAAACCTATACTATTCAAACACAAAGAGGTGGTTAAAACAAAGGGAGCACAGGATTGCCCTCCAGGAGGCTTAAACAGAGCTGTCATGGTTTAAATCAGAGGAATTCGAATTTTCAGGCTAGAAGGAACCTGAGAGATCAGCTTTTAAGTTCAGTTCAATCCTCAATTTGATTTTTTTCTTAACCATGACACGGAAACTGAACACCTTAGAGGACGCCTCTGCTCTAGGCACTGGAAAACAAACTGAAGACTCAGATACGTTGTGGCGATCGTGAGGCAATATATACAAATACTGAATCATTACAGTGTACACCTGAAATTAATATAGTTATAATAATATAATAATCATTACAGTGTACACCTGAATAATTAATATAATAATCGTTACAGTGTACACCTGAAATTAATAATGTGTCAATTATGCCACAATGTAAAAAGGAAAAGATAAAAAAAGGCTATGCTGTGGAAGCATACACTGGTGGGGAAACGGTTAAAAAAGAAGCGAAAGGACCTAGGGGGCCATGAGACTCTGTTCCAATGGTTTGGAAGCTGAGCATCTACAAGGTTCATGAGTGTTCTCTTGGCACATTTCCTCTCCCCGCTCTTGTCCATGAAAACACAACACTCTGAGACTTACACTGAGCTAGACCTCAGGGGCCACTTTAGTCCCAACCTGTAGTTAAACACAGGAGACCCTCTTCAGAGAGAATGCCAAGTGGTTGGAGGCCAGCTTCTGCAGGAACAGTCCAGGTGTGAGCCAAAACTTGTCCAGGATTTGCCACTACGTCACAGATGTTAATAAAATGCTTATTCACAGATATATTCCTTTCTCTGGGACGCACCTTCACACCTTCTTTTTCCCTTCTGCATCCTTCCACCTCCCTCTGCCCCAAAATTAAAATAAACATGGTACAGAAAGTTTAGAGAGAAGAATCTCATCTGAGAAGACATGTTGCAAATTTAGTAGAGGGTCCGTTTCATCAACTTTTGGCACGCCCTAGTCCACGGGGGGGGGGATGGGGGGGTTGGGGAGGGGGATGCAGGTTCCAGGGGGTAGGGCTTCTGTTCTGAGTCAAAGAAAAGGGCATGGAGACCACCAAGTCCTGAGGGTACCTAGAGCAGACTCGGTAGGGGAGAAAGGAAAAGATGGGGGTAGTCACTGATGGATGTGGTCAGAGAAAAACATACACAAAGTATAAGATCAAATATTCTCAAGGCGTGGTGACTAATGGTTACCAGTACTGGGTTGTACACTTGGAAGTCCCTTAGAGAGTGGCTCCTTAATGCTCTCACTACCAAACAAACGAAAAAGTTAACTGTGAGGGGAGAGATGTGTTAGCTTACCTTCCTGTGGTCCTCATTTCACAATATATACGTGTGTCAAATTGTCATATTGTACATCTTCAGCTTACACAACATTCTGTGTCAGTTACATCTCAGTAAACCCAGAAAGAAATAAAAATAAGTGAGAAACATCATGGGGCGCCTGAGTGGCTCAGTCAGTTAAGCGTCTGCCTTCAGCTCAGGTCATGATCCCAGTGTTCTGGGATCGAGCTCCACATCAGGCTCTGTCCTCCGTGTGAAGCCTGCTTCTCCCTCTCCCTCTGCCTGCAGCTCTGCCTACTTGCGCTCTCTCTCTCCAACAAATAAATAAATAAAATCTTTTAAAATAAAAAAAAATGAGAAAGATCAAACGTGTGACGGTGCCCACGAATGCAGGAACAGGGAGCAGAAGTGCGTATCATCAAAGCTAGAAGAGTGGAGAAACGGTGAGGCTTCAGAGCGGTCATCAGCGTGCAATAAGAAGGTGATGGGTGGAAAGAAAGACTGTGATCAGTAACACTAAAGTTCTGAATTTCTTCCCCATTAACTTAAGTAGTTCAGGTGCATAAGCAATAATAACCCCTCATACCCCATGCACCTATTAAAGAACACATTACTTTTGGCTTAGAGGGTATAATGGCAGCTAGTGGTCAGGGAATGCTTGGATGCCCAGCATTGGATTCTGTGCTTTATAGAGACGATTTCATTTAATCCTCGGAACAACCTTATGGTCAGTACTATCAATATTACTATCTTTATTCTTGTGTCACAGGAGGAAGATACTGAGCCTTGGGGGGTGGGGGTGGGAAACAAGAACCATAGCCAAAGCCACGCAACTATTTAAATGGGAGAATTACATTTGAATCCATGCAGTCTGACTCTGGGGCCACAACGTCAAACTTTCAGCTTCATGAAAAAATATGGAAATATGCAAACGGAAGGACGCTGGTTTCAGTGTAGGCGTTCACAGCCATTATCAGGGCCAGAGCTGTTCTCAGGTTGAACCATCAGAATGGCGTGGTGTGCTTAGAGTACCTGAGCTCATACGCATGTATTTAGGACTTCTAATTTTTTAATTCTGTAATTACTTCCCAGTCACTAACCATCAAATATTGATCAAGCTCATTTTGTGGTTACAGAGGATGAAGGTGCAGAGACCCTGGGTACGTAGTGAGGAGCACCCCCCCACACACACCAGGCTGCGGAGGGAGGGAGGGAAGCAGAAGGTCATGGCTTTCAAAGCCAGGGAAATCAGGGATTACTTCTGCCTGGGCTTTGGCCAGCAGTCATCAGGAAAGTTATCTAAAGGGTCTAGTACATTTATTTTTACCTAATTATAGCTATCAACTGGCATTTTCAAAGGGCTTCAATTATGCAGTCAGCAGCCCGGGAACTCACAGCATCTGATACAAATAAATTGCATGCATTACTATGGACCCTTCTTAGTCAAGGCCTCAGTAATAGGGAAATTCCAGAACCATTTGCAGGAGTGCATATTTCTTATGGAGCAGTAGTTCTTAACCTACTTTAGTTCACGGGTCCAAGGAGAATATGATGAAAAGTTCTTTGCTCAGAAAATGCACATATGTACATACTTGAATGATTTTTTTTAAGATTTTATTTATTTGACAGACAGAAACACAGCCAGAGAGGGAACACAAGCAGGGGGAGTGAGAGAGGGAAAAGCAGGCTTCTGGCAGAGCAGGCAGCCCGATGCAGGGCTCGATCCCGGGACTCCAGGATCATGACCTGAGCCGAAGGCAGAGATTAAACCACTGAGCCACCCAGGTGCCACATATTTGAATGATTTTATATATAATCTTGGGCAGGGGGAGTGTAAAAACTACTTAAAGCACATTCACAGACCCCTGCTTCGAATATTACCAATGCCAGGCTGAAGCCCGTGAGTAGGGCAGGAATATTATAACCCGCTGCATTCCCTCACCTAATTTTTGACACAGTGTGGTCATTTGGAAGAACAGAATGTTTTGTCAATACAACTTAGCATCATACTCAATGCAGTCTTTAAAAGCAAAAGAACATTTTGTCATGTAATGTCACTTCAGCAGTATTTTTGTTAAAAATGCCCCATCAGGTGATAATATTCTTGACCTCCCTTACAGTTCTGAGCGTGGACATTCTTACTAATCAAAATGTGGTCTGTGAACCAGCACTGGCATCCTCTGAAAACCTGTAGACACACAGGATCCCAGGTCTCATCCCAGAAGTCCTGGATCTGAGTCGGCATTTTGTAAGATTCTCAGGTTGTATATAAACACACGACATCTGACAGGCATCCGCATACATGGCAGAGACCTCAGGGCATAAAGTCACGGTGAGATGTGATAGAATGAGGGCCTGGGCTCTGAGACCAAGCTCTCGTGATCTTGGGAAAATCCTACTTCTCTGAGGATTCTTCCTCAACCCTATCCATACATCAAAGGGTTTTTGTGCCTGACTTATAGTAATCGATTGACAAAGAGTACGTCATGCTCTTACAGTGAACATTTTGATTACATCTTCACAGATGTCCTCGGTCAGCATTTAGTAAACTAAAAAACCCCACAGACATAAACAAACAGAAATGAGTGGGAACAGTGGCTCCCAGGGGTCCAGGGCTCTACTGACTGTCTCTCTGACGTGTGCCTCTGGGCACAGCGGGGAGGACTCAAGCACAGCCCAGGCTATGAGCTCAAACACAAAGAGCTTTGTCCATAAAGCCCAACAGATTTCTTCCCAGGCTGGGAGACACCCAGGGGCTGGGTGGCAGTGGGGAAGGAGGAGGGGCCGTTACACCAAGGTGGTCTGACTGAAACCAAGGAAGGCAAGAATGGAAAAGAAGAAAGATGGCTTTGGGGCCTATTAACCACCACCAAAGAGGTGTCCATTTACTACAAGCATCTGGGTTGCTGTGTTTCCTAACTACAGAGCCCTGAGACTAATTTCCAAATGGTAAAGGACCAGGTCAGGGCCAGAATCCAGGCCTTTTGACTCCAAATCCAGTGCTCTTTCTACTTCATTCCTTAAGATTCATTCAGAACTCACCAAGGACCCAGGTTCTCTGTATAATATGCTGGGGCTTCACCTAACATGGAGCTGATGAAATTCACCTGTGGACCCCCAGCAGGCCAACAGTGGGGTGTTTCTGAGGGTATTACAGGTTATGCTAGTGAAGTCCATTTTGAGGCTATGGCTTCACAACACAGTCCCAATTGCTTCCACGTTACAAGAAAAAAAATAAACCTATTTTTGTAATGGAGAAGATTACTGGGAAAGCCGCATAACTCATCTGCAAAGATGATACAGATTTCAAAGGAATAATAGAAGGGGCTGAAGGGCAAGAAGTCCAGTTTCGTGTGAGAAACAGATTATTACCACCCAAACTACGGGAATGTATCTTTTTAAATTTCACCTTAAGTGTAGCCAACTTTATTTTACCCATAAAATCACAACACCTCCTCCTTCTTCTTGTCACTCAGTTCAAATCCCATCACTGATCTCTTGGGTTTCACTACTCCAATAAACTAGGAGATTACAGTATTCCTCCTCCAAGCCATTGCCTTTCACTGTCACTTAAATTTAGCACAGAGAACATGCCACCAAGAAGAAGGTAGCAACTGCATTATTTCATTTTAAAGTGTCCCCATTAATCTGATCATGTAGAGAGAAGAAAGTCGTGTTTTATTAAATACAATGGCCCCTCATTTTTTTAGCCTCATTGGAGAAAACAGGGTTCCATTGTGATAATTAAAGGTATTTCTCAATGAACAAAAATGATTTCTCAATTCTAAGTGCTTCCATGGAAATCATTCTAAAATGCTATATGCTCCTCTCACTTCTTTAATGTCTAATGTATATAATGATATATATATAAAGTATAGTAATCACAATGTAGCTTTTTCCATTCACATGTGTGTAAATAACATATATACGCACATGTTATTTAGCACTTTATATGTGGCAGGCATTTGATGAGGGCTTTATACACATTTTGTCTCAGGGTCTCTGGGAATACATAAGACTACACTAGGTTAGCATAATGATATTGACACGGAAAGAACTCTCTGGTAGCTGTTAGATTTTTAGACTCACCTGTCTCCTCCTTCAGCTATCCACTGTCCCTTCTGCTTACTGACTCTGGACTGTGCTTTCCAATCTGTTGCTCTGGGCCTTATGGACTGAGAGTGATTCTACCTGCCTACGGTATATAGTACATGAGCTTGATGGAACCTACTTATACAACACAGGGGTCTCTTTTGCTTCTCTAGGAGAATCATTCTCATGTTGTCACCTGGTAGATCCCAACTGTAAATCATTGCAGGAATAAAAATATTAAGAATGGAAAGTCTGATTGCCTTGAAGGAGAAGGGTAGTGTTAAATTCAATGTTTGCTCATATTAGGAACTCAGTGAATATTTCATGGTAAAAAATTGGAGGAAGTTATAATATAAACAGAGGGGTGCTACATCATAAACAACTAGACAGTCAATGTACCATGTGAGAAAGCTGGACAGACCGTGTAACCAAATCTGAAGCAAGTGCTGGTGAGTCAAGTTTCAGCAAGGTTTCTGCAAGATTGGGTCCATCAAAAAAGAGAACACTGAAGAGTTGAGTCTTGAGCTTTGAAAGAGTATTTAAAGGCAGAAATGAGCAAGGTCTAATCAGGAGACGATTAGGAACTCAACCACTTAACACAGGAGGAAACAACACGACAAAACTATAAAATGAAACTCAATCAGAACATGGAACATTTTAGAGATTGACGTATCTCTTGTTTAGAACATCCAGGTTCTTCCTGGGCCAGGAGTAGTCTAAACCAGATATTGGGAGTAACGGGTACAAAGAGGGCCAGGTGATGCAGAAATTATGTGGAAGAACAGGAAATTTCTAGCTTTTTCAATTCAGATGCAGATATGAAGGCAAAAGCAAGGAATGTGGCATCTAAATGGTCAGGTCCTAGCTTAGCCAGTTACTAGCTACATGGCTTTGAAGTACATAATTAAACCTTTCTCTTTAAAAGAAAAAAGATTTTACTTATTCATTTGACAGCGAGAGAGCACCCACAAGTACGAGAAGCAGGGAGGGGCAGAAGAAGAGGGAAAGGGAAAGACTGAGCCACCCAGGCACCCAGCATAATTAAATCTTCCTGTATTTGTTTTCTCATCTACAAAATGGTAATAGTGATAGTGCAATAGAAGGATTCAGTGAAAGAGAATATGTAAAGTACTTAGCACTGGGCCAGGCACATAATAAACACTGGATGAATGGCAGTGCTTATTTCCAGAGATCACTGATATGACCTGGGTCTCTAAACACGCAGAAAGAATAAAGGAGGGGCGCTTGGGTGGCTCAGTCAGTTAAGCGTCTGCCTTTGGCTTATGTCATGATCTGAGGGTCCTGGAATTGAGCCAAGCATCAGGCTCCCTGCTCAGTGGGGAGTCTGCTTCTCCCTCTGTGCTCGCTCTCTCTCTCTCTCTCTCTCTCTCTCAAATACCTAAATAAAATCTTTGAAAGAAAAAAGGAAGGAAGGAAAGAAGGAGAATGAATAAGGGAAGGCAGCTCCAGGAGAAGGGGACATGGAAGGAAATGGGAACATGAGGGCTCTTCACCTCCCTCTATCCTCTTCCATTTACAACCTGGTGACAGATGAATTTCAGTTCTTACTCTTTTGGACCTGGAGTCACTGAATTCATTCTCTAGTCTCATATGAGTCACTTCTACTGCTAAATATCATGTTAACCACAATATTAGTTTGAGTGAGTTAGTGCTCTAAATGGATTTACATCTCCCAAACCATTTAGAAAACAAAAATGTTTTCTTCACATTTACATTTAGGCTTAGAAAAAGTATCCTTTTATACATATTCTCTTTATTGACTTAGGGAAAATACATAAAACCACTTTGTATTTTAGTAAGCTGCTGGACGGACTCAAGAGTGCAAATCCAATCTGACATCTCTAATGTGTATTGACAAGTTCAGCTTCCAATCAGGATGGAGTAAAGGAATCAAATTTAATGACCAGAAAATATCAGAATCTATGAAAAAAAAATGGTTTGCGGACATTGAACAACAGGCAGTGCAGGACTCCAATCCCTGAGAGGAGGGAGACAGATAAGGTAAACACGAAAACTGCCCCAGATGATAGCCTGGAAAGTGTTCCGAAGGTGCAGTGCAATGAAGGGGAACACAAACAGAGCCCAGGGATCTCTATGAGGTGAGGACACAGAGATCAGAGTATCAGGAGGCCAAAGCAGTTAAAACGTGTTGTGAAAAAGTACCAGAGAGGAGAGAGCTGCACAGGAGAGAGCTCTAGAGATCTTTAGAAGGTTCCCTTCGTGTCTTTAGCTGAGTATTGATCTGCTTATATATGGGTAGGAAATTACCCACGACCAAGGAAAGAATTACTAAAAAAAAAAAATAATAAAGTAGGAAGTAGGGAGCCTGGGTGGTGCAATCAGTTAAGTATTCAACTCCTGGTTTCAGCTCAGGTCGTGATCTCAGAGTGGTGAGATCGAGCCCCATGTCAGGCTCTGTCTGTGCTCAGTGCAGAGTCTGCTTGAGAGTCTCTCTCCTCTCCCTCTGGCCCTCGCACTCATGTGCAAGTAAATAAATATCAACAAAAAAGAAAAGAAAAGTAGAAAGAACAACCTCCAGAAGCTCACAAAGACAAAGCAGCAGAGTGGAAAGACCTTGTAATATATGGGGCATTAATTAGCACCCTCATAAGTGTATTGCCTCAATAGTGGGATAAAATTAGCTCTAGGCTAAAGACTGATGTTTACTACCCTAATAAAGATAAAGCAAGCTTCAAAAGGATCTAACCGATTCTAGTTAGGTGCATCCCAATTCAAAGTTTGACAGTATTTAAAAGGACAGAATAAAGACACCAGGGTGGCTCAGTTAGTTAGACATCTGCCTTCAGCTCAGGTCATGATCCCAGAGTCCTGAGGTTGAGTCCCACATTGGGTTCTCTGCACAGCAAGGAGTCTGTTTCTCCCTCTGACCCTCCCCCCTCTTGTGTTCTCTCTCTCACTCTCTCTCTCAAATAAATAAAATCTTTAAAAAAAAGGACAGCATAAATCCAGCAACCAACAATATAAAATTCATAATATCAAATATCCAATGAAAAATTATTAGACATGTAAAGATCCAGTAAGATACTACTCTTTGTTTTTAAATGTGTGGTTTTTTTAAAGATTTTATTTATTTGACAGAGAGAAACACAGCCAGAGAGGGAACACAAGCAGGGGAAGTGAAAGAGGGAGAAGCAGGCCCCCCACAGAGCAGGGAGCCTGATGTGGGACTCGATCCTGGGTCTCCGGGATCATGACCTGAGCCGAAGGCAGTCACTTAACCAACTGAGCCACCCAGGCGCCCCGATACTACACTTTTTTTTTTTTTGAAGATTTTATTTATTTGACAGAGAGAAACACAGCCAGAGGGAACACAAACAGGGGGAGTGAGAGAGGGAGAAGCAGGCTTCCCGCTGAGCAGGGAGCCCCATGTGGGACTCAATCCCAGGTCTCCGGGATCATGACCTGAGCCAAAGGCAGTCGCTTAACCAACTGAGCCACCCAGGCGCCTGCCCCGATACTACTCTTAAATGAGAATAAAACAACAGAAACGGATTCAGAGATGCACAAATGATATAATTAACATATAAGGATATTAAAAGGGCCATTATAAACATAGTCATTTTGATAAGAATGAGTATGTTAAATATAAACATGGAGGATATAAAAAAGACCCAAATTAAACACCTAGAGTTGAAAAGTATAATATCTAAAATGAAAAATACATGGGTTGGGATTATTCATGTACTGGGCATTGCACAAGAAAAGATGAGTGAATTTGAAGATATAGCAATAGAAATTATACAAAATGAAACAGAAAAAAATGTGGAGAAGAGAGAACAAAGCATCAGGTAGCCTTAGAGTGGAAAAAAGGGGGAGGGAGTCTAATAACATACTAGAAGATTTGAAGAAACAAGGAAGAAAAATTTTGAAATTTTTATGAAAACAAAAAAATTTCAATGAACCCTGAGTAGAATAAAAGAAGAAAACCACACCATATTAAATCATAAAAAAGTTTGAGGTTTGTTCAAAAGAACAATAAGAATGACAGCAGACTTCTCATCCCAAGCTATGAAAGCAAAACGAACAAACAACAACAACAATAATAACGAAGTGACAACTTTGAAGTACTAAAAGAAAAAGCTCACATCTTATTATTCTATTCCCAGTGGGGATAAAGTCTTTCAGAAGTGAGGTCAAAATTTTTAAATGAGGTGAAATCAAGGAATAATCTTAGAAAATTAGAAAATTCATTGCCTAAATTTCTAACTCACATACCACATTTGTGGTTAATTTTGTTATGGAAGATCACAAAACACAGTTATAAATTTACAACACAGTTATAAATTATGCACTCTAAAGCAATCACTAAGGAAAAACAAAATAGAGTGTAACCGATGAACCTCTAATATAAATAAAACGGAATCTTAAAAATAATCAATTACTCCAAAGGATGGCAAGGAAAGAGTTGGAAAGAACCAAACATGTACTGAGCATTAACAATAGTAAAGAAAAGGAGTCAAATGCTAAGCATAGGGAGTCCCTGCCTGACCTGAAGAAATTGTACTTCTCAGTTCAGGACAGGAACACAGGGAAGTCCAGAGAGGAAAACAGTCCAAGGCATGGTACAAAAACACCCTATGCTTTGATGGTGTAAAGGCAGAACAATCTGTCAGGGATGGGGGAAGCCAGGGGAAGAGATGGGAGATGGGTCTTTTCAGCAGGTGGAAAGATGGAGAAGTTTTCAGCAAGTGGAAATGTAGAAGAGAGACAAAATATCCCAAGCAGGGAAGACACAGAATCAAAGGCTCAGTTTAGAAAGCTGAAGGGACATATTGATGGAAAGAGTCAGGGAAGGGAAGGCCAAAAAGTTTATGGGAGTCCTGGAATAGTGCTTTGTAACAGAGATCTAAGGAAGAGAAGGTTGTAAAAAGGATTATGGGGCTATGAGACCAAATCCTGCAGAAGGAGCAAGGAGAGCAAAGACTGAAAAAGAGACACTGGAACTGACTGAGGCACAGGCAGAAACTACTCCAAGGATAGTATCTATTTGTATACTTCCCTACAACCAGAGCAGTGGCAGACATCACTAATTAATAACAGTGAGAGTGTACATAGCCTTAGAGTCCTTCTCCAGGCAGTGCTTCAGGAAGCTAATACCAAAACATCACAATTGGCACAGGAGATGAAATTTATTAGTCACCTGTGGCCTAATAATTTAAGAAGTCTGGTACATAGCGAGTGGAAAATCTAAAGTGCTAATTTTGCCATCCAACATGGAGGCTTATTTGCAGACTGAAATATGAAGGCAGTCTTTCTCTAACTGGAACGTTTGCAATCTTTCCAAAATCGTGAATCCCTCAGAGGGATAAAATGGAGCAGGCTTTAAGAAAAAAGGCTGCAACTTCCAAAGTAGCAGGACTTCCTAAATCCACCCTGGTGATCAAACTAACTTTGTCTACCTAATAAAGAATAAGCACCTAGGAAAAGTCTTCAGCTAACATCATACTTAATGATGAAAGACTGAATCCTTTCTCCATAAGATCAGGACAAGACAAGGATGTCTATTCTATCCACGTTTATTCAACAGTGTATTGGACATTTTAGGCAGAACAATTAGGCAAGGCAATGAAATAAAGGATACCCTGATTCAAAAGGAAGAAGTAAAACTATCTCTGTTTGTAGATAACACAATCTTGTTCCTAGAAAATCCTATGGAATACACTAAAAATCTATTGGGATAAACAAAAAAGTTAGGGAAGGGGCATGTGGTTGACTCAGTCATTAAAGCGTCTGCCTTCAGCTCAGATCATGATCCCAGAGTCCCAGGATCAAGCCCTGCATCAGGCTTCCTGCTCGGCAGGAAGCCTGCTTCTCCCTCTCTCACTCCCCCTGCTTGTGTTCCCTCTCTAGCTGTGTTTCTCGCTGTCAAACAAATAAATAAAATCTAAAAAAAAAAAGTTAAGGAAGGTTGCAGGATGCAAGATCAATATGTAAAAATAAATCGTGTTTCTATCCAGTAGCAATGAACACACTGAAAATGAAACTAAGAAAACCATTCCTTTTATAATAGCATCACTAAAAATAAAGCATGAAAAGAATTTAACAAAATAAGAACAAAATATATACTCTAAAAATTAAAATACACTGTAGAAAGAAATTGAGGACCAAAATAAACGAGAAAGCATTCCATTTTCATGAATCAGAAAACTTGATATAGTTAGGATGACAATACTCTCCAAATCGATCAACAGATTCAATGCAATATCTAGTAAAATCCCAGATTTCTCTGTATAAATAGACAAGTTGATCCTAAAATTCACACAGAAATAGAAGAGACCCAGAATTTCCTAAAGAGTCCTGAAAAAGAAGAACAAAATCAGAGGACTTACATTTCCCTAATTCAAAACATTAACCCAAGCAATGATAGTGCCATATGAATGGGCATATAGGGGCATCTGGGTGGCAGAGTAAGTTAAGCATCTGACTCTTGGTTTCAGCTCAAGTCATCATCTAATGGTCATGAGATTGCACTCTGTGCCAGGCTCTGTGTTCAACATGCAGTCTGCTTGTGATTTTTCTCTCCCTCTCCCTCTGCCCCTCCCACTCATTCTTTCTCTCTCCTCTCTCTCTCTGAAAATAAATAAATCAATCTTTAAAAAATGAAATAAAGGATATATGTAGATACATGGAGCAAAACTGAAAGTTCAGAAACAAACCGTCATATTTATTATCAACTGATTTTTTAAAGGATTTTATTTATTTATTTTAGAGAGATAGAGATAGATAGATAGATAGATAGATAGATAGATAGATAGATAGATAGATAGATAGATAACGCAAGCAGGGGCAGAGAGGGAGGGAGAAAGAGAGGGACTGGGAGAGAGAATCTTGAGCAGATTCTCCATGCTGAGCACAGAGCCACACAGGGCTCAATCTTAGAACCCTGAGATCATGACCTGAGCTGAAACAAGGAGTCAGCCACTCAACCAACTGAGCCACCCAGGAGCCCTAAATTTTTTTTAAAGATTGTATTGATTTATTTGAGAAACAGACAGATAAGTATACCACAAGTTGTCCATGTTCCTGTTGATAAACATTACCAGTTTTTACTATTACAAATGATGGTTCTATGAATTGTCTCATTGTACATCTCATGGTGCACTATTTAAGATCTCTACTTAGATGCAACATTGCTGGGTCATAGGGGTGTGCATATTCTGAATTTTATTAATGTCAGACCGTTTTACACCCCACTTCTGCTGCCTTATACTCCCATAGAACCGAGTAAGACTATTCTCAGAGTAGTGAGTCTGGGGGTATCAAAAATTTTTATTTTTGCAAATTTTATGGTAAAATGGTATCTCAGTGTGTTTTTTTTAATTTAAATTCAATTAGCCAACTTATAGTACATCATTAGTTTCAGATGTCATATCCAATACTTTATCAGTTTTGTATAATGCCCAGTGCTCAGTGTGGTTTCAATTAGTATTAATGAGGGTGAATAATTTTTTTGTTTATCGGCCACTTTATTTTGGCCCCCTGCAATGCTGTTCTCTGTGTATTCTGTATATGTATCACTGTGAAATGTTTTTGCAAATATCTTCTTGCAATTCGTGACTTGTCTTATTATCCTTATGTTATCTGTTGATGAACCAAGTTACTTCCCTTCAGTGAAGTTGAATATAAAACCTTTCCTTTACTGAAACTAATACTACAGTCTATGTGAACTAACTTGAATTTAAATAAAATCTTGGAAGAGAAAAAAAAAACTTTTCCTTCACAGTTAGTGCTTTCTAAATGGCTTGTTGAATAAGGGGTTTTCTGCCTTGAGGTCACAGAGACACTCTCCTATAGTATCTTCAAAGGGCTTTTCAGATTTGCTTTTCACTTCTGGGTTTTTAATAAATTTAGAAGTGATTTTCTTGTTTGTATGATAAGGTAGTAATCTGGGAAACTTTATTTTTCCCCATATGGATATCCAATCATTCTACTACCTTTACTGAAAAGTCTGTGCATACACCACTGATGCGCCATGTCCCCTCTAGAAAATGTCAAAATCCATGTATTCCTGTATCTGCTTCCCAAATTCTGTTCCGTGGTTCTAGACAACAACTCCAGCATTACGACACAGCCTTATTTATTACAGCTTGACATCTGAAAGGACAAGTCCACCCATTTTACTGTTGTTCAAGAATATTTTATCTTTTTTGGGGGGGCTCTTTCCATTCCTCTGTTATTTTAAGACTCAGCTTAACAAATCCCACAAAAACAAATGGGATTTTGCTTGCAAGAGAAGTACCAACTTTATAATATCAAGTTCTCTAATCCATGTACATAGTCTCTCTCCACATAGATCATCTTCATGTCTCTCTAAAATTTTACAAACTTCAGCAAGGTCTTGCATTGTTTTTGTTACTTTTCCTAAGCATTTAATGTTTTCG
Organism: Spilogale gracilis; assembly: GCA_004023965.1. Taxonomy (NCBI): domain Eukaryota; kingdom Metazoa; phylum Chordata; class Mammalia; order Carnivora; family Mephitidae; genus Spilogale; species Spilogale gracilis. Next base: position 118,440 of record PITA01000914.1, read on the forward strand.
GATGCCATGCCAAATGGCATATTTTTCAAATTTTACCGTTTATATGTAGAAATGGAATTGATTTTTGTACTAACTTTATATCCAACAACTTTGCTTAACTTTTATGAATTCTAAACATTCATTTGAAGATTCTTGTGGATTTCCTCTCTGTACAATCATACTTGTGCAAAATGGCAGGTTTTTTTCTTCCGAATTCTCCTATCTTTTTCATGCTTTACTGTGCTGTCTAGGAGTTCCAGGAAATTATTAAAGAAAAGCTGAATGTAGACAGCCTTGCCTTGTCACCTTCTCAAATCTCCCATAATAAGTCCAAGTTTAGCAGCCAAGCAAGGCATCAAAATTCTGGGGCAACAGGCAGGGCTGTGACATACCCATTGCCATTCTTCACTAGGCACTGAGTCTTCCACTGTACTCATAATATGACCCGTTAACTCCCCACCACCCACCTCTGCAACAGTGAAATACTCTGGCTAAGGAATTCCATAAGTTTCTGTAACTGGATCCCAGTTCACATTGTTGAGGTGAAACAGGTCATCTCTCAGGTAAAGACCTGGAACATGGCTATTGGGCTACCACCACCAAAGCCAGCTCACCCCAATTCCACATCTCCTCTGCTAGAAGTCACTAGAGTAAGGCTGCTGCAGGGGGTGCTGGGACCTGCCAACACTAGCCTTCCCAGGAAATAGTTCTGGGTCTCCTCAATAGCCACGTAATAAAGAATGAACTTGGACTCTTACCTCACACCATATACAAAACCTAACTTAAAATGGACCAAGGACATAAATGGAAGCATTAAAGAAATAAAACTCTCAGAAGAAAACATGGCTGTACATCTTTGTGATCTTGGGTAGGCAATGGTTTCTTGGATATGACACCAAAACCACAAACAACAAAAGGAAAAATAGATAAGCCAGACATCATCAAAATTAAACATTTTTGCGCTTCAAAGAATACCATTAAGAAAGTGAAAAGGCAACTCACAGAATGGGAAAAACGTTTTGCAAATTCTATGACTGATAAAATTCTTGTATCTAGAATTTATAAAGAACTATTACAACTCACTATTGTAAAGTCAAATGATCCAACTAAAAACGAACAAAGATTCTGAATAGACATTTTTCTAAGGAAAATATAGAATGGCCGATAAGCAGATGAAAAGATGATCTGTATGATTAGTCATCAGGAAATTCAAGCTCACATGACTGTGGCATACCAATTCACACCCACTAGAATGGCTATGATGAAAAAGACCAATGATAACAAGCATTGGCAAGGATGCTGAAAACCTGGAACCCTCATGCATTGCTGGTGGAAACAAAGTTGTGCAGCCACTTTGGAAAACAGCGTGGCACTTCTGCCAATGATTAAACATAGGGTTACCCAGCAATTCCATTTCAAGGTAGATACCCAAGAAAAATGAAGGCATATGTCCACACAGAGTTGTACACAAATATTCATAGCACCATTCTTCACAATAGTCAAAAAGCCAAAATAACCCAAATGTCCATCAACTGATGAAGGGATTAAATAATGTGTTCATCCATACAATGGATTATTATTCAGCAATGAAATGAAATAAGGTACTTACTGATGCTACAACAGAGATGAACCAAGAAACTCATCTCAAAGGACCACGTATTATATTATCCCATTTATGTGAAATGTCCATAACATGAAAATCTGTACAGACAGAAGGTAGACTGACAAGTGGTTACCAAGGCTGGGAGGAAAGGAGGACTGCAGGTGAAGGTTGAGGTTGAGGTGGGGTTTCTTTGGGGAGTAATAAAATTATTCTACAACAACAGACTTGTCAACTCACAGTCCTGAACACCTGAAACTAATGAAACATTGTGTATTGACTCTGCTTCAGTTTTTTAAAAAATTCTAAAACTGACCATAGTTTTGGATTCACAACTTTGTGAATACACTAAAAACTATCAAATTGCACCTTTCAATGGGTGAATTATACAGAATGTAAATTATGCATTCCCCTCCAAAAAATGGTTTCTTTAAAAGGATAATTTAAGAGAGGTCTTGAAAGGCCTATCAAAGTAGCAGAGTTATACATGGGTCTGTTGGTGCCCCTGCTTTCCTAAATTAGAAATCATGGAAATAGTTCCAAACCAGGCCCATGAAAAAACCCCACCAGAATCCCAGCTTTAGTATTAGGCTCTTGCAAAACCAGTAGTGAGTGGGACCCCAATAAGCACTCACCAGGCTGTCTTTTCTGATTAAAGACTACAAGTCACCAAGAGGTGTTAACGCCAGGTTAACATATAAATGTGATGTTCTGCTTGAGCAAATCCTACTCTAATTAAGTAAGATACTTTTAAATGGTTATCAAAACAGGGCTACTACAGAATGGTCTCAAAACATGGAAATGCCAGGCTTTTTATGCCTAACTGTTTTCCAAAGTAAACTGTACAGGGTCTTGTTTCCTGAATCCAGGCAGAGAGGTTTTCAACCGTCTACTGGGCATGGATCTGATTTATCTCATGGCCCAGTGGCTACACACTGGTATATTTCCCACAGCTAAAGTGGAATTCGCAATGCAAGACTGTGGACTAAGGCCAAATGCAAAGAGATAAGCAAATGCGGTACCCTTATTGAAGAATCATTGATTTGATTTTTTTTTAAACACAACTGAACTTAAGGTAATTTTTTTTTGCTAACTACATTTATGAAAGAATGCTTTCCTGAGGCTGAGGAAGGTCTAGGGAAGGAGCGCTCATTGTGAAGTCATTCTTCAAGCCACAAGAAACCAAGAGCTATAATTTAATATAGAACCCAGATGGTCAGTTTTGTAATGATTTGAAGTTTACAGTATCTTCCCTTTTTTTCTGGGGCATTGTACTTCACTCAGCAATAGTTCATATCCTGGTTTCCCACCAGGCACTTTTCAAAGGCAAAAATATACATTACTTCATCTTGTGGTTTAGTCCCCAGCAGCAACAATTCCTTGTGACCACCTCTGGCTTGGAGTAAGATCCTTAGGGAGGTAGCATTTCATGCAGCCTAACTTCACCACCACCAAGAATGGTCATCCCTTGAACAGCTAGAGAGCTGGCAGTAAATGAGGACATCCGGAACCGCCACCCGTCCCTCCCGAATGCCATTCTTAAGTGGATAGAACATGATGATGCAGTCATGAGTTCCCAACATATTCACATTCACTCCATTTGTCCTCCTGGGATCCTGAAAGCCTTTAAACTTGGACCTATGCCTTATAATAGACATTCTTCTAAGTCTTCTGATAACAGATTGTTATGAATCTTGACTGTCACCAGCACATCTCAAGGATTTCAGGCAGAAATAAGCGACAGATCCAAACAAATCTAAGGATCCCATTTTAGTAAAACACGTTCTGTTTTGTTGCTGGGGCCAATGATCTCAGAATGGATTCTGGGCCATCAGTTTTGTGTGGCCAACACTGAATACCAAAGAACATGACCTTGAAAACCATCACCGTGAAAAAAAAGAGGGGGAAATAAGAAGCCAAGATGTGGGCTCCATTATCTTGTCTCCAGCGGCAATGTGCAAGACAACTTATGGGCACTCTTTCAAGGATACACATTCCTTTGAATCACTATCAAGGAACGCCCTGAGGATCTATACTATGGAGAATTTGGATTTTGTGCTTCATAAGCCCTGCTGATGAAACTACAATTGGGTCAGAAAGGAGAAGGATGGACATTTTCTGCGTAGCACACATAAAGCGGAAAAGTACGACTTGCAGAGTCCAGGGCCAGTCGGTTCCAAAACAGGAAGGAAAATCCTGGCCGTGCGTTGCTTTGTTCCGGGACCGAGCCCACAAAAGGATGGTTTTAGGTTTCCAGCAACAGTGGTTCCTTGCCTTTGATCCATGTGCCTCTGTAAATACAAGCCGCTGATGGACAGAGGAGAAAAAGACTTCTAGGAATCTTGTTGCATGACGTGTATGAAAAGCCTTGGAGGGCGGTACCGGTGCCTTGCAGGGGGGGCACCAGTGGCTCAGTGGGTTAAAGCCTCTGCCTTCGGCTCGGGTCATAATCTCAGGGTCCTGGGATGGAGGCCCGCATCGGGCTCTCTGCTCAGCAGGGAGCCTGCTGCCTCCTCTCTCTGCCTGCCTCTCTGCCTACTTGTCATCCCTCGCTCTCTCTGTCAAAATAAATAATCTTAAAAAAAAAAAAAAAGAAAAGCCTGGAGGGGAAATATTTACCAGTATTTTCCCAGGAACCTTGTCCTACAGGCACTTAAAAGGCCATTCCTGGGCGCCTGGGTGGCTCAGTAGGTTAAAGCCTCTGCCTTCGGCTCAGGTCATAATCTCAGGGTCCTGGGATCGAGGCCCGCATCGGGCTCTCTGCTCAGCAGGGAACCTGCTTCCTCCTCTCTCTCTGCCTGCCTCTCTGCCTACTTGTGATCTCTCTCTGTCAAATAAATAAATAAAATTTTTAAAAAAAGGCCAATCCTAACTAATTTTCTTCCTACTGCACCTGGCCCCCTATTGGAGGCCAATGATCCATCCTGCACTTACCAAAAATCCAGCAGATCAACAGACAAAAATTTTTTTTAAGATTTTATTTATTTGACAGAGCGAAACACAGCCAGAGAGAGGGAACACAAGCAGGGGGAGTGAAAGAGGGAGAAGCAGGCTTCCCGCCGAGCAGGGAGCCCGATGTGGGACTCGATCCTGGGTCTCTGGGATCATGACCTGAGCCGAAGGCAGTCGCTTAACCAACTGAGCCACCCAGGCGCCCCTCAACAGACAAATTTTAAGAGGATGTCATTTCATGAGCCTCTAGTGCAAACTCTTGAGTTAGATATATCAGCAAAGTAACACCTATCCAGTGGGTCTGTCAAAGAATTACCTTGGGAAAGGGCTTGTGCAAAGAGTGCATCAATATTCCTTGGAGTGAATCGGCCTCAGGGTCTTTGCAATTGAGATTCCCTCAGCCTGAACTACGTCCAGCACGTTTCCGGCTAGTTCCTTCCTATTATTCTCTGGGATTTCAGCTCAAATATAACCTCCGGAGGGTAGCCTTTCCTGAGCATCCCTCTTAAGGGGTCCTGTCCTCCTCCCGCAACCAAACCCTCTTTCACACTCTCCTGTAGTCACGTCTGCAGGCTATAAATGAGGCAGAGCCTGGCTTCTGCCCCTCACTAGTGTGACTGTGGCTAAGTCACTAAATTCTATCTCATGACCTTCCTCTGGGTGATCTCCATTGCAAAGTCACCAGGAAATGTAAAAGGGGACAAATTCTAGATTAAGAATCCGGGGGCGTGGGTGGGGGTTACCTGGGTGTTCAGTCAGTTAAGGGGCCGATTCTTGATTTTGGCTCAGGTCATGATCTCAGGGTTGTGAGATCAAAGCCCCTGCTTGAGATTCTTCCCCTCCCTCTGGCCTCTCTCCCCTCTGTGCGTGCCCTCTCCCTCTCTCTCGATCTCTCTCTCTCTCTCTCAAAAAAAAAAGAACAATAATAATAATAATAATAATAGTAATAATAATCAGGGAGTCTCCAGTGTTGATTCTGCAACTCACCCAATAGGCGACCTAGGACAAGTCATTTCCCCTCATCAGAGGAGTCTCCGTTTCCTCGTGGGTTCATTGAGGGCACAGGACTCAATGAAGTCTATCCCCCCGCCCCCACTCTGAGAGTGGCTGCTTCCACATCTAGATAGCCTGTGCTTGTACACCCCTGTCCCCATGTTCGGCCCCAGGTTAGGCTTCCTGGTGGCGCTTGAGCTATCCCCTCCCTTTCCCAACCACTCAATTAACTCAGTAAAATGCACAGTTTAATAAATGAAGACTGTGGCACCCCACTGTACAAGGTCTGGAAAGGTGTTTATTTTCCAATCCACAAAGGTGTCAGGGTCACTGTGGTTTGTGGCTCAGAATGTGACCCTCTAAAATTGCACTAACACGACTCTCCGAACCGTCTCGCTAAATCCAAACATTAGTCTTTGTGCTCCTCCATTTGATGGGCATTATCCCTTCCCTTGACCCCCTATGGAAACTTGTAACCCACGGCTTTTCCTCTGGCCTCTGTGTCTGGCCTTTCTTGGTGAACTGCTAGTCCCCACCAACCCTCAGGGACATCCTCCAGAGCTCAGTCCTCTGTACTTCATCAGTGTATGCGTCCCAACCCTATGCCAGGTTCTGCATGAAGTTCTGAAGATACAATTAAAACCGCCACGGGAGTCCCTGCTTTGGGACCAAGGAAACTGTTAGGCATAAGAAGCATGCTGTACCAAGTCAAGCATAATTATATGCCATCCTGGCAAATGTTGGCTGATTAACCGTCTCCTCTTTCCTTTTTTCTTTTTTAAGATGTATTTATTCATTTATTTGTTTGTTTATTTATTTATGTGACAGAGAGAAACACAGTGAGAAAGGGAACACAAGCAGGGGGAGTGAGAAAGGGAGGAGCAGGCTTCCTGCCGAGCAGGGAGCCCAGTGCTGGACTCGATCCTGGGACTCAGGGATTGTGGCCGGAGCCGAAGGCAGATGCTTAACGACTGAGCCACCCAGTTGTGTCCCCCCTGTCCTCTAGCTAACCCGTCTCCTCTTTCTGCCTCTACTACTCCCTCAGACTCCGTACTGCTTTCTCTGAAATGCTGTCCTCTTACCCACCCCTTTATGTATTTTTTAAAGAATTTATTTATTTATTTGACAGAGAGTGTGAGAGAGCACAAGCAGGGGGAGCAGCAGAGGGAGAGAGAGAAGCAGACTCTTCGCTTTGCAGGGAGCCCAATGCGGGGCTCCATCCTGGAACCCTGGGATCACGACCTGAGCCGAAGGCAGACACTTAACCAACTGAGCCACCCAGGCGCCCCTTCCCACTCTGTTAAACTTTGGCTTAAGTCATCCTGGAACTGTCTCATTTGAATTCAATACAACTCACTAACTAACCATCTTCTCTGAGACAGAATGTGAATTTTTTGCTTCAGTAGTAAAAACAGACCTTTAAGTTTACCCCCATTCTGCTCTCCCAAAGGGAGAAAATGATGATTAAGATGCCATCACATTGCTAACATTCCTTCCCTGACAGTGTTCTTTCTGGATGACCTCATCACTTTAACAACCACATAATACGAATGCTTCAGTCGACCAGGGAGTTACGGAATCCTCTGACAATTACCACCCTGATAAACCTACCCAAGCAAGGCGAAGCTGTGTGCTCATCTGACAAGCACTACATCATGCAATACCCTTCTGGCTCTGAAGCCCGTCTCTATGCAGAATGGAGGGAAATCACACTCTGCAAACTTTCAGCCAAACCACCAAATGTTATTGAGGATGGCTAATGTTTACAGAGTGGTTTACTTATGATCGGGTGCTTGGCTTTTTCCCCCCCTTAAACTAAGTGAAATTAACATCGTAGAGTTCTCTAGCAGGAAACTTTCTGCTCGGGCACAAAAGGGAAACTCACAGGAGTGGCATTTTCCAGGCAGCCAACTCACAAACACCGGCCCTGGCCCGGGGCCAGCACTGAGAAAAAGGTTCAGTTTCTTGGAGGGACCGAATCATTGTCTTCTGCCCCTCAACAGACATCCAAAGGGCCAGCACAGGGGGCCTGCACTCCCAAATACTGAGCTGGAACCAACTTACTTAGAGAAGGGACCAAACAAGTGGGTGGGGATTTTCTTCCTTCCCATTACATTTTTTTAAAAATGTTAACATTTATAAACATTTCTAAGCCAGCTTAAAAAAATGATCAACTTTCAAAAAATAACTATCTCAACCAATTTTTCAAAAGAAAGATGCACTTGAAAAGGGAAAACTGCAGCAGACCAAGAAGCAGCCAAGTGCAATGAGTCCTTGAAGCCCTCCCGTAACCAGCCTGAACTGGAGACAGATTACCCAAAGCTACAGCTAATCCTCACATTAGCCGTTGGACCGTTGTCAGCCTTGCTCTTTGGGGCCAGCCCCAACTCCTCCCTGGCCTGGTGCTTCCCCTGGTAATGCAGAGAGCACTGTCATTGGCTGTGAGCCCACTGGTGACCCTCAGCTATCCCTGTTACCATAAACACGGAGGCTCAGTATAAGGCATTCCTCAGGGCTTGGGCTATGGCAACAACTTGAAGGTAAAATCATCTGAGCTAACTATATGACCTTCTCTCTGGACTTCTGCAGAAGCAGCACGCTGGATTAGGTCATTTTCAAACTTTGCAGGAGCAGAAATCTGTCACATGAAACTGTATCTGTGAGCCCAACAGAGGAAGCAGAGCAAAAGAACAATGGCTTTTCAGGGGTGCCTGGGTGGCTCAGTCATTGGGCATCTGCCTTCGGCTCAGGTCGTGATCCCAGAGTCCCAGGATCGAGCTCAGCATTGGGCTCCCTGCTCGGCGGGGGAGCCCAATGCATCTCCCCTCTCTCACACCCCCTGCTTATGTTCCCTCTCCCGCTGTTGTTTCTGTCAGATGAATGGATAGAATCTTGAAAAAAAAAAAACAATGGCTTTCCAATGGTGTACACTTGTTTAGCAAAAACCATTATATCTTCTTTTTAAGATACCTTGTATTTAGTCATAGTTTACATTTAAAATAGGATGGGTCTTAGAAGGGTGGTGTTCATTCTTTTAATATTCCTGAAGTGCTGTTAGTAAATTGATGCCAAGTACAACTGATGGCCACTTAGCATCAAAGACCGATGATGTTGGGGGATCCCCCAACCTTTGTGTCCCTTCTCCAAGAAGCTATAATCTGAGGGCAGCATAGTTTCAAAACTACTGGACAAGAATGGTTCTAAGGGGCATTGGAAATCTGACATTCCGGGGTTTGAATACCATATATAACTACTAGAAATGGTGGCAAGGACCCAGCATGTCAAGTGAACGACCATGTTGGAAGAGGTTACCTTTATGCCTCAAAGGACTGGTTCTGAAGGCCATTCTCAAGGAGAGGGTTCTCAAAAGGTTAAAGACACCTCTACATAGTTGGAAATGCTGGGTCCTCCTAAGGTGACTTCTCCAAAGGCACACACCTCTTATTTTGAGGCCATTTTGAGGCCTCACTGATAAAATGGAGATATAGGAGAGAATATTTCTTCCCACATTAGGGTAAGAAAAATTTTAGCAGAGCCCTAGGCCTGCCTGGCCACGGGCAATGGGGAAGGTCTTTACTCTGTGCAAAGTTCCTTTACGTCTGCCTCAACACAAGCCCAAGAGATAGAGAAGGCAGTCACTGTCCTTTCCCTATCTTAGAGAGAAGCAAACTGAAGATCAAACAGGTGAACTAAATTCCCCAAAGCTGCCTCGCTAGCAAACGGCCGAGTTAGGACTTGAACTGCTTCATCAGGCCACATCATTTGCTACCATACCCGTCTGCTCGCAGACCTTAATGGTGTGGAGTCCCAGAGGACCTTAATGGTGTGGCGCCCCAGAGGAATCCCAGCTCTGCCTGGGATCAGGTTCATTTTAACAGAGGGGCTTCATGTGGTAGTAATTTACATTGCACTCTCTCTGCCAGGAGCTGAGGGCTTCATTTCTCAGGTCTGTATGTCCCCTTTGAAATCACTGGGAGCTCGGAAGATTGTCCAGATGGTGTGTTCTGGAAGAGCCAGATGACAGACACAATAACAGCTCTGGCAGCTCGACTCAGCCGAGGGATGATGGAGGCCCAGAGTCTGATAGGCTAGGACACGTGGTGCTGAGAGCCAGTGATTTTTTTTTTAAATAGGCCACAAACAGCCATGGTTTTCCAGATAGGAGGCATTTCCCCCCACACCCTAAAGAAAGCCTTCAGAAGTACAGTTCAGTTGAAGCCCATCTGCCCTCTCCTTGGAATCCGGTCACATAAGACCTGGTCTCTCTGTGGGATGGTCTTCAGGGAAGCTGCACTGGTGGTCCTGTCTGCTCTGAAAAGCTCCTGCCCCCCTTGCCAACAGCCAGCCAAACACTCACATTAAGCTTCCCGGTCCCTCTTCTGGATGCACATGACAAAGTGCCTCAGAACAAATGACCTGCTGAAGGCAAGGAAGTGTGGCTAAGTAGTCCTATCACATCTTCAGATTGACTGGGAGTCCATGTAGCTTCTTTATGCAGTCAGTCCTTAACTTTTATGCTGACAGAGGGGAATGGAAGTCAAGAACTGTCCAGAAAAGGATCTAATGAAGGGATAGTTCATACGGGATGGTGGACCATGTTGGCTGATGCTTTACAAAATTCTCTTTCGAATTATGTCTTCTTTAAGGGATCGTGGAAATAACTTGCTTTTCCCGGCTTGGCAGTGGCAGGGAGCCTTCTAGATGTGTAGAACAGGGAGGGGATGACTCTGGCCAATCCCCAGAGTTCACAGCTTGCAGACTAGACCCCTGTGGGACCCAGGTCCGAAGGTCGCTATGTAAAGGCAGGCCAATCTCTTCATGCCAATGGGTAGAACAGTCACTTCACCCTCCACGCACGACTGTAGTTACTGTCATAATCGAGAAGAAAAGGTGAGATGTGGTTTTCCAATTTGCTACACTAGGATCGTACAAACCTCTCAATTCTAAAGGTGTTGATTTCCATAATATACTTTTTCCCAGCAGGACTTCTAAGAACCCAGGGTTCAGCAGCCCTGAGTTCTAAAAGCCTAAGCCACACCTTCTGAAGTTTTGCCTGAAATACAATCCAGGTTTCGGGTTAGTTATTTCTTAAGCAGTATAGGAGCTGAAAAACTGGAGAAAATGTGAAATGACTGAAAAGGGGGATTTTTGTGAGGCTTCCCCCTCCCACCATCCTCTCCCCAGCCCTCCCATAATGCACAAGAAGGTACAGTTTTTACAACTTTGATCTTCCATTAGCAAATTCCTTCAAGTCAAAGGCACTTCACTTCCCCCTCGCTCTTGAGTTTTCAACAGTCATATGAAATATAAGCAGAACCGGATGCTGGGCTGTTGTTGTCCCGGGGGCGGCCTGACTGCCCCGCGGCCTTCCCGGAGGCACTTCACGGGCAAATTTCTGTCCTCAGAAGCACTTCCTCTCCCTGAACCAGAAGCTGCCTGAACACATTTAAAAACCTGCTTGACCCTCTAAGATCTCCTTGGGTTGATCTTCCCAGCACTTTTCCCTAGAGAAAGCCAGCTGTGAGCATTAGTCAGCATACAGAAAACCCTGGAAAGAGGAACAAAGAACAACCCCAATGATGAGATGCTCAATTAAAGGGGGAAGAAAACGAGTTCTACCAAATGTCAACGTGGCTCCGTGTTCTCCCCTGAATGCAGCCAAGCTCCAAAGGTGGGAGTAGGGAGGTGGGAGGGCAGTTCTTGCTAAAGATTGGAAGGTGGCACAGAGCTAAGAATTCCTGAGATAGCTCTCCATCCCCACTCTGCATCTAAACCCCCAAAGCACAATTCACCTTCCCCATCTCCCTCATCTCTCCACCTCCTAAAGTCTGGCCATCCCAGATATAATAGGTCTCAGCAAGCACAGGTGGGCTCCTTTGTCAAAGTCAAAACCAAATGCCTAATCCTGGAAGTGTGATACAACTATCCTAGGCACTGTGACAGGACCAGATAACACCTACGCCCCTCCCCCAGGAAGGCTTCAGTAGCAGCAAGGCTTATCCATCACTGAGAATGTGCAAACACTAACCAACTACCAAACCCTGGCTGAAAGCAAGCCAAGAGAAATCGGAGAGAAAAAGGAAATGGCAGATAATCTCTTAGGTAAGGGATTTGTAACAAATTGCTATCCAGTGTACAGTAAAAACCTCAGTAATTAAAAAATAAAAGAATGTGAGCAGGGGATTTTGGACTGACTGGGCCCAGAACAACAAATATTTTGACTAGAAAACATTCAGGTGTCTCATGGCCAGAGAATCTGAAACAATGGATATCAAGTTACTGGGGTTTTACCATAAATGCCGTGAAAAAGCTTATCTGACTATCTGGTCCAAGAGCCAACAGTCTTAGCATGTCATGTTCCTGACCAGCTAGCTAACTGACTGGATGAGGAAATGGCTGACTGGCTGGCTGGCTGGCTGGCTGAGTAGATGGATAGATGGACGGATGGACGGATGGACGGATGGACAGATGGACGGATGGATGATGGATGGATGGATGGATGGATGGATGAGTGGATGGATGGATGGATGAGTGGATGGATGGATGGATGGATGAATGGATGAATTGACAGCATCTGTGGGAAGCCCTATCTGCATGACTTGGCCCCTAAGACTGGTCCACCACCACTCTAAGCTCTTGGCTCCTCAAGCCTCTAGCTCTGCTCCTACTTACTATAAAGACAAATCTACCAACAGATGGGGTTGTTACTTTAAGAGAAGGCTACAAAGATGAGCACCATCAGAAATGTATTTGAGAAACAACATACTGTTTATAGTGTGTATAGCGAATAGAATAGAGGGGACAGAGTTGGGGAGATTAGATGAAAGCTATTGCCATAGTTCCTACAAAAAAAATGAGGAAGGTTCTGCTAAAGTGGTGGCAACAGGAAAGGAGATGAGTGGTCTGAGTTGGGGCACAAAGGATAGGGTCAACAAGATTTGATGATGGACTAAATTTTGGAGATGAGGCAGAGATCAGGGTCTAAATCCTTGCTACGTGAAGTGTAGTAAACAGACCAATGGCATCAGCATCACCTGGGAGCTTGTTAAAAATGCAGATCTTAGGCCCACCCAAACCTACTGAATTAGAATATGCATTTTAACAAGATCCTTAGGTGATTCGTGCACAGTACAGTTTGAGAATGCTTTAGAGAACATTCAAGTTCCTTGGAAACTGGCTATGGTACCACCCAGTTAAAGACAAAACTGCATTTAGCTTTTGAAAGATTGGAGTCATGGTGTTTGGAAGTTATTTTGCTTATTCAACAAACATGAACTGACTATTATGAACAACAGCTCTGTAAAGAGAGACATGAAAGATGAGTTCCTGGCCTTAGAGAACTCACATCGGGTGAAACAAAATTTTTAAATAGGCAATTAAGTTATAACATGATAAGTACCACGTTTTGAGGTATTCATAGGCTAGAAGTTTGGTACTCTATTCAAAAGATGATTCAGCTACCTACATTCATCCTGGGCTCAAGAGCCAGCCAGGACCCTACCTGGTCAGGCTCAGGTTGAATGGGGAGGATCTCCCTTCAGGTTACTCAGCCAGTGAGAAGCCCACATCATCCTTCAGCCAAACATGTCAATTACATGGAATCCTAGGGCTTCTGTCTGTCAAATCACATGCTTGGAGGTAGAGGCAGGGGAATATTTTATGGAATGAATAATTTGGCTCAGAGGCAGGTAAGCAATCATTTCCATCGGCTGCCTTACAGGTCAAATCTCTGAAAAGAGTAAAGTTGGAAAGCTGTAGACTTAAGCAGCAGCAACATTTTAACAATTAAACACTCTTTAGGAAGCTCACTAGGTGGATTTGGAGAGTATCACTTTGGCTCAGCTAAAAAGAATTTTCTCCATTCACCAGTACTCACAAATGCTGGTTGCCTCCATTTACCACACCCTCCCAAATTCAATTCATTACCAACAAGTGAGAAAAAGCCATTCAAGCCACTGGGCCGTGGACCTTATCTAAAGCAGATGAATATTTCAATGGCTCCTTTCTATTGGCAGACTAATACTTTCCTCTTTGCTTTAACACCATCTTTTCCATCTGTTTACTGATGTTAGTAACCCGTGTTATCTGGTCTATATATTTTGCTCCCCCAGTGATTTATTTCTTGACAATATATTGATACAAAACCACAGACTACTTCACTTGAGAAAAAGGTATTTCTCAATAGAACTCAAACAGGGTTTTTTTTTAAGATTTTATTTATTTATTTGACCGAAACACAGTGAGAGAGGAAACACAAGCAGGGGGAGTGAGAGAGGGAGAAGCAGGCCTCCTGAGGAGCAGGAAGCCTGATCTGGGGCTTGAACCTAGGACTCCAGGATCATGACCTGAGCTGAAGGCAGATGCTTAACAACTGAACTACCCAGGTGCCCCTCAAACAGGTTGCAAGGCATGATCTATTCAGCAGTACAGCATCTCTCTTTTTTTTTTAAGATTTTATTTTTCAGTAATCTTTGCACCCACTGTGGGGCTCGAACTCACTACCACGAGATCAAGAGTCACATGTTCTACTGACTGAGCTAGCCAGGGGTCCCTTAGTCCTGCATCTTCATGAGTCCAGTGATCGTGTTAATTTCTACTTCGCCATTAAGGGGACTGAAGCAGGGAACACTTCAGGGGTTTTGTCCAGAGTTGATGTGCCGCACTGGGAATGGAACCTGGGAACCTTTCCTCTAAGGGATAGTACCATCCACTGCAGGCCTTCCCACTATGTAACAGCATTCATAAATAGATCACTCAGGTGTGCAATAAGAAAACAAATCTCTAGGCATCAGGAAACATCCATAGAGCTCCCTAAAACTTTTGCAGTGCCTGGATTTCCGCAAAAAAAAAAAAAAAATAGTAATTTTCCCCTCCAGCATCCAACATTAGTTTGAATACCTTGCTAAGATGACAAAACTTCTTATGGTAACCATTCCCCAGTTAAAATTCACCACTGGGTAAAGCCTTGTTCTTTAGCTGTTCCACATCATCAGAGAGAAGCTAAAATACCTAAAATCCTTCAGATATGGCGAATTAGCTCAACTTCATCTCCTCCCAATATATTCAGCTCAAGTTGGAAAACAAGAATATTTATGGGAAATGATGAAAGCACTAATTTATGCAACATTCAAATAACAATGAAGTCTGGGGACCATTAAAACATTTCAAGCTAAAGCAAAGAGCAACAACAGCTACAAAATGGTAGATGTTGATACATTTCAGATTTTACATAAGCATGTTTGTGATGACAGTGGATGAATCAAGAGATACCCTCAATGTTCTCCTATGAGACTGGGGGGCACCTGGGCAGAATCAATCCTTGGTTAGCCGGAGATTTAGAACGCAGATACCGATTTAGAATACAGATACCAATAACTTAACAATTTTTGCTATTAGGGGAAAACAGGTTAAAAGAGTTACTTTCAAGTGAAGCAACACATCCTGATATTAACAACACACGCATCCTGATATTAACAACACTCGCTTACTCCCCACGAGCCACACCTTTCAGTCACACATTCTTTCTATTCTCCCTCTCAGATACTTCCTGGAACCATTCACTTTTCCATGCGCCCCTAGCCCAACCACCACCCCATCTGCCTTAGACTTCCACAACCTTCTAACTGGGTTCCTTGCCGTGTTCTCAGCCTTCTCCTGTCCCCTCTCCATACAGCAGCCAAGGTGACTAGTTAAGACACAAACCAGATCACGTTACTCCTCTGCCTGACTCCCCGTGCCCTCTGACGGCGCTCAAAATAAAGCCCCATATATCCTCCACGCCCTACAAGACTCCTGGACTCAGCCCAGATGTCACCTCCTCTCCATCCTCATGGTGACGTGTGCTCAGCCTTATCACGGTGTAGATTACCCTGTCTGCTTCCTGGTGGCCCCTCACAAGTCTGAGCAGGCACCACCGGCTCTGTCATCCCAACACCTGACCCAGCGCTGGGCACACAGGAAGCCCTAGGTGCCTACCGAATGCATTCGTTAACGAGAAAGAGTCCAACCTAGTCAAAAGAGGTCGTGGTACCGGTCCTACATCTTAGTGCGAGACAGACGGGTTTTCATTTCTGTTCCTGCTGAACTTGTGGCAGCAGACAGAAATGTCCAGATCCCTCATCAGCCCAACTCTCTGAAGCCAAACGCCTCTGCAGGGAAAGGAAGGGAGAGATGGATGCAAGCAAAATAAGGTGGGAGCCTATTTAATTAAAAATATCTGGACTTCAAGAGTCTGATCCCTGGAAATAAAGAAAACGGAGCCACTACAACTCTCGCTGTACAGAGAAGTTGACATCTTAGTGCGCTAAAATCAAGTGTGTGCAACACACAGCCTCCATGCCTTCAACAGCCAACCCCGGTCATTTGAGCAATCAGAAACAGGTGAACCGTGTCTACTTCCAGTTCTGGACAGGTACACATTTCTCTCTACTCCTCCAAGCAATAAGAGATACGTTATTTTAGATAATAACATTGATAGATAATAAATACTAGTAGATAATAACAGATAGATAATAGATAACAGATGTTATTTTAATGTAACCATAAAATACATTAAAATAAGCATTAGAAGGCACCGAGAGGTAGAAAGAAAGACCTGTCGTGTATTCATGCACACAGCAGTCGGGAGAAAGTGTAAGTGGCTATGTTCACGTTAGAGAAAACAGACCTTGGGACAAAGAAAAGGGAAGACATTACATAATGATGTCTGTTGACCCAGAGCACGTACCAATCCCAAATCTGTCTGTAACAAACAATAGAGCTGCAAAATATATAAAGCCAAAACTGAAAGAACCAAAAGGAGAAACAGACAAATCTACAATCACGGTTAGGGTCCCTCACACCTCTCTCAAAAACGAGAAAAACACTAGAGAGAAAATCAACAAGAGTATATACCAAATCTCCACAACACCTTCAACTAACAAGACCTAATCAACACTGACTCAACAGCACGACCTAATGAACTCCACCCAACAACAGTAGAATTCTTCCCAAACTAAATTATTGATGTTTAAGGACAATAATGTACTGCTGGCTTTATAAAATATAGATGTAAGTTTTATAACAATAACAGCACAAAAAGGGAGGAGAAGGAATAGATTATGGGAAACATTTCTAGAAACATTTCTAACTATAAAGTATTATAAGTATCAAGTACATTCTGAAAAGTTATGATGTATAGATTAGGCCCTAGATCATATGCTAAAAAATAACAACAAATTACCATACAAAATTATTAAAGGAATTAAAATGCTATATTAAAAAACAGTCACCTGATATAGCAGAAAGCAATAAAGAAGGAAAACAGGAAGAGCAAGAAAAAGATATGAGATATGCAGAATTTAAAATAAAAGGACAGGGGCC
Organism: Spilogale gracilis; assembly: GCA_004023965.1. Classification (NCBI taxonomy): domain Eukaryota; kingdom Metazoa; phylum Chordata; class Mammalia; order Carnivora; family Mephitidae; genus Spilogale; species Spilogale gracilis. The sequence goes on from PITA01000914.1 coordinate 135,325, forward strand.
TGAGTGCCTCAGTTGGTTAAGCGTCTGTCTTTTGCTCAGGTCATGATCGCAGGATCCTGGGGATCAAGCCTCAAGTTGGGCTTCCTGCTCAGTAGGGAGTCTGCTCCTCCCCCTTCCTGGCCCAAGCTCTCACTCTCATTCTCTCTCTCTAGCTCAAATAAATAAAATCTTTTAAAAAATTAAATAAAAATAAAATGAGAGACTTGGATTGAGCTATCAATAATATTAATGAATAAAACAATCCAATTAAAAGGAATAGACATGGGGGCCTGGCTGGCACAGTTGATAGGGCATGCAACTCTTGATATTGGGGTGATGAGTTTGAGCGCCACATTGGGTATAGAAATTACTTTTAAAAAATAAAAGGCATAGAAAAAGAAAAGAAAGCAAGATCTGCAAATATGTTGTTCGGAAGAAACGTATTACATTCAAAGATACAAATAATCTGAATAAAAAAGGAGAAAAAGACATATATCATAGAAACAGGAGTCATAAGAAATATGGAATGACTATAGTGACATCACAGAAAATCGACTATAATAAATGTTACTAGAGATAAAGATGGAATTTTTTAAAAGGTTTTATTTATTTTGACAGAGGGATTGAGCGATCACAAGTAGGCAGAGAGGCAGGCAGAGAGAGGAAGAAGCAGGGTCCTTGCTGAGCAGAGAGCCCCATGTGGGCCTCAATCCCAGGACCCTGAGATCATGACCTGAGCCAAGGCAGAGGCTTAACCCACTGAGCCACCCAGGTTCCCAGAAGGAATTTTTATAATGATGAAAGGAACAACACATCAGGAAAACATAACAACTGTAAATACACATGCAATTAATAACAGAGCCTAAAAACACATGAAGCAAAAAGAAAATTAGAAATAGAAAATTCAATAATAATAGCTGGGGACTTCAATGCCGCAACTTCAATAATGTCTAGAACAAGCAGAAAAACAGCAACAAGAACACATAAGTCTTGAGCAGTACAATAAAACAAGACTTAGCAGTCATCTGCAGAACACTCGATCACCAACAGAACATAGTCTTCTCAAATGCCCACAGAGAAATCTCTCATACAGACCATAGGGATCTCATACAGATCCCAGAGTCCTGGGATCAAGCCTGAGATCCAGCCCTGCATCGAGCTTCCTGCTCCGTGGGGAGCCTGCTTCTTCCTCTCTCACTCCCCCTGCTTGTATTCCCTCTTTAGCTGTGTTTCTCTCTGTCAAATAAATAAATAAAATCTTTTTTAAAAAATGAAGCCAAGGGGTTCCTGGGTGGCTCAGTTTGTTGGGTGACTGCCTTCGGCTCAGGTCATGATCTCGGAGACCAGGGATCGAGCCCCACATCGGGCTCCCTGCTCGGCGGGAGGCCTGCTTCTCCCTCTCTCACTCCCCCTGCTTGTGTTCCCTCTCTAGCTGTATTTCTCTCTGTCGAATAAGTAAATAAAATTTTTTTAAAAAATGAAGCCAAAAGTTGGTTCTTTGAAATGATTAACAAAATTGACAGATAATAACCTAGACTGACCAAGAAAATAACCTAGACTGACCAAGAAAACTGCTAAAATCAAGAATGAAAGAGGGGACATTAGAACCATCCTTTAAAACTGTAATGACAGGTGTCTTGCTGGGTCTGTCGGTGGAGGGTACAACTCTTGATCTCGGGGGTTATAAAGTTCAAGCCACACGCTGGATGTAGAGATTACTTAAAAACAAAATCTTTTTAAAATGACTATATAGATGAATAAAATACAATTGAGAATACAAAAAATAGTCCATACACTGATGGTCAATTGGTTTTCAACAAAAGTAATAAGGCAACTCAATAAAGAAAAAAGTCTTGTCCACCAGTGATGCTGGGACAATGGATATCCACATGGAGAAGAATGAAGTTTGGCCCTATTCTTACAATATGCACAAAAAATAACTCAGACTAGCTCATGGACCTTACTTTAAGGGCTAAAACTATAAAACTCTTAGTAGAAATATTGGGTTAAATCTTTGAGGTCTCAGGTCAGGCAAAGCCTTTGTAAGGGACAAAACAAAGAACACTTAAATTAGATTTCATAAAAATTTAAAACTTTCATGCTTCAATGAACATGATGAAGAGATGACTCATTGAATGAGAGGAAAATACTTTCAGTACATAAATCTGATAGGAGACTTGAATCTAGACTCTATAAAGAATCCAAACTCAATACTATACAGGGGAAAAAACCAAAATGAATAATGGCAAAGGATCTGAATGGCCAAAACTTTCTATTTCTCCAAATAGGACATTCAAATGGGCAATACACACAGGAAAAGACACTCAACATCATAACCTTTGAGGAAAATGCAAATCAAAACCACAATAAGGTGCCATATTACAGCCACAAGATGGCTGGGGGAGAGAAGAGGGGACATGGGGTGGGATTTGCCAGCGGCGATGATCTCACAACTTTCTGAATATCTGAAAAACCACTGGACTGTGTGCTTTAAAAGGGTGAATATTATGATGCATGAGCTGTATCTAAATAAGAAAATAGCTTTAAAATGCATCATAGACTTAAAAGTAAAAATTAAAACTATAAAACCTATAGAATAAACACAGGAGAAAATCTTCAAGATCTAGGGCTAGGCAAAGAATTCTCAAACTTTACACCAAATCATGATCCATAAAAAGAAAAATTGATAGATTGGACCTCATCAAAATTAGAAATTTTGCTGTGCCTGGGCTCCTGGGTGACTCAGTCTATTACTCAGCCAACTCTTGATTTCAGTTCAGGTTGTGATCTCAGCATCATGAGATCAAGCCCCCTCCACCATTGGGGTCCACACTGGGTGTGGAGCCTGCTAAGATTCTCTCTCTCCTTCTCCCTCTGTCCCTCCCCTCCCCACCCACATGTGCACTCTCTCTGCCTCTCAAAAAAAAAGAGGAAATTTTGCTCTGTCTAATGCCATGTGAAGATGAAAGGCAGGCAATGGACATAGAGAAAATATTTTCAAACAATGCATCTGACAAAAGACTAATATACAGAACATGAAAATAACACTCAAAACTCAATAGTTAAAGAAAAAAGATTCCCATCAGAAAATGGGCAAATAGCACGAACAGGCATTCCACCAAAGAGGATGCACAGATGGCTAGTCAGCCTGTGAAAGGATGCTGAACATCATCATCATCAGGGAAATGTAAATTAAAACTACAATGAGATATTACTACACACCTACCAGAATGGCTAAAATAAAAAATACCAGATGCTGGCAAGGATAGGGAGAAATTGGATCACCCATGCATGGCTGCTGGGAATGTGAAACCATATATAGTCTTTCTGTAAAAACAGTTTGGCAGTTTCTCATAAAACTAAACACAAAGGGCGCCTGGGTGGCTCAGTGGGTTAAAACCTCTGCTTTTGGCTCAGGTCATGATCTCGGGGTCCTGGGATCAAGGCCCACGTTGGGTTCTCTGCTCAGCAGGGAGCCTGCTTCCTCCTCTCTTTGTCTGCCTCTCTGCCTAATTGTGATCTCTCTGTCAAATAAATAAAATCTTTAAAAAAAAAAGAAGTCCATTTCTTAAATGTGTTGCTAATAAAGATAGGAGACGCTTTCTTAAAAAAAAACTACACTAAATACATAATTATCAAAGGACCCAGCAATTGCATTCTTGAGCATTTATCCTAGAGAAATGCACAAGGATCATTCCACAGAAGCTTATACACAAGTGTTCATAGCAGCTTTATTCGTGATAGCCAAAAACTAGAATCAGCCTCGATTCCTCAGTCCTTCAACAGGTGGCTGGTTAAACAAACTGGGGTTCATACATACCATGGAAGATTCTTCAGCAATAAAAAAAGAACAAACTGTTGATACAAACAATGGCTTGGGTGAATCTTGAGTGAATTATGCTGAATCATCAGAGGCACCCCAAACCAGCTCTCACCCCCAATCCAGCAGAACCATGGTGTCCCAGAATTCCAAGTTGATGGCCAACAGTGGCCCCAAGACCTACGAGGTTACTATTAAAGCTGGCAATGAGCACAGTGCCACTGCCTCCCTCTAGGGCTCTGAAGACAATGTGGGTGTCACTGACTGTCCCCAAAGCTATACTTGGGAGGGGGAGGTCTAAATCATTAAGAGCAAACTGCCATTTAATTATGACAATAAGTTCTTTTTACCCTCAAGAGTATGTCTCTTCCTCAAACCCAAATTGAGCCTCTGACATTTCAGTTGGAACTCCTACCATTTTGTGAATATTTCTACCTGTTTGAAATTGTGGGAGAACATTCATCTTCTTCCTTCTAGGTTTCTTATGCTAAGCCAGATTCAGAGACCAAGAGCCATATAATAGAGCTCTGCATATCTCAGGCTTTGTGGCACTCAGATCTCTCCATCTTAGCAATCTCACTACCTATTAGAGTTCCTCTCCATTAACCAGAAAGAGCTGCATCCCAGAGTCAGACCCCAGCAAATCAGAAGAGCTGGATTTTCATGGTCCCTGGACTGTCTGCTGTTATCATGGAAACCTGAGCTCTATAACATTCCCTAGAGAAGACATTCCCAGCCAAAGGTCACAACCTGAGACCCCCACGCCCTGTCCCTAGACACTGGAACCTATAAACTGCCTAAAATGACTAGAGGTTACATCACCGTGCTTGAAGAGCAAAACAAAAAATGGCATTCAATGGGGAGCATCACTGTCGTGCTCATTCCAATCCAACCATATTTTTTAAAAGGGGAGAGACTGTCAGTGTAACTGCTCACTTCTATGCATGCAAATCCCATATGCAGCCTTTCACTTAGCATTCAGCTGAACTCTTGAAAATCACGAACCACTTTCCTACAGTAGAAGTAGATGAGGTGCCTGCGACACAGGACTCCCTCCTTGAGATGAGCTGAGCTCATCTGGCTTCCCTGAACAGCCTAGCTAAGTCACATACATACCTTTAGGCAACCCCTCGCAACCCCCCCACACCCGTGTCAAAAGTACACCCTCTCTCATACATGAGAAACTACTGCAAACCCAAGTGCGATTTCAATCTCATCCTAATGGATCTCGTGACATCCAGGTCTCTAAGGCCCTCGGTAATAATTTTTCAAGGCCATCTGGAATAAATAGAAGCCTCACTCAAAACTGCATGTATGCAAATTTCCACACTTTAAATGGATTCTATCCTTAAGTGCATAAACCAAAAAGCATGGAAGCAACTGGATTAGAAAAGCAAGGTTTTTTTTAACCCCCTCTAATTGGCATTAAGTCACCAAACATTGTCAAACACATATCATTGGCTTAATTACTTTGTGTGCACATGTGTATGTCTTTATAACTTCATAAACATATAAATGAGAGGGAGATATGCAGATTTAATGTACACCCATATGGTGATAAATACAAAAGCTGCCAGAAGATTGTAAAATGCTATACTAATGCTAAAATGATATCTTTTTTATCTTTTGCATTGCTTCCAAGTCACAAAGAACAAACTAAAAGTGGTAGATGCTAAGCATGGATCCTTACCTAAAAGGAGAAATATGCACAGGCCATTTTGTTCAATAACACAAAATATTTTTTTTTAAATATCTTGCTTCAGGTCCATAGTCACATCTTGGAGTAATTGCCTTTCATTAATCTTACCGTGTGTTTATGCGTAAAATCATTTCTATGTGTCCATTAAAATTTGTATTGAAGTGAATTTTCCCAAATAGCCTACTAGGCATCATTCACCCTAATATGCATCATTTCAATATCGTTTTCATGGGTTGGAGTTGACCTGTTACGCTCCTAGAACATACCTACCACCCTCAGCAAAACCAATCACGAAAATAGTAAGTAGCCCTGTCTTTAGTGTATCTAGTAAGTAGGCTCCATTTTCCAACCTTAGGAATGTCATGCCAGTTAATCTTCTACTTAGCAAAGTCTCAGCAGTAAGGTATCTGCCTTTTTCCCATGTTTCCAATGCCACCAACACAATTTCTTGGCCACCCACATTTATGTCTGCCAGGCCGGGAGGCCCGCACTAACTTACATATTCTCTTTTCCAAATCCACCTCTTCCAAAAGAGAGAGAAGGGTGACTCCTCTCTTTGTGATGAGCCCCAGGTATGAGAGCAGGCTTCAGGATTCATCACTTGGTTTTGGAGAAAGTGTCTTTATTTGGCTCCTCGTGTTCCGGGACTGTATCAAATGACTGGCCAAACTCATTCACACTACCTTCCAAAGGCTGTGTCTATACGGACTAAATGCAGAAAAAAAAAAAACAAACAAAAAAAAACGGTCATTTATAGAAACAGGCTGAGGTCAGAGCAGTGCAACCAACATTGGCAATGAACCAACTGCCAACATTCCAGAAGGACTAAGATGCTTTGACCTCTTACAAATCTTATCAAGTGTGTGCACCATATTTTAATTCCACATGGGGCACAAATTAAAATACAGTTAAGGTCCTCATTTTCCTTATCTGAAAAAAAGAATCTTTCCTCTAACATAACTCCTTTCTTTTTTTATTTCACCTTCAACAGCATGCTTCTGTGTAAATCAGTGTCAAAAGCATTAGCAGTATCTTGGACATCTACTTTTTTTTTAATCGCTGGATATCTGAATCTTTATTTAAGAAGAGGCAAAAGACAGCTGCAGAGTTCACCCTTATGGGGTGATTTTTACTGAACTTTCTATAGGATGCTTTAAAAAATCAGTTAACAGGTCTTCATTTTACTTAGCTTGTATAGTAGACATGGCCAAAAAACAGGTAGAGGCTTTTAGAGATTTGTCTGCAAATTTGGGGTTTTTAAAACATCTACCTTCCAGGGGTTGTTGTTAAGGATTAAAGGAGAAAAATCCATCTCTGCCCCTGGCATAGGGCCTGGCTTGATAAGTACCCCCAAAATTTAATTGGTCTTCAGGGTAAGTCAGGCCGAGCTACCTGGGTCACACCATCACTTTCCAGTACTTCTCTTAGCCAGAGTCTTGGAGTTCTACACCCTCACATGTGAATTAGGAAACCTGATGTGGTCGGTGTAGGATTGGCAATACTTCCAAATATATGAGACTACTAACGTTCCTTCTCATGCACTCAGAGCCTGATCCCTTGTTCCTGCCTGATTGATTACAACATCCAGTGACTAAGCACTGCATGAGCAGATCATATGGTCTGTAAGATATTTACTCACTGAAGTTTTTCCAGACTAACTTTACAGCTTAGGATATGGTCTATTTTTACAAGTGTTCCATATGTGCGTTCTTCTAATTGGGTGCAGGTCCACTGCACTGAGCTTGTAAACCAAATCTTCTGTATCCTTACCCATTTTTGTGTTTGTTTCATCTGTCAATTTCTGAAAGAGGTTAGTAGATTTTACAATGTCTCCTTATAGTCCTGTCAATTTTTGCTTTATATATTTTAAAACGATGGTATTAAGTGCATACGAATTTAGAACTGCTGTCTGGAAAGTGGAACTTTTTGCCATTATTCGGTGATCCTGTTGATCCCCAGTAAAGGTTTTGCTTCAGTCTATCTGTCTGATACCAGTTTAACTACTTCAGCTTCCTTCTGGTTAGTATTTGTGTAGTATATCCATTCCGATCCTACTTGTATCCTTATGTGTTAGCTTTGTCTCTTATACACAACACAGCATGTAGGTGCATTTTGTATTCTGCTGCAGTGTGATAATCTGTGTCTTTCAATTGGTGAATTTAGTCAATTTCTATTTATTATAATAGCTGAGAAGCTGGCTGCCAAGATCAAAGGAACTTTTTAAAGTATCTGAGTTTCCTGGCTGTCACCTGGTCACCCTAGTCAATTTCTAAATATTCTTTGCTTGTAGTCATTCTTCTGTGGGAAGTTAGCACAAACCCAATGATCTCCATCAGTGAACTGGAGCTGGTACTATACTGAGGACTTGTGTTTATCGGTACAGTTACAGGAGAAAGTCAATTAATGCAAGGAATGGTGCACGCAGACCTAATCCATTTGACGTAAATCAATGCATTACACATTTCAGTTGCTTCAGAAAAGTGCATGGAAGTGATTCATTAGAACAGAACTCTTCACAAGAAACAGACCAATTCTCTTAGGCTCACTAGGACATCTCTGCTAGTAAAATTTAAAAAGCAATCAAACTGAATAAGAAGTCCTTTTTGCAGACATTTACATCGCGGAAGAACACGATCCTTGACAATTCAGAGCAAATGAAGTGCGAATTATTCTCTTATAATATATCCCAGAATCGAAGCTTAAATTGTGACTAAAAAAGAATTCACAGTTTAATCAGAAAAATACATTTATTGGTAATTCCCATGAGCTCCTATTTGATACATTTATATCATAGGATAACAAGTTCATAACTATTGCTGTTATAAATATGAAATTTATGCATAATTTGCATGTATTGAATTTTATTTTGAATTTGCAAGTGTGCCTATATTTGAATATTTATAATATTCCAGAAAAAGCACAGTGGAATGTGCAAGACAGATTTATTTAGTGTAATGCTCTGAAATGTGTCAAAGTCTTCAACACTGTTCTTCGAGGCAAAATGGCAGAAATAACAAATGGGATGCAATAAGACCAACAGAATAATCTGTGAAGTCCTATACCCGGTAAAACTAGAACAGCTCTTTGCCAATAAATATTTTACTAAAGTTAAACAAATATTTCTGTAAGCTTACAATGGTATTGTATTAGAAGGTACAAACCATTAGCTGGATTCTTCATCATGCTTTAAGGGAAAAGAGAACATTCCCACCCATACTTTTCCCCCCCATAAACTCAGTGACTAGAAATCTTATTTTATTTGTCATGGAATGTCGATATTCGCTTTTCCACTGTGGAGCACGTTCTTTACACTGTCAAAATAACACATACTGAGAATGGAAGTTTCAGCAGAATTTCAACAGTCAAGTTAGGCACCTCACTGTATCTAGCAGCCCCTCAGATACCCAGAGCAGTTGATGAACAAGTGTTCTAAGCAACTTAATGCATAATTTATAAATTTAATTCATAACTATGTGAATTCATTTATAAGCGTAATTTAATTTATAGTTAACTGGGAGCACCGCTCTCATGAAGGAAAACTGCTCTGGGAGGAGGCTGCCCCAGCAGAGTCAACTCCTTTTCTTTCCAGAATGAGGGCAACAGGAGCACCAACTGACCTAAGCTCTCGATTGTTGTTGTTTAGAAAGAGCCCCAAGGGGGCACCTGGGTGGCTCAGTTGGTTGGACGACTGCCTTGGGCTCAGGTCATGATCCCGGAGACCCGGGATCGAGTCCCATATCGGGCTCCCTGCTCGGCGGGAGGCCTGCTTCTCCCTCTCTCATTCCCCCTGCTTGTGTTCCCTCTCTGGCTGTGTTTCTCTCTGTCAAATAAATAAAAATCTTAAAAAGAGAAAAGAAAGAGCCCCAAGACTGGACTCTTCCAGCCAGACCATTAGCTCTGGTGTCTGCTCACTTGGAAAGAGACTCAGGAAGATTCGAAGTCCAGGCTGTCTTGGGTGGCTCTGGCTGAGCACAGCAAGTCTTATTATTTCCAACTGCGTGCCATTATTAATTTCCTGTTCCATTTATCTTTTATTTTTTTAAATCTTTTTTTAAGATTTTTATTTATTTATTTGACAGAGAGAGATCACAAGTAGGCAGAAAGGCAGGCAGAGAGAGAGGAAGCAGGCTCCCTGCTGAGAAGAGAGCCCAACCCGGGCCTCGATCCCAGGACCCTGAGATCATGACCTGAGCCAAAGGCAGAGGCTTTAACCCACTGAGCCACCCAGGCTCCCTCCATTTACCTTTTAAACAGAGAAGAAACAATAACAATATACTAAAATATCTCTAGCGTTCCATAGTTTCTGCTGCGTATGATAACCACCACTCATCAAAAAAATCAACAGCCCATTCCTGACTTATCACCTCTGCCTTTCAGTCTGAGAGTTTCTTTAGCTGAGACTGCTTTCTTCATTAAGAACTACCCCCCAGGGGGCGCCTGGGTGGCTCAGTTGGTTAAGCGACTGCTTTCAGCTCAGGTCATGATCCCGACCCGGGATCGAGTCCCCACATCGGGCTCCCGGGAAGCCTGCTTCTCCCTGTCTTACTCCCCCTGCTTGTGTTCCCTCTCTGGCTGTGTTTCTGTCAAATAAATAGAATCTTTTTAAAAAAAACTGTTAATGTTTACTTTTATTATAAAGTAGTGCATAGTCACAAAGGAAATGCAAAACCTTCAGAGAAGCAGAGTAAGAATCAATCGACGTGCCTGGGTGACTCAGTTGGTTAAATGTCTGCCTTCGGCTCAGGTCATGATCCCGGGGTCCTGGGATAGAGTCCCGCATCGGGCTCCCTGCTGGGCCCAGAGCCTGCTTCTCCCTCTCCCTCTGCCTGCTGCTCCCCCTGCTTGTGTGTTCGCACATGCGTGTTCCCTCTCTCTCTCTTTCTCTCTCTCGTCAAATAAATGAATAAAATCTTTAAAAATAAAATAAAATCTTTTTAAAAAGAATAAGAATAAATCACGAATTGATTTACTAATATCCTGGTTTTTTCTTCCATTCTTTGTCTTTTACACTTAAATTTGGAGGGATGGGAAGATGGTGTGTGAGTGTGTGTGTGTGTGCCTCGCCCTTTCCCCACTTCCTCTCTCTAACATAGCTGTAGTTATACTGTGTCCATAACTGTCTTTTTCCCTGAGCTTTAAATCACTAGCAATTTTCCGTACTCTCTGAAAAGACATTTAAATGATTTTCTAATAATCCTTCAAGTGGATGTACTGAGATTCCTTGAACCATTCTCCTCTTGCGATGCCCAGGTTTTTCCAATTTGTTGCACTTACAAAGAACTCCAGCTAAGCCTCCCACTTTATCATTATATCACCCTATACTTCCCCCCCAAGCCTTTTCTCACAATTTTAAGTCATTAATTTTTGGTTTCATGTCTATCTTTCCCATTCTATGAAGGCACGAACCACAACAGGTCCCCCAGCACATAGCCCAGTGATAGGGAACACTCAGTAAATATTTATTGAATTAAAAAGTGAAGCAATAAATGAGTGAGTGAACGAAAAACATGTACAGGACTATGATTTTTCAGTAAAATCCTGGAAAAGAAATTATGGGTCAAAGGAAAAAATATTTTAATGCTCTCCATTTATGTTATCTAATTTATTTCCAGAAGACTCATTCAAATTTACATGGTCACTAACAATGTATGAGAATTATGAAATTGACGGTGGTGGTGATGCATGTTGAGGTTTTTTTTATTTGGGGTATTTTTTGGATTTTATTTATTTATTTGACAGAGAGAAACACAGCTAGAGTGGGAGCACAAGAAGGGGGAGTGAGAGAGGGAGAAGCAGGCTTCCCGCCGAGCAGGGAGCCTGATGCTGGGCTCGATCCGGGCCAGGATCATGACCTGAGCTGAAGGCACACACTTAACGACTGAGCCACCCAGGCGCCCCTTAGGTTTTTGTGTGTGTGTTTTTTAATCAGGGCTAATTAGAGAGGCAGAAGTTTTCCTACACTTGATGAGTTAAAGTTGCAGACCTTTACTCCCAGTGGGACTAAAGGGTTTTTCCAAGTCTGTAAACTAGCCATGGGTCCCCTGTTGAACTTGTCTGTTCCTATCCTTTGTTTTTCTAATTAATTTGTAGGAGTGCCTTATATAGAAAAGAAGTCATCCTTTTGTCTGTCTTATTTATTGTGCCTATTGTCATGAATTTGACAATATGCCGTTTCATTTTGGCTACTTTTTGACAGATGAACAGTTCTTGTTTTTGTGCAGTCATAACTGTCTATCTTTTCCTCTCTTCAAACATCCTTCTCCTCGGCTAAGAGTCCCACATGTGAATTGCAGCTATCATTTAAATAATAATGCCGATTGTGAAAGCAGATTAATTGGCTTCAAAGACTCCCACATATACAACTAAATCCTAATCTCCCCCAGATGGTTTTCCCTTCCCTTGGAGCCCTGGCCACAACACCTCCAGGCAAAACAGATTCCCCTTCTCGACTGTTCTGATTTGATCGCTGGTACCACCTCCACTCCAGACTAGAAATCTGAAAGGTGGTGTTCATCTGGACTCCAGCCCTTATTTCCTTTTGCATTTCTTACGTGCCTTCCATCCAAGTGCTTCTCCACTTCACTGAGGTTCAACCTCATTGCCATCCCAGGACCTCGACCATGAGGCCTCACCCCACCTACCTCCCTCACCCTTCCCCAACCATGACCTTCTCTGTTCTGGCCAGTCCTGTCTGGGTGAGGCCACTGGACTGCACGATGCCAGGAGGATGCCATGCCTACCCACAATGCTCTTTTCTTCTAAATACAACCCACCTATTCCCAGACGTCTTCTTGAATACATCTCTCCTTTTTCTGGCCTGTTCCTCATTCCTTAGGAAGGAATGGGCCTGAAAAGCTTCTTGGTTAGGGCGCCTGGGTGGCCCAGCGGGTTAAAGCCTCTGACTTTGGCTCAGGTCATGATCCCAGGGTCCTGGGATCAAGGCCCACATCGGGCTCTCTGCTCAGCAGGGAGCCTGCTTCCTCCTCTCTCTCTGCCTACTTGTGATCTCTCTCTCTGTCAAATAAATAAGATCTTTAAAAAAAAAAAAGCTTCTTGGTTAAATCTCCCATTCTACAGAGGGGGATGGACCTGACCCAAATCACAAGCCCCTCCCTCCCCCTCCCTGACTCTGACCCACAGTTCTGCACTTTGCCCTCTAATCTTTACCAACTTAAGGATGCAGCCAGTGATCTTGGCTTTTCTGGTTTCCTCTGGGCTCTAATCGCCCCCAACGGCTAGCACTGTGCAGCGGTCATGTTTCTTTCAGAGCCTGTCAATTAGACATAAACTTCTACATAAACAGATGGACTTTTCTCTGTGTTTTACTATATTCCTGTAAAAGTGTGACATTCTAAAGACATGCTTGATATTCAAATCATTTCCAAACAAAATTCATCTCCTTTATTAAATGTCTAAAATACCGAATTACTTTGTTCTGCGGTAAGCTCTGCGAGAGTAAGGATGACACGCCTTCCCTGGAAGATAATGGGCAGTTTCACAAAATTTTGTTTAATGAATAACGACGGAAAAGATGACTAATCTTTAATGTCACTTCATACTACCGAAGTTGATGACAGATATCTATAAAAGACAAGCTCTGACATTCTTCTTGCCGCATAACACCACGGCTCTAAAATTACTCTGGAGAAAAGCTAATTCTGAACAGCCTTTTATACTAGCGCGAGAACGGAGAGGTTTTTGTTTTTGTTTTTTAATTTTACTTATTTATTTGAGAGAAGAAGAGAGCATGGGGGGGCAGAGGTAGAAGGACCCTGAGATCATGACCTGAGCCAAAGGCAGATGCTTAAACCACCAAGCCACCCAGGCGCGCCACCCCCCCACCACTCCCCCACCCCGCTTTGTCGGGACTCCAATAACATGTCTGTCATCCTTGCGGTCATGCTAATGAATCCTGCTCAAGTTCGCCAGATGTGATAGCAAGTTTCTCCCCTTCTGCAAAACAGGAGGGAGAATATAGTAACTTCTCTCAAAGGCAGCTGAAGAAATGCACACTGGTCTATGAAGCTCTCCCTGTGAGAGCCCGCCCCCCCCCCCCTGAAGGGCCACTGGGCCGCATCGCTGCAAGCCACGACTGACAGCCCACCTCACCGCCAAATCCCAGCGGGGAAGGAGTGCAAGCGTAGGCACGTGAGCTGTGAGTGGACACGGGCACCATGGGCTTCCTGCGAAGATGGAGCACGTTCGAAATAGCCACCTTTTTAAAAGAAAGGGAAAGAAAAAGAGAGCTTTTCTCCGTAGAAAAGCCTTTTAGCCCTTTCCTGTCAATGATAGCCTACTGCATGGGTGCTAGAAAATTCAGAGACACTAAAAGTCTAGGATGCAACAGGGATATCATGCCCAGAGCCTCTGACCTGTAGAGCCCTCTGTGTGTTCCAGCCAGCTCGGTACCTGGCAAAGAAAAATGAGGCCAGCGCACATTCTCTGTACCCAATTCGGAATTCCTCCCACAGACCGAGTGGTACTCTGGAGTTGGCTCCAAACAGAGGGAATTCAGCCTGAGAAAAGCCTGCAGAATTTGGGAGTTTTAACAGCTGGTAAGCAAGAATGTTTTGATACATTTTCAAAAAATGGTCTTAGAAATTCTAGAACGAGCAGGACACTTCTCTGACCCCAAACAACATGTTGGCAAACAGATGCATGAAATGCAATTTCTAGTTTTTCCTTTTTTTTTTCCTTAAGAAATACTCTCAATAAACAACTTGAACCTTTTGCCAGCCCATCACTCTCTGTCTTTGTCCTCACCAAGCAACGCGCTCCCAGCCACTTCTACTCAGCGGTTATATATCACCTGGCCCGCTGCCCTCCACGGAGGCAGGGAAGCATGGCCAAAGCAGCACTGGGAGCAGGATTCGGGGTCTTGGCTTGCAGCCATAATGGCCTCTCACACCTCCTGTAATGTGGATAGGTGGCTGTGAGTCAGAAGGTGGCCCTTCCTGCCGCTGGATTCTCCTACCGAGGCTTATTCACCAGGCCCCGGAGCCGGCTCCCATCCTGTGCAGCTTTGTGGTGATTTCCAAGATGGCAGCCAGAGACCCCAAGCACCCACCCACTCGCGGGGAGCAGAGAGCCTCTGGGAGCATTACTACCACAAAATGCCTCACTGGCTTGGGCCAGGACCCCATTCACCAGGGCGCAGTCAACAGAGCAGAGAGAACTAGGGTAAGATTCCTGCCGGACCCCTCCAGAGCTCGACGACCTTGAGAAAGACCAGCGGCCCCTTTGGCCTTCACTCTCATCTGATAAGTGGGGATACTTTTACCCGCTCCACCCTCTCCCCAAAGAACTGCAAGTTTATGGCGAAATACCAGAGATAAGGGGATGTGCAAGCTCATCAGACACTGGAACGCACGCTCCACAAATTCAAGGCCCAAGGTCACACAGCTGGTTCATGGCCGGCCTGGAGCGAAGGCCCAGGTATCAGGACTCCCAGGCCAAACAGGCAGGGTCCGCTGTTCCCCTCGGTTCAGTGGAGCACAGAGACCACCAGCTGGCCCCGGAAGGCCACTCAGCACAGGAACCCCACATGGCTAACTCTCATCACCTGAGGCTGGCTTCTCACCCCAATGTGGCCCTGCCGCCCCCATGTCTCAATTTTCACCACACACACTCACACACATGCACATCGTAACTCACGCACACTTCACGCATACCTTCACTCTTCCAGATTATCAGGACTCACTGAACTGGTCCTGAAGATAGGGACGTATCAACACCCTGGGAAATTCTGGAACCCTCAAGCTACCACTATTCTTCAAGATGAAGATTTCTGGAGGTAGTTGGAAGTTAAATAAAAAGATGCTGTGGGGGGTGGCAATGTGTTTCTCTAGCAAATTTTATTTCATTTGTGCAAGTGGTGTAAGATCCGGAAACTCTGACTCTTAAAAAAGTGCTTCTTTTTCGATTAGACTAGATGGCACTGTGGTATCATCCTTTTACGACCAAGTAAAATCTCATTTCATGTCAGATAATGTCGCTTCGATTTGGGACCATTCAAAAGGGTGAACCCTCCCCCTTGAGGGTCCTGGTTATTTTAGGGAAAATTTCTGAGGGAATCTGCCAGAGGATAGTGGCCACCAAATATATCATCGGGACCGCATTTCTAAGGTGTGTTTAGAGACCGTGTCACACCCTGACTTACATGTCCAGAAGGATTTTCAAAGACACACGCGTCCTGTGGAGCTCTACACCTACAAGCCCCATCAGCACGTGAGATTATTTTCAATGCTGCCAAATTGTTTGGGGTCTTCTTAAACCCCACCCACCCCTATGGTGACAATGATTTAAGCAATTCTCACAATGGACTGAGAAGAAAAAAATGTGTTAGGGCTGTAAAAGCAGTGACTGTTCAACAGATTCTGCCAGAATCCCATCATTAAAGAAAGGCCACTGTAAAGTGAGGGAAAGGAGCGTGAGCAGGGGTGACCAAGAGAGTCAGAGGGCTCCATTTGCCTGTGTCTGGAAATAAGAAACTGCACTGGCTTTTGCATTCCAGGAATCCCCAGTAAGGCACCTCCTTGTCCAAGGCAGAGTACCCTGCCTGGGAAGAGGGGAGCCCTTGGGGCTGTCAGTGGAGGGGGGGGAGTTGGGAGAGGGTCCAAGCAGGCAGTTGCTGTAAACAGCAGCCTGGAGGGCCCCTCTGGTCTCCGGATGGGGAGGCAGAGAGCACAGCCCTGTCCTTGCCTGTTCAAAGACCCTTCCAGAGGCACTCGGGCAATTAGACTCATCCAGTCCATTCCTTGGACCCCCTGCCCCAGCCGTGATTTGTTTCAGGGACAGTGGCATACTGGGAGACCTGGCTGGAGCAACTCCAGCCCAACACCCTCTTCTCCCCCTCCCTCTTTTATGGCACTCCACGACCTCCAGCAACCAGGCATTGCGGCAGCATGAAGGAAAATGCCCTAGCTTCAAAAGCAACTGGCTGCAGGCACCATTTTTCGCAACAGCCCCCGGGTTCCCAACGCGTGGGCTGCCGGTCCCCCACGCTGGGGCTCAGGATTTGTACATCTGGAGAGGTTTCTCAAGACCGAACCCCACACAAGGTCAGGGCAGCGTCCCAGCCCGCTCTTCCGCACGCAGGGTGCCCCTCGTACTCGCTAAGCGCTGCGGATGCCCTGAGTGCAGCGGGTAGTGGGGAGCGTAAGCTGGGTCCCATCAGCTCGCTCCGGGTGTCCCCAAACAGAGGAACACTCACTCGCCTAGGGAGAGCAGAGCCAGAGGACAGATAGGAGGAGAGTGGCAAAAGTCAAGCAAGGAGAGAAAAATCAGAACGGGTAAAAGAGAACGAGAAGCAAAGTGAGAAGAGAGAGAGGAGAGAGCGAATGGCCAGGGACGGCCAGGGACGCGAGCAAGAGAAAGAAAGAAAGAAAGAAAGAAAGAAAGAAAGAAAGAAAGAAAGAAAGAAAGAAAGAAAGAAAGAAAGAAAGAAAGAAAGAAAGAAAGAAAGAAAGAAAGAGGAAGTGAGAAGAGGAGGTGGGAGGAGAAGGCGGGAGCGGGAAAAGGAAGAGAGAGCAGAAAGGAGGCTTCGGAACCGGGGTGCAGAGAAAAGAAGAAAGAAGACAGGAGGGACTCAGGGGCCTCACACACACAGACCGGTTCTCTCGGGCGCTCCACTGCGGACTCCGCGTGAGGCACCCCGTCCCGGCGGCGGCAGAGGGGGCGCTCGTTCGGGGCCTCCCGGCCGCTCCCCCCGTCCCCGCCCCCCGTGCACGCACTCCCAGCCAGCAAGCAGGCCAACCAGCCGACAGACACACGAGCCGTCCCGAGCTGCAGCGGACAGGCTTCCTTCGGCCGACACGGCGCCGTGAGCGTGCGCGCCAAGGAGTCTGGCGCCCGCCCAGCGCCGGCGCACCCGCAAGGCCCAGAGGTGCGCCCTGGGGCGCGGGCAGAGGCCAGCCGCGGCTCCCGGCCCTCCGTCCGCCCAGGCCCAGGTCCGCTCCCGCGCTCCAGGGCCCCGCTGGGCGGCGGATGCGGCGCACTCACCTGGACGGTCTCAGTCTGGCGTCGCGCTTGCCGTCCACCACCGCGGGCACGCAGCTGGTGAGCTCGGTCCAGTCGGCGTGCAGCCCGCAGCTCCAGCCCGTGGAGAACCTGGAGAAGAGCCAGGTCTCCCGCTTACCGGGCCGGAGGCAAGTGCATTTCTTCTGACCCACGCGGCACTCGCACGGCTGCTCCAGCTGGATGTTGCGCACCAGGTGGCGGCCGAAAGTGGTGCCTCCAGTCTTCTGAATGTGCAGGAACACGATAAGGTCATCGCCCTTGATGTCGAAGTCTACCTTGCGCAGGAGGTCGCCGCGGCTGAAATTGTAACGGGGCACGAACCTGGCGGAGTTCTCATCCTCCGAACGGTACGGGTCCGGCATCGGGGAGCTGAATGCCTGCAGGCGGAGGAGCTGGCATTCTGTGCCGGGGCACACGTACTGGAGGACGATCACGGCAAATAGGAAGAGCATCACCAAAGCCAGCAGCAGCTTGTTGGATTTCTCATCCATGTTCCCGACGCTGAGGGAAACCCAAACTCGTTACGTCAATCCCGCACCTCAGCCCGCGCTCGTAGTGCGCCCGCACGGCCGCCTCCCCCCGGCCCCGCCGTTGCGACCCCTTTCCCCCTCCCCTCCGCACCGAGTACTCCAAGGCGGCGGCGGCGGCGGCAGCGGCGGCGCCCTTCCCCGCTTCCTTCCTTCCCGGCAGGCTAAGCGCTGTGGCTCCTGCCGCACACCCCCCTCCCCCCGACTCCTTCCCGCCGGCCGCCTGCCCTCTCCCCCCCGCCGGAGCTCTCCGGAGCCGCGTCGCGGGGATCTCGTCCCCACGGGACGCTGCCTGGCCCGGTCGCCCCACTCCACGACTCACACCCCTGGTCCGAGTCCCCGCGGGTCCTGCTCCACTCTCCGTGTCTCCCATCCCCATCCCGCTTCGCCCACTGGACTCTCGCCGGCGCTCGTGTCCCCAGTCCCCTAGGCGCGCAAGCCGCCGCCTCCCCGCCTGCCCCACTCGCGGGCTCCCTCCCCGTGCGCCCCCAAGCTCGGCTCTTGCCCGCGCCCGGTTGCCCACCTTGGAGGCCGCCTCGAGTGAGCTCTGAGCCGAGCATTCGGAGCTCCCCCGGGGTGGACGAGTCCGCCGGCAGCCCGACTGGCGAGCGGAGACACTGTGCTGCCGGTGCCCGCGGAATCTCGGGGAGGGAGCCGCAGCGTGGCCAAAGGCGCGCCGCGCCCCTCCGGAGCCCCCGAACCCGGCCGCCACCGGCCAGCTGGAACTTTGCGCCCTTTCCTTCCCCTCGCGGCTGCCTTCCCTCCCCGCACGGTTCCCGCGCGCCCTGGCCCGGGAGCGCGAGTCCCGCTTTCGCCTAAAACATACCTGGCTAGGGGGCCGAAAATCTTGGAGAAGATCGCACCGAGCACGTGCTTCAGCGAGTGG
This sequence comes from Spilogale gracilis, assembly GCA_004023965.1. Lineage (NCBI taxonomy): Eukaryota > Metazoa > Chordata > Mammalia > Carnivora > Mephitidae > Spilogale > Spilogale gracilis. Next base: position 154,254 of record PITA01000914.1, read on the forward strand.
CCCAGGGCGGCCAGGCCCCGAGTGAGCAGGGCCCGGCAGAGGGAGCCCAGGTCCCAGCGTCTCCTGAGGTCGTGCATCCGCCTGCGGCGGCCTCGGGGCAGCAGCGCGAAGAGAGGGGTGCGCGCGGCTCCCGCCAGGGAGGAAGACGCCTTTAGGGGCTCGTCCAGGAGCGGCTGGGAGTTGAAGCCCCGAGACACACCCCTAGGAGGGCCCGCGCGGACTGAGGCGGCGACTGATCCGGGCCGGCTCGCTGCCAATTCGGCCTCTACTCTGGAATGCCGGCGGGGACAGGTGGTGCGGGCGGGCGCTCGTCGCTCCGGTTGCAGCGGCGGCCCGAGCGCCCGGGCTGCACACGCAGGCAGTGCCATTCCCCCCTTCAGGCAACTCAGGGTACTAAGGATCGGCAGCGAGCTTGAATTTATGTAATGATGCCTCACGCCTAAGAGCTCGAGCCACTTCACAAGCAGAGGAAGGACCTGGGTTTTCTCCTTTCTTGGGGATCAGAGGTCAGTCCAGTGAGCGCATCACTCCACTTTGGCTGGTAATTTCAACCTCCCCTAAAATAGCAAAGGCGCAAATTGGACCTTTTCCCTCTCTCTTTGCCAATTTTCATTCTCCAGCGGAAGCGGGGGCATTTTCTGGAAAGGTAAGTCAGCATGAAGGAAAAGCATGAGCAAAATAATAACAATAATATAATAATAATAATAATAATAATAACAACAACAACAACAGCAACAACGTTACAGAATGGGAATCTGAGCTTTTTCGGAGCAGAGACTCACCCTGACCTCCTCTTCTGGCTGAATCCCCGGCATCTAGCCCCGTGCCTACAGGAAAGCTTCACTCCTATAAGGTTTAGTGAGGAAAGATACATGACTAAATACTACATCAGAGTGAGGCCATCGAATCCACAATGATGTGGTAAATGAGGAAACCGAGACCCAGAGAGGGAAAGACGTTTGCCCAGGGTCACACAGCAGAGCCCTTGGGTTTGGATCCAGAAGATTAGGCACCATCCAACCCATTCCCTGACATGGACACCACCTCCTCTAATAAGTAGGTGCAGACCATCCTCAAGCCCTGAGGTTGAAAGGCTCTTTTTGGCCATAGGGACCACAGATGGAAGGATGAGCAAGGAAAGAGAGGATGTCCCTTGAAGACAAATGCCCAGGAACTCAGGACTCAAATTGTTCCTATCTGATTGATCCGGGGGGTGGGGGCTTGCTGATTATCAGGAACTGATGTTTCTGCCCCCGAGCCCCACCACTGCAGAGGGGGCACAGGTGGCAGCAATGTTTTGGAGCAGTGCTGTTGGGGCTGAGGAAGGCGGGGAGAGCGAGACAAGTAGGAGGATGGGGGCAAGTTCCTCAGGGACAGGCTCTCCCAGGATCTCTCTCAGGACATTTGATCCCTCTGTGCAGTGAAGCAGCAAGCACTGGTCTGTAAATTTATCACATCCATGCTGGGCAGCTCTCAGATAATCACTAGCCCCTCCTGAGCCTTCTGTAAATAGGACTCATTCCTCCTTTTTCACCATCTGGGTCACTGTTAAGATAACCCTTGGACCATTTTACCTGCTGTCCTGAGCTCGGATGTGCCCACTGAGTCAGTCACAGGCCACCTAAGGAAGGGGTCCTCTCAGGCAATCTCACAGATGTGTCTCCTGCCCTTACCTCCTCGTGTGCTTCTCCAGTCCTGGCTGGACTTCCATGTGCCCCCAAACCTACTGGGGACAGTGGGGGACCTTTGGCTGGCTCCATGCAGGAAAGGTTTGGGGGAATTTCAGGCATTCCACCTGTCCCAAGGCTCCAGGGGGACATTCTAACCCATGAACTTGTGTAAAGAGCCAGACGCAGCAACTTAGAAGGTAGACATCTTGGCTTCTGTAGGAGCTCCCCGGCCCCTCCCCACCCCAGGCTTGTGGGACTTGCTTGTTCCCTCTGAAAATGGGTGAGGGTGTGAGCCAGAGGAGTGAGAAACCCTGAGGGTGGCCCCCCCGGGGCTCAGCTTGCCAGCTGTCCCCACCTTTTCTGGTTGGCCGCTCATAGCACTCAGCCTCTTCCGGCCAGTAGGTGGCTCTCCTCGCACTGCCACATAATGAACCCTCTGCCCTCACACTCTTAGAATGGCATTCTGGGGGTCCCTGGGAAAACAGTTCTGGAATAGGTGGGTCACACATCCGTGCCCCCAGCAACTACTTGGAGTTTCTGAGATTGGAACCAGCAAGTGCCTCGAGTAGAAATGCAGGGAGGGAAGGCAAGCAGTACAGGGGAAAATCGGGATTTACTCCTTCAGGTCATGAAAAAGAACACATGCGCACATGCATGTGCACATACATGAACACACTTAGCACGGATTAGTAAGTTGCAGAGCTCCAGGAGGGGCAGGGTGGCGTGGGAAAAAGCCCAGTGTCCAGGAGATCTACTAATGAATCCACACAGAAGCTCACTGGAGGATATTTGCATTTACAAGCCTTTCCTCCACCCACCTCATGCCATAAGAAAAAGAAATGAATCTCTTCCTAGATCAGGGCTCCTGGAAGTGGAAGGAAGTGTCTTTGAGGGGAGCCCCCCAAGTCTCCGAGGAACCCTCCTGGGGTGAAGAGCCTCCCTGCTAAGAAGAGGGAATTCTTCCTGTGTGTGTCCCCGGAGCCACGGAGCCTCGTTCCGCAGAGGCCAGGCCTGGGCCTTGGCAGGAAGTTCCAAGGCCTCTTGCAGTCCTGGGCTGGGCCAACCTCCCAGAAGCGGGTTCCTCTTAGGAACTGAATAACAAAGGTCCTAATCCTCTAGAATCAACACTATTTTGGAGCTCAGGGCAGGGGCACAGAGTGGGGGAGGGCAAAGAAGAAGAGAACGGGCTGGGTTGTCAGGTGTTCCGATTGGCCACTCCCAATTTCTTAAACCAGCCTGAGTTTCTACATCGTGCGCATATATTTAGGATTCAGTGTTTGGAAGGTGAGGAGGACGCTGCAGGCTGAGCTGGGCTCCTGGTTGTATCCACAGTGTGCTTTGCTTTTCATTATTTTTCCAGAACTGTCCTTCCTCAGTTTCCACAAAAGGCTGAGTATTCTGGGAGCATGAAGGTCAGCCTGGCTTGCATACTAAACAGTTCACTTGCAGACATCCCTTGGGTTGCTGGAGTCGGTGAGGGCAGCAGGGCCCGGGAGCCCAGAGACCTGGGTTCTTGTCTCAGGTCTGCCACTCACAGAGAGGGAGCCACTTGCTGGCCCCTGGACTCAGCTCCCTGTTTGTAAGAAGGCAGAGATGATGTTGTGATGCAAAGGGCACTTTTCTGCTCCGAACTTCTAAGTCATGTGATTTCTGGTCTTCAAGGGCCAAAGTGCTGCCAAACTCCTTGCGGGGAAGGGGGGGTCGGGGAGAGGGGAGGGGAACCAGAGGCCTAGTCCTTGATTCTTTCCATCCAGTTGTTAGGGCCCACCAGACAATCAGCAGCTGGACTTGTTCTGTGTTACTCGGGTGACAGCAGGGTCCCCTGTTCAAATTAGAACAGAAACAGTGAAAATTTCCTGTCGAAGAATGCGCTGGCAGTCTTCAGAGAGCATAAAACACTAAGGAAATGTGCGTTTCTCCTTATCCTGAGCATTCTCTTCCGCCCTGTCTTTCCAGCTGTCTCTCATTTTTTTTTCAAAAACGTTCATACTCTCAATAATAGGCGATTTTTGTCACAAAGATTGAAGGCATGCAAACTATCAAGTCGGTTCATTTCTGTTTTTATGCGTCTCTCCGAACTGAGTGAACAGCAGTACTTAATGAACGTGTCATTCTGAAATTTAAGCTCTGATATTATAAACAGGTTGGGTGTGTCAACAGCCAGCCTATCTGCCCCCCCCCCCAACAAAACACTGACTTTTCTTTGTTTAGCCTTACAGAACATGGAGCTCGGGGAATGCAAACAGGAGGATAACACCAGGGTGCTATGTATACATTTGGGGTGCTAAGTGAATGCAGTCTGCAGAGGCAAGATAAACACTAGATGGGGGTCATAGGAGATGCCGAGCATGCAAACCAGTGATGGCCAGTCCCCTGGGGACGGATCCCCACTATATCTCTAACGGTGGAATTTCCGCTTATTGCTGAGTGGAAGATCCCGTTCATGCAGGCAGGGCCCTGAAAGCTAGGGAAGCCAGGTTTTGGCAACCATAGGAAGCAGGCTCTGCTCAGCTCCCGTGACAGCCACTTTACTTCTTTGTGCCTCAGCTGACATTCTTATAAGACAGCCTGACCTGGTACTTCCAAGAAGCTGGTTTAGGGGTGTAGTAAAGACAAATGAAATCTCAAGTGAGCTTTTTTATGAACAAGGAGAGAGTCGAGATTCGGAGAGGATGTCGCCCTGGGATTTAATCAGGGCCTCAATTTTGTCGCCCATGAAATTGGGACTAATAACAGGCACCTCACTGGGTTGTCATCCATTGAAAGCACTTAGTTTAGTTTCTGGAAAAGTAGATCTTCGGTAAATGCTCATTTCCACTCCCTTTTAACTCTGGGTGTCTTTGTTTGAGCTCTTTGCTATATTTTCCACAATAATAACAATCACAGATTTTTTAAATTTTGTTAAAGATTGTATTTATTTATTTGAGATAGAGGGTGAGCTGGGAGAGGGGAGAAGAAGAAGGAGACTCCCCACTGGGCGGGAGGAGCTGCCGCTTGATCCCAAAGCCCTGGAATCATGACCTGAACCAGAGGCAGATGCTGAACCAACTGAGTCATCCAGGCGCCCCAGCCTACACAAATTTAATGACGGGCCCCTGGGTGGTGGGCAATAAGCCTAACTGTGACCCAGGCTGGCTTTGCCACTCCATCCCATTTCTTTATATGTTCCTTTTTCTTCTCCTACCTCTCTCTATCTCTCCAGTGTTCTCCTGGCCTATATCCCAAGGAGGAGGAAAGCCTCAGATCCACTGAATCACATCGAGGGGAGGGACATGTACGCTGACCCCTCCCAGGAGACACTTGCAAGGGAGGAGGAAGATAGCAAAGCTCAGCCCTAATGAATGATCCCTCCAATGAGATACCATAAACTACCTACCTAATGTGGGATGCTCCGTACAGTTGTTGATCTTTGAACTACACAAGGTTTAGAGGCACGGACCTCACACAAAGTCAAAAGTCCACATATAACATTTAACTTCCCCAACACTTAACTACTAAAAGCCCACTGTTGACCAGAAGCCTCACTGATAACAAAGAGTTGGTCGACACGACACATATTTTGTATATTATATGTATTTTTCTTAGAGACTTTATTTTTGTAAGTCGGCTCTACACCCAACGTGGGGCTCAAACTCACAACCCCAAGATCAAGAGCTGCACGTTCCACCTGCTGAGCCCCCCAGGTGCCCCTATACTATATTTGTATCATAGATTAAGCTAGAGAAAAGAAAATGTTATGAAGAAAGTCATATGGAAGAGAAAACATATTTACAGTACTGTGCTATAAAAAAAAAAAATGTGCATATAAGCGGACCAGCTCAAACTTCATGGTCGATCTGACCAGAGCAGTTTCGATTTGATCAGCCGATCAAACCACAGCAGTCAGGTTGAAAATAAGGTCAGTTTTGTGTTCACCCTGCAGGAGCCAGAGCTAGGCGAGCCCATCCATCCAGGGAGCCCTGGGCTGGCAGCACCAGCTCATAGTACAAAGAGCACCAAGCCGGATGCCAAAAAAGCAGTGTTGGAGTGTCAATTCCGCCTCTGGCTCACTGTGTGACCCTGGGCCAGTTCCTTGCAGTCTCTGGGGTTTAGTTGCTGACCTTGGTAAAATGAGGGGCTGCATGGGAAGACCCTGAAGGCCCATCCCAGCAGGAGCTCTCTGTGATCTAAGCTGCGCTGGCTAATGAGAAAGGCTGGGGAGGGATGCCACTCTCCAGCCATTGTGTTGGTGAAAATGCACTACCAATGCACTCCCGAAGATAACCCTCCAGCTAGTAGCCAAGTGGAAAAAGCAGAAGGACTTAAATTGGGAGCAAACTTCCTTAAATCGTATGAGTGAGACAGCAATATGCAAATAAGCCTTCTGGGCTTCTCCTGACTTGGATGGTAAAGATCAGGGGACAGCGTCAAAACTGACTTCCAGCTGACCCAAAAGCCCTAGGTAGGTTTTAATAACGATAATAAAAAAGGCAAGAAGAGTCTTGCCTGGCCTTCAGTCTCGCACTTGTTTCTGTGCTCTGGGATCTTGGCAAGCAAAGAACATACCCATTGCTGATCTCCAGGAGAGCTCTAGCTTTGAATAATAATAAAATGAAGAGCTAAAAATCCTATCTCAGAGCAACATGAGGGATTTGAAGAAAGCTAGCCTGGAGGCCAAAGTTGCTTCCAGGAAAAGGATTTCTTTGTCATTTAAACAGCTATGACAGGGAATAACCCAGGAAAAGAGAAAATTAGTTTAGTGAAATCATATATGTCACAGACTAATGAAAATTAATTTTTCAAAAGACGGAGCAAGACTAGAGGCTACTAAAGCCCTTAAACTGGGCTTGATAGCAAAACCTGTAAAAGGATTTACTTCGTATGCACATATTTTCAAAATCCACATTTCACCAAATAGCATTAAAATGCAGACAGCTACAACATTACAGCAGCGTGCAGTGGGGGTGGTGAGTTAAACTTGATAAAATACAATTTGCACACTCACCTCCCCTGAAGAAGGTCGCCTTTATGGCTATGGTCTTATAGAAGATTTACCTGAAGCAGAAGGCAATATTCAAATCCCCAATGAAAAGAGACAAAAGGCGGCTGGTAGGGAAGAATGAAGTGTTAGAAATGCAATGGGGAGGTTGAGGGGAAGGCAACATGTCCAGGATGCCAACTCCGATGCTCTGCCCAGTGATCAGGGATGGCTGTCCATGGTGATGTCTTCTGTAGGTTGACCCCAGAACACTTAGCAAACAATGCCAAGAACAGCCCCCATACCGAACATTTATGTGCCAGGCACTTGACTAAACACTCTCCATGCCCTCTCTCAATTAATGGTCCCAACAACCGAATGAGGTAGCTCCTTCTGCTGCACTTATTTTATAGATCAGTAAACCGGTATTCAGTGTTACAGCCACACAGCCCGGAAGTAGTAGAGCTGGGACTTGAACCCAAATCTGTCTAACCACACAGTCTGAAGTAACTCTGACATCCTGACAATCCTCATCCAGCTCCAGGATGTCGGGGCAGCACATGGAGAATATGACAGAGCCTGTCGCAAAATCAGTATCCAGAGACTGAGATATCGTCATGCTAGGCGGGAGAGCTGGGGGGAGAGAGACTGCGTAGTGTTGTGTGTGTGTGCATGTGCCTGCCTGAGTGCACGTGCACGCACGTGCTGTGAGAGCCCTGAAGGAGCTAGAGGGCAGGAGTGCCCAGAGCCTGGACGTCAGTGAAGAGGGAGGCAGAGATGGAGACACTACTTGTTGGGCAACTCAACACCCCCTCAACCTTGGGATTTCACCCACATCATCTGATACTGTTATTTTTTTGCAAATGTCATAAGCCACTTTGTCTTCTCTACCAAGCAATAACTTTCTGGAAAACTGGAACCTTGGCTTCTTCATTTTTTTTTAATTCTCCATAGTGCCCAATAACAATAATATTTGGGTCTAAGGCTTCTCAGCTTACCAAATACTTTTACAGACACTAACTGGATCTTCCCAACAACTCAGCAAGGCAGCTGTTACTGCCCTCGCTTTATATATAAGGAAAGGGAGTCTGATGGCCAAGGGAACTTGGCCAAGGGCACGCAGCTTGTGTGGCGTGCCCTCTGCTGACCACTCCCTTCATCCCCAAAGCACACATGCCAACATGAGGTAATGGCAAGGCACCTCATGAAGCATCTGGCATTGAGTAGGTGCTCAAGAGCTATTAGTTTTCCCTTTACCCGACAATTTATGACCAAAAAATGTTGGTTTCCACCCACTAATGATAACCTACCAACAGAGACTGGTCCACGTTCGCAGAGAATTTGCCATCAGTGCAAGGAAATGCAGCTAACGTGCATGAACCTGAGGATGGCGAATGACCGAGCGGTCTGTGGCATAGTGCAGTGAAAGCACAAAAGACCCTCCACAGTGGGCTGAACTGGTCAGAGAAGAAAACACTAGAGGGGCCTGAAAAAGCCCACCAATCCACTCTCCCCTCCTTTTTTCTTGGTCCCCAAAAGAGGAACTTAGGCTGACAGAAACTGTTTAGATGGCTTCTGCTTGTTCTCAGGGCACCTGGTCACCTCCTTGTCGATGAGGTGGTGTGAAAAGTGTCTACAAATCCCACCTTCAGCCTGTGGTGCCAAGAGCACAACACTGTGGGGTCTTCCAACCAGAGAGCAGTGTGTGGCCTCACAAGCACAGTTCAGCCTGTGTCCACACCCACGGCCCTACTGGAGAACCAACAGTGGATTTTTTAGACAGAGTCTGTCAGCTGTTTTTTGCAGGGAGAAGTGAGAGCAGGAGAGATGCAGTTCAAGTAAAATAAAAGACACTCAGCACTTCACCCTACGTGTTTCCCTAGTTCCAAGATCTTGCCAGCAGTTTGGTAACAAGTTGAAGCAGAAACTGACATTTGGTGTTCCAGAGTCTTCTGGAAGAGAGCCAGATAATGAATTACCAAATGATCAGTTTCTGGCCCCCTGATCGAGAAGAAATCTTAGGCCAGTTGAGATGACAACAATGATAACTGGCCAGGATGACACAAGTCCTGAACGTAGGACGAGACTATTTTCCTTGTTGGCTGCTATCTGGAAATACAGCTAGATGTGACTTCCCGTCCATTTAGATGTTCACACGGCACACATGCACTAAGTACCAGGCCACAGATCAAGTATCAGGCTGCCTCTCTCCCGTACTTAGTGCATTCCCATTCAAGTCCAGGCTCGAGTCAGCTGCCTCCACTGTGAGTCTTTTGCAACTGGACAGATGGCTTGGCCCCCATGTCTTGAAGATTGGAATCTCCCGTGTGGGGATTGGATTCCACTTTCCACATCTACAGTGCCAGGACCAAGGTTATGAATATGGTCTATATGGAGATGGTACTGACAGCAAGCCGGAATCCACATAATAAAGTCTGTGGCTTGAAGCGAGGCTGAGCCAAGCCCCTGGGAGGAGACTGAGTCACCCTAAGCAGACAGCCACCCCTGGGGAACTTTGAGAGGTGTCCAAGTCAACTCCGTCTGGGACAGTGTCTTCCTTTCTCTGTTGACTCCACTATCCCAGACTCCTACCTCCCCCAATGCCTGAAAGTGCCCTGTGGCACCTACAGGGGAAGAACAGAACCCGAAGAATATTCATTTCCACCAAGGGGTGATGGACTCAGAGGATTCACCTCTCCAGAGCTCAGCTTCAAATGAATGAATGAATCATAATATGGTGACTCCTACCAGCTTAATAATCAACACGACCGTTGGAGGGGCAGGCAATGGTCAGGAAAAGAGCATGCTCCCTGGAGTTAGACCAAGATTTGGATCTCGGTTCTCTCCTTCCTAGCTGTGTGGCCTTAGACATGTACTTAGTGTTCTGGAGCCTGTTCCTTCCTCTGTATGCTGGGGATGATACTGATTAACTATTTCAGAAAACATGTATGAAAAATGAGATAACGTATGTCAAGCACCTTCTATAGGACCTGGCAGAGAAGAGGTATCTAAGAGATGGCTGGGTCCTTCTTAGAGTCCTTCAAATCCTGGGGGGAATGTCTCCATGAGCTCCAGACAAGAATTACTCTGCCCAAATGAGTCATTGGATCTATACATATGCTCTACTATTTCTTCTATCTTCATGTTTTTAATTACCCAAATATTTGATGACTGAAAATTCCATAAAAGTTGCTTGAACATCATAGACAACACAGAAATTCTCTTGACCTCCATACAATCCCATTCTCTTCCCCTGGGGGTGATTACTATTTTCAGCTTATTTTGTAGGGTGGGTTTTTTTTTTTTTTGTAAGAAACTTCACATATGAATATGCATATAAAAATACACAGTGTCAGGGCACCTGGGTGGCTCAGTTGGTTAGGTGTCTGCTTTTGGCTCCTGTCATGACCCAGGGGTCCTGGGATTGAACCCTAAGAGCCCCAAATCTGGCTCCCTGCTCAGCAGGGAGTCTGCTTCTCCCTCTCCCTATGTTCCTTCTGCCCGTGTGTGCACGCTCCCTCTGTCTCTCAAATAAATAAATAAAATATTTTAAAAAATACACAGTGTTGTTCTGTGTGGATTTGAAAAAAACAAAATGTACATTTTAATATTTTATAGAAGTGTGTATGGAAATAAGTGTACGGAAAAGTGAACACAGGATAAGTATACAGTATGATGAATTTTCACATACTGAACGCACATGTAACCAGCACTAGTGTCAAGAAATATTACCATTATCCCAAAAGCCCCTCTTGTGCTCCTTTGCTGTCAAGAAACTCCCAGCAGTGGCCACTATTCTGACTTATATCAGCATAGATTAGTTGTATCTGCTTTTGTGCTTTAGGTAAATCAATCACAGTGTATTTGTTTCATATTGCCCTGTAACAAATTACCACGAACTCTGGTGGATTTAAACAACACAAATCTATCCTCTCACAGTTTCTGTAGATCAAAAGTCCAGGCACAGTGTGTGTGACTGAACTCTCTTCTCAGAGCCTTTGAGGCCTCAAATTGGGGTATCAGCCAGGCTTGGGGTCTCATCTAGACTCCAGCTCCTCTTCCAAGCTCACTGATTGTTGGCAGAATTCATTGTCTTGTATCTGTGGGACTAAGGCTCCTGTTTTCTTGCTGGCTGATTGATTGGGAGTCATTCTCAGCAACCAGAGGCCCCTCGCATTCCTCTGCTTGAAAGCCAGCAACGGAGAACTTCTCCTCTGTCACTCTCCCTTTGCTTCTACTCTCTGACTTCCTCTTCCACAAGCAGCCAAAGAATGTGCTCTGCTTTTAAGGAACACATCGAATGAGGTTTGCAAGTGTCTCTGTACATGTCTCTGTAAGTGTCTTTGTACATGATCTCTGTAAGTGGGAGTTTAATGAAATCTGCAAAATTTCTTTACCGTATTACCTGGATCTGCGTTTGACTGAATGACTAGGGACGGTTTGTACCCTAGGCAGCCAGAATCGTGGAGGGCAATTTTCGAAGTTTGCCCACGATGTGCAGTATTTACTCCTTTTTAAAAAAGATTTAATTTATTTATTTGCCAGAGAGAGAGAGAGAACACAAGTAGGGGGAACAGCAGGCAGAGGGAGAAGCAGGCTCCTCTCTGAGCAATGAGCCCAAAGCTGGCCTTGATCCCAGGACCCTGCGATCATGACCTGAGCCGAGGGCAGATGCTTAACTGACTGAGCCACCCACCCAGGAACCCCAGTATTTACTCTTTTATGTCTGACTTCTTTTACTCAATATTATGTTGCTGAGATTCATCCATATAGTGAGGGATAGGTCTTTTGGTGAACATACGTGTGTGTAAGAAATAAACATTTCTTTGTTATAAGGAGCTAAGCTTTTGGAGTTCCTTTACTACAAAATAACCCAGCCCGTCCTGCCTGACACAGAAATTTGGAAGTGGAGTTGCTATGATGAAAGCAACAAATTAGCTGCCACATTGTCCTCCACCTTGCTGGACACATCCTTAGCACGATGTATTATGATATAAGTTTGTGTGTATATATGAATTTTGGCCAACCTGGGATTTATTTCGTACACCTATAAAATATGGATTTTACCCCTGCCTAAATCTAGGAGAACATTCCTAGCCACCCCCCCCCCACCTGCTTGAACTGCTAACATTACCACCAAGCACTGTGGCTATATCTTACTGTGCTCCATTTTCTCATGAAACTTATCACTCCCAAATATTCCATGGATTTATGCATTTATGATGGCTATTGTTTGCTTTCTATGTGCACCCACTAGGATATAAGCTTCTACATGGTAGGGATCGTTATTCGTGTATTGATATAGTCCCAAAGGCCTAGAAGAGTGCCACATAGCAGGCATTTCAAAATATTTACCAAATGGACAAATAAAAGCTAACCCAGGATATAAACTTTAGATAGCTATGATTATTAATTATAACACATTATTTTTACAGTTACAGTGATCCTATTTTCTAAATCAAACAATTAGGACACCACCAAAAAAAAAAGGTGTTTTCTGAAGTTGAATGTGGGAAAAGATTTAATTATGCATTTATATCCATTCAAACTCCCCCACCTCAATTTTTTTTAAGATTTTATTTATTTATTTGACAGAGAGAAACACAGCTAGAAAGGGAACACAAGCAGGGGGAATGAGAGAGGGAGAAGCAGGCTTCCCGCCGAGCAGGGAGCCCGATGTGGGGGTTGATCCCAGCTCTCTGGGATCATGACCTGAGCCGAAGGCAGTCGCTTAACCAACTGAGCCACCTAGGCGCCCCAATTTTTTATTTTACTTTACAAGGTTGCATCAGACTTTTTTTAAAGAATACCCTAAATTATTTCTGGGTATCCCTATAAAATTGAGCATTGAGAAAACTCTCCAAAAATAGAGAGAAATGAGAAAAAAATGCTCTCTTCCTAGAGCATTGTAAATCCAGATTAAAACAATAAGCATTTGTTCCTGCAAATTCTGTCCTGAAATATCTTCCCTTCTCACCACAACTAATGAATATGCTGCTCCGCCTTCCAGACTGGAGTCCATTGGGGTCGCAAGCACAGTTGTCAAAGAGAACTTTCTGCCACAGTGGAAATATTCTTTATCTGTGTTTTCTAACACTGCAGCCACTAGCTACCCAGGGCTACTGAGCCCTTGAGGTGTGGCTAGTGGGGCTGAGGAAAGAGGGGGTCGAGTGGAATCCATTTTTGATCCTTTTATTGGGACAGCTGGAGGGACCCTGTGACTCATAGGTGGGAGAAGAAAGTGCCAGGTCTGGCCTCTTTCTTCACAGTCCCCTCCCCCAAGTGATGAAGAAGGAACAGTGTGCTCTTACCCTCTGTCTTTAGGTAAGGGAGCTTGGACTGGGGGACAGAAGGACTCATGCTCTTACAGTCATCGGACATCACCTTGACTTGTTCTTCATGTGGTCATTGGCTTGGGCCGTGTCTCCCCGGGCCCACTGACTCAAGCTGGGACTCTGGATGTGACTGGGAACTGTGGAAACGTGGATTGCACAGCTCACACGTACATTCCCTGCCCCTGTTGTGCTTTGCAGTGCCCACCCCGGGGGCATGTGCAGAGAGGCCCTCAATCAACTGGCTGGAGGATTGGCCATTTCAGAGGAGGTGGTAATTACTGAAACAGGTAATGGACCAGAAGGAAGTAAAGTCTGGATAGGTTATCCAATAAAGAAAATAACCAGACCCAGGGTTTCAAAAGAGCAAAGAGAAAGAATATTACCTACTTTGAGTTACTTCTTGAAGCAGAGAATATCTGGCTCTACTTTGCTGTTATGAAATTAATTTGAAGTTGAGAAACTGTAATATATTATAGCTATCAGTCTCTCCAGACGGTTTTACAATCAACATGTAGGATATGAAAAAAGAAAGATGCCAATAACATATTAATGCAGTATTCGGTGTTCAATCTTCTTTATGCAGCAGAATATTACAGCTGAGCAAAAAATGATCAAAAAGTTCGTTCTCTTTTATACAAAGAAACAGAAGAAGATAGCCTGAACTTTAAATTATCCCATTTGTCACTTTCCATTGATTGAGCCTTGCTCATTAAGATAAATTGCAAGCCAGACTATCATTTTTATCTTTTGAGCTCTCCACAATGTAAGCATCCCAGCTGCCTTGATTTCTTCCTTTCCTTCATGTTTCTTTTCACTTTTTTTCCTTCTATCTTGGCAGCTGCCAAGGAGGAATGACATTCTATCCCATGGTGTTTCCCTTCCTGTTTCAGTTCCTCTGGAAACATATGTACCTGTCACGCAATACCTGATGTCCACCTGCAGATACACCCAAGCCGAGTCAGACATCCCCTCCTTCTCCCTTTCACATGCCATGTTGGTACAAGAAGAATGGGGGGAGGGTGGAGCGTCCAGCTGGTTGAGTCGGTAGAGCATGCAACTCTTGATGTTGGCGTTATAAGTTCGAGCCCCACAATGGGTGTAGATGTTACTAGACAAAATAAATAATTTTTAAAGAAACCATAAAATGTGCCTTTAAAAAAAAAAGGAGGGTGTATGGCTTCTCTTAGACAGACGATAATCCAAGCTCGGCTCTACCATGAACTGGCTGAGGGATCTTGGGCAAGTCACTGACGTGGATTCTCCGCTTCACAGGGAGATTCCCTCCCTGTTGGAAGGGAGATACTCCATGAAGAGGACAGGAGGGCTAAGTGAGCTTGCTTTCTATCTTTTGGCTGGTTCTCACTACCTTCTTCTGACTTAGTTTCCCTTCTCTCCCATCATGCCTCCTAACTGGCAGCTAGCAGGTGCTCAATAAATATGAGTTCAACCCTCCCTCTGCTCTGTTCTTGGCAAAGCAGCTAGAGCTGGAAGTTAAACAGCGGCTCCTTGTTCCTCCCCCTGCCCTTCGTTGCCAGGGATAAAGTGAAGGGACAGCAGGAAGCTCTCATGATTCCAACACATTTACAATGATTATCCAGGTCCAAGTGGACCCCGTGAAAAGTGGGAAGTCAGAAGTTGATATTCAGTTGCCTCACTCCACTCCCCATCCCCCGTGGATCTACCCTTCCGACGGGCCCTACTCTTGGGCTCAGTGCCTTCCTAAAACCCACCCACAGCTCCTTCATTCACGCTGCGGTGCGGGTGAGTGATAATCCCCTTGCTCCACGTACACTTGCACGTGGATCAGAACCTTCAGTTAAAACAGAGTGTTCTGAGTCTAAAATCTTGGGCATCGAACAGTGGAAGAATATCCTCCATTTCAAAGGAATGTTCAAAGAAACCCTTTTCTGGAGCTCTGGAAATAAAGCGTGTAATCACATGCCCACGGGGGTGAGCCAACCCCACAATGCGTTCTTGGAGCTGAGCGCAGCCAACTATTTTCCCAGCGGAGATTGCCCAAGTGTTAGCCACACGAAAGCAATCCGCCTAGGTCCCTGTCTGTCTGAACAAGCGGGGGCAGCAGAGAGCAGTCTGCCGGAACCGGGAGCAGAATCAGCGGCTCCTTGGGAAAAATGCTGCAGTTGGAAGGCAGATTTTTGAAAAAGCTGGAAATGGGAGCAAGGCTGATGCCAAGAGAACAGAACTAGGGGAATAGGTCTAGGCTTGAACAGACGCTTTTGGCCCTGGGGGACAAAGAATGATGAAGAGGTCTGGATCTCCAAATAAAGTCTCTAGGCAGGAAGCAAAGGATTCTTTAAGAGACAAGGGCAGCCGTCCCGGACCTTGTGTGGGTTATGAAAGAGCCCAGGTTTGAAACGCCAGTGAAATCCGAGGGACTTCTCTGGAGAAAAGTAAACACACACACATTTTACATTCAAATCCAAAGGTCTTCAGCTCTCACCCCAAACCCATGCATAGGCTCCAGGTCCAAAATTAACCTAGGTTCTCAGAGACAGTAAAAATGGAGTCATTCAGTCATTCATGTTTCTGTTGGATGCCTAGACCTGGGACTGCCTTCTCAGTCTGGAAGAGGTCCTGGCCTGTCTTTAGAACGACTCATGTTTTTATTGGTTCTAGACCACCCCAAAGTAGCCTTGGGTCTGGAGTTTATTAATGAGCTGCATATAAGATTTGGAGGTTCCCCTGCTACTCTCCACTTCCATCCACTGGCTAACATATGGAGAAATTCATAATGGCTAAGGACTTTGCATTCCTTACCAAAATACGGTCTCACAACAATAAAGTTACTCTTATTATGCCCATTTGACAAACAACTGCATCTGCTCAAGGCATGATCCCGGGGTCCTGGGATGGAGCCCTGTATCAGGCTCTCTGCTCAGCGGGAGGTCTGCTTCTTCCTCCCCTTCTGCCCCTCCCCCCGTGTGTGTGTGTGTGAGCGCGCGCCCGCCTGCACACACCCGCACGCACACCCACTCCTCTCTCTCGAATAAATAAATAAAAATATTTAAAAAAAAAAAACCTGGGGTCAAACCACTTGCTAGGTTCACAGAGCCAGTCGGTTACAGAGCACACCGTAGGCTCGAAGTCTGGGAAGTCAACACCATCTACGCTGATGACCAGGTTTTGGAGCTTTAAGGACAACACCGAAATATTGTTCTAGGTAGGAAAATTGTTCAGAAAGTTTGTTTCAAATCTTTGCTTTCCTTCTTTTTTTTTTCTAATTCTTTAAAAAAAAATTTAAAGTAGGCTCCATTCCCTGTATGGAGCCCAACATGGGGTCCAAACTCAAGATCCTGAGATCAAGACTTGAGCTGAGATCAAGAGTTGGATGCCTAACTGACTAAGCCACCCAGGTGCCCCAAATCTTTGCTTTTCTAACAGGTAGTGAAGCGCCCAGTCACTGGGACCCTTATCCAATATTCGGTTAAACAGGTAACACGCCCACCCAGGGATGAGAGAGACCTGTGAGGCTTACTTTCTCTATACCCTTAGTTCATGTGCTGCTTCCTTAAACACATGAGCCCCTGCTAACTGTCCAGGTTTGTGAACGCAAAAACATGTCTGTGCCAGAAATCTGTATTACTTGTTGAATTTTGTAGAGACATGCTGTTTTCTTCCCTTGTATTATGTTTAGATTTTTAGTTGATAAAATTATATCTGTTAAAAGAGGGAATATATTTTAGAGATGAAAAGCAGAGCTCCCCCCCCCCCGGACAGTATGGGCAATTTTTCCCCACTTAATGACAGACATTTGGATCTAGCAGATCACGTGAAAAGGTAGCAATGAAACATGGGTCAAATACCTGCTGTTGGTCTGTTTAAAACAAATAAATCTTCTTAAATAATTATTTAAAAAGATCCTGTTTATTAGCTTACTTTTTGAACAACCCCACAGAACACAAACAGATATGATCACAAGTAGTAGGCATTTTACAGAATCATGAAGTTGGACCCTGCATCATATAAATAACAGGTTTCTGCAGGTTAATTTAGTTTGTATTTATACGAAAAATTCCACTACCTTCCCTATTATTCAGTCTGCTGTCATCTGAGATATACGGGCTTTTCACCACCTTTGTAAATAAGTTGGATCAAAGCTTCTTACAATAAAATGGAAAATAACTAAACATGATGTGTTTCTCAACTTCTCTGCAATGGCATGGCATTATGGTTGATACCCATATTAAAGCACATTTGTAAAAGACTTTTATTTATTTCTTACAGCTACCTCGAATAATGAGAGAGCCCAGTCACCCACTCTGATATTTCAGCTCTAACGTATGCTTCCCCCAGGAAAAAAGAGAGAGAGACTTTAATTGACTCAATTCTCCCGCATGCCTCCAAAGAATATGGTGGTCTTCCAATGACCATCTCTGGTCTGCCATGCAATATGGACAACACTACCCACCATGCCAGGGGAGTTGCTTCCTACAAAACAGCCCAGTCCTGAAAAAGAGGCAGGAGAGGAGGAAAAGAAGTGGGAAGGGGAAGAGGAGAGAATGAAGAAGTGGAGGAGGAAGACAGAAGAAGGGAGGAAACGAAGGAGGAGGAGGAGGAGGGGTGCAGGAGAAAATTCTTGAGAGCAGCCCTGATATTGAACTTTGAATGAACTGAGTTGAAATGGGGAAGCAATGAGTAATTAATGATCCTAAGTGATTTAGTTTTCAGCCAGAAGGTACTGAGTCACCTTAAAGGGGCAAGGTTTCAAAATTTCCTCCACCGGTGTAAGTGAGGGCTCTCGAGTCAGTTGAGGTCAGTCACACAGAAAGAAAAAAAGTTAACGTTTCTGCACAGATGAATTAAATGAAATCGCAAATCTGGTAGAAGGTGCCAATCCTCACAAAATTTCCAAGTGACATCAAAATGCTTGCAGGTCCTTTGGGAAGTTTCTCTTAATCTATAGCTGATTCCACGGAATAGTGATTTCACAACACATTACCAGTTATGATATAAAAGGAAGTGTGGCATGGTCAAATAAAGGTAGGAAAAGCTGAGTTAAATGAAAGAAATAGGTACTTGTAATTATGGGACTTCTTTTAAAAAAATTTTAAGGCTTCTTAAAATCTTTAGTGCTGATAGGCATTTTATATATCACGTAGAAGGATACAACACATTATAAAGGGTTTCCCAAACATGCATGTCAGGGAGTGTGTTGTTCACAAAAAGCCTATTAAGGAGCTTATTTATTTATTTTTTTTAAGTAATCTCTACACCCAACATAGGGCTTGAGCCCACAAACCCGAGATCAAGAGTTACATGCTCTTCCGACTGAGCCAGCCAGGCGCCCCAATGTCTTTTAATATCTCATTGATCTAATGTTCCATGAAAGAGTTTGGGAAGTATGTCTCAATACTTTTAGGTGCTTTCCATGGTATCTAGGCCAAGGATACAGAAGAGAAAAGATAAAGGGTCCATAAAGGTTGGGAAGAGGAACCACAAAGGCAAACTTGGCCTCCTTCTTAAGTTTGCCTCCGCTAGCCCCAGGCTGGTCGCGGTAAGAACTACTTGTTGGTTTCTCTGAGGGTAGTGGACAAATTTCTGGGCTTTTCCTAAGTACTGTTTCTTTCCAAGCTTTCTCTGCAGGTCTAGCTGTTAACAGGGACTATGTTGGTCTAGTCCAACTTCTAGACCAAATTCAGGGGGCAAACAGCTGGGGTCTTCCAAACCATGAGGGGACCCCAGTCATGTACACGATGTCCAAAGACATAGTTGGGGGAAGGGGGGAGAAACAGAGCCAGTGAAAATGGCAAAGGATTTGTCAGTTTTGCAGTTAAGAGTCATGGTTGCTGGGGTGCCTGGTCAGTTAAGCATCTGCCTTCAGCTCAGGTGATGATCTCAGGGTCCTGGGATCGAGTCTTGCATCAGGCCCCGTGCTCAGCAGGGAGTCCGCTTCTCACACTGTGCTCACTCTCTCTCTCTCAAATAAATAAATAGAGTCTTTTTAAAAAAAGAGTCATGGTTGTCAGGATTTTTATTTTCTTTTTACCAAAAGAATGATGCTAAGGTTCAAGAATTTCAACAGGGTTCTCGACGTTGGCTGAGACATCAAAAAGAGAAGAATCCTGCCATTTCATGTTTCTCTGACCTTAACTTACCCACAGATTATCTGGAAAGTGACATTTACTCCAAAGCCATTTTATTGTGCCTTTTCATGAATGTGGAATGTCCTGCTTTCCTGGAAGAGCTAAGTTGCTGTCAAAACTCCAGCAGACAGGAAGCTTGGTAACGGAGTGTTAGGTTAGTGAAATGTAATCTTTCTGCCCTACTTCTAAAGCTCTCTGCTGTTTTCCCATGTAATTGTCTTTGACATTTAATTGAAAGCACCACGTTTTTTACTAAGCAACTCATTTGAGCCCTTGGTGGTCACTTAAGACCCATGTCATTGCCATCTGGCACTCATCCAAAGTGAAGATTATGTAGTCACTGCATAGCTCAGTTCTGTCTGCTGTAGCCATCTATTGATCTTGTGATTCTTGGAGAAGTGGCATCTTATTCATATTTTCAAGTCCTAGTGTTATAATGGAGGTTCCTTGGCTTCTCATGTTTTCCTAGCTGTGAAATCAATTATGACTTCAGTAGCACTGACAGTGTACTGTGTTTGTGAAAAGAAAATTGAAAAATTATTATCTGGTAGATGAGAAACGATTTTGACATTTAAAAACAGAAAATGCTTCTCCATACCTCTTCTAAATGCTGTCTGATGATGACACTAGCATTTATGTAATTCATCCAATTGTGGAAGCCATCGTGTACTAATTCTTAATAGCAGTAAAACCTACTAAAAAGGGAAATCAAATGCCTTCAAAAGCTTTTATTCCAGCTTTCTTCTTCTATGCCCATCATATGAGGTGTGTGATAATGACCTTATTTTGCTCTAGTTCTGCTGCAAGAAACTTTGAGGAAGAAGTAATGGGGCACGTAGAACTAAGGCTTAAATGGATAGGCAATAAGGCCTTAGCCCAAAGTTAGCATTCCTTCAGGAAAAGCTTAAAAGTGCAAGAATAGGGGTGCCTGGGTGGCTCAGTTAGTTAAGCGACTGCCTTTGGCTCGGGTCATGATCCCGGAGACCCGGGATCGAGTCCCACATCGGGCTCTCTCCTAGGCCGGAAGCCTGCTTCTCCCTCTCTCACTCCCCCTGCTTGTGTTCCCTCTCTGACTGTGTTTCTCTCTGCCAAATAAATAAAATCTTTTTTAAAAAAGTGTAAGATTAAAGATTGAAAGGTTTCATGGGTTTTGTTTTGTTTTCCTTTATTTTGTATTTGTTCTGTAATCATGGCCAAACGTTCCCTTAATTATCCAAAGGCATTTTTTGATAAAGAGAAAAACCAAATCTAAGGCTTATGTTTGGGACAATCTTAAGAGAAAATTATAATCTGCCTTGCTGTGATGAGAACAGAGAAAAATGTTATTCTACCTCTGTTTCCCCAAGGTGGTTGGCTTCAGAAGCCTGAAGACAAAGGGCTTCAAAAATGTCTAAGGATGGATGGAAGCGAGTGCATGTTAAGAAGCCATCTGTCTATGAAAAAGACCTGGGTAGCAGAAGCACATCCCATCAGGTCAATCAGAACATGGAGAGTGGTCTGTGCTGACGGAACTCAGCAGCCTGTGTCTGCACCAGCTCTGAGAGCTCTGTGGGGGTGTTGCTAAGATGTCCTCTCGCCCTGGGTCCCCTTGTCAAGTTGAAAGCAGGGCAATGAACATTGCAGGTGATGGGAATCACCCATGCAAAGGAGAGCAACTGTGGAAGAGTGTGTTCCGGAAATACAAAGAAACATTCAGTGAGACAGAGCATGTGACCCAGAGGGTCCCATAGAGAGTCTGGGACCATATTTTATTTTATTATTTTTTAAATATTTTATTTATTTATTTTGAGGGAGAGAGAGAGACACCAGGGAGAGGAGTGGAGGGAGAAGGGGAGAATCTCAAACAAATTCCCAGCTAGGGAGTGGGGAATGGAGCCGGACTCAGGGCTTTATTTCAAGACCCTGAGATCCTGACCTCAGTCAAAATCAAGACTTGGATGCTTAACTGGCTTAGCCACCCAGGCATCCCCATCTGGGACCATAATTTAAAGAGCTTCCCATGCCACACTGACTTTGGACCTAATTTTGGAGAAAGATAAATCTCAGAGCAGTGAGAACAGTCTATAAATGAAGAAAGATAGGCAAGATGTCTATCTTCCTCTTCTTTCCCTGGGGATTCCAATTCCTCAGTACAGACTTAGCTCAAGCACTACCACCACCACACAATCTTTGTGAGATCCTCTGCACAGTCCCACCATTCTACACACACACACACACACACACACACACAACCAGCTAATGCTTCATTTCACCTTGTAATTATCATCACCCTGACACCTGACACGATCTAGTGAATAAATTCGTATACATGTCTGCTTCTTCAACTACAACATGCCAACTGCTCAGTGCATTTTAGTCATCTCTGTACATTGCCTGGAACTTAGCAGGATTCCATGTATTTTTTTTTTGAATGGGAGAAATTGACATTCTTTTTCGGCGGACAATTCTGCAGGCTCGGAGTTAGATTCTGCTCCTATAAAGAGGGTGTGGTGTTAAGATTTTCCTCCGTACTGCTCACAACCATTGATTTCTATTCACTTGTGATTTGTGCAAAAACCCACTGACGGGGAGTTACATTCGTTATTTGTTTAGGGTACATTACAGAGAATGTTTGGTATTCAAAATCCACTGACCTTTTGACTTATTTACTTCTAAAAGAGAAATCAGGAGATATTTTTTCCCTCTTTAAGTAACAGGCATGACAAGCCAACAAAAATACACTGAAAGACATGTGCATTCAATTTTCATTTGTCTTAGATCAAAATTAGATGTTTCTCCTCCATTATCTCATAAACATGCGTGATTTATGAAAGAAACCAAAGCGAGTGTCATTAAAACTGATTACTGTAAGCGAAGAGGAACGTGCATGTGGGGATGCGCTCGTGATTATGATGTTAGGAAAAGTAATCTAATGATCAGTGGAATAATGTTATTTGCGGTGCTGCTAAAAGACTCACAGCAGAAACCCTTGGTGAAATCGCACCTGCTGATCCAAAATGGGCCCTGATATGACCAAGAGGACGCCGGGCCCACTGATGCAGCCCCCACCCTCGGGACCCATCTTCAGGACCACCCTAGCCACTGAGAGACCACCTCTCTCTCCTCCCCTTCACAGATGTCTGCTTTTTCCATGACTGAGGAGACCCCCCCCCCCCGGGGCTCTCACTTGTGTGACTCCAGCCCACTGTGCTGCTCCTTGCGCTCAGCTCCCGCTGGCCCCCAGACACAATGCCCTCTCCTCCGCAGACCTTTCACCACTACGGTCCACAGTCAGAACAACAGACAGAACCAGGCCCGACCTCCAGCTCTGCCACATACTTCCCGTCTGACCTCCGACAGCTTGCTTAAGCAGTCTGGGCCCTACTTTCTCCATCTGCAGAATCAAACATGTTAACTCAACCCTTGCCTCATGAGGTCATTGGGGTAATTACAATACTTCGTGTATGGCCCCCTTCATGGGGCCCATAATAATTATTCCTTGAGTTTCAGCTGTTATGTATTTTTTGAAAGATTTTATTTATTTATTTGTCAGAGAGACACAGCAAGAGAGGGAACACAAGTAGGGGGAGTGGGAGAAGGAGATGCAGAATTCCCAGAGAACAGGGACCCCAATGTGGGGCTCAATCCCAGGACCCTGGGATTGTGACCTGAGCCTAAGGCCGATGCTTAATGACTGAGCCACCCAGGCGCCCCAGTTTCAGCTCTTATTATTAACATATTCAGTGCATGTTTATTGAATGAAGGAATAAGCTATGGGGATGCGTCAGGCACCGCAGAAGGGAGGTGGGACAGGGACATTAGTTTTGAAAACCTTTGAGCTTCCATGCATCCTGCAAAATGAAGATAACTAACCTTTGCAAATATTGCTTTTTAAAAAAAATTTGCTGTTAACAGAAAGCATATAAGTAACAGTTGTGTTTCAGCTCAAGCTGTTTATCCGCTGTAGCTCAGTTTATACAAACCCCACCATGAGGTTATTCCAGATTTTGCTGATTACTTAAATGGAATACAGTTACTGTCTGCAAAAACTGTGCAAACAGAATGTGCTATCAAAGAAAAGAAGCATCATTTGATTTTCCTGAAATCAAAGCATCCTCTCCTCCCCACCCCAGCTAGGTTATCATCTGAGATATGATGGCTTTTTTTTTTCCATGAAGTAACTTTCTCACCAAATCAAGTAGTCATCTCCCTAAAGGATTTTCCCCTCACTGTGGGAGGAATCAGTACTTTGATTAGCAATTTCTCTTTGCTTCATTGACTGCTCCTATTCATTCTACCTGACCCTCTTTCTTAAACAGACTTTTTATTTGGCAGTGAATCTATATCTACAGAGAAGTTAGAGAGTTCCCATTACCTATCATCTAGTTGCCCCTAATGTTAGCATCTTACATAACAATGGTAAATTTGTCAAAACTAGGAAATTAGCATTGGTAAATTATGATTCATTAAACCATGGACTTTATTCAGATTTCTCTAGTTTTTCCACTAATGTCTTTTTTCCTACTCCAGGATCCAAGCCAGGCTACCATATTGAATTTAGTCATCATGTCATTTTAATAAATATTCCACTGATATTGAATAATGCCAAATAACTACTGTCCAAAGATTCTCTGCCCCATTACAGTATATAAAACCTGTGAAGTTCAAAGTGATGTGGGGAAAGCTGGTCAAAATGGACTTTAGGCCAGTCAGCTAAATAAGCAAAATTAGTTATGAAATTTTGTTCCATGTAGTGTCAAAGCAAAATGTTAAAACACTTTGTTCCTTCCTCCCCTCTCCCAAAATGTTCTCTCCTTTTGTCTCTCCATGAGCCTACAGTTCTGGTGGCCTCTCTACATCGGGGGATTGAATTTTGCAGCTACCCCGTTTTTCATCAAATGGGAAGACACAAAGAGTCGTGTTCATCTTCACTGAAAACACAGCTGTGTGACCTTGAGTGAGTCCATTTAACCTTTCTTGGACTCACTTCCCCCATGTACACAATTTGGACTTGTCCGTGGCTGCTCTGTTGCATCAGAATCACCTAGAAAGCTGGTTGATAGGCTGATTTGCCAGTCCTACCCCACTTATGAATATATGGGCAGCTGGGCTTGGGGATCTATATTTTCACACACACACACACACACACACACACATATGCACACATGCATACATACATGTGGATGCACAATAGGGTCCAGGACACCATGGGTTAAACTAGCCACATATTGCCTTGGGTTCAGAGGCAAAAGTGCCCTGGGAGGTGCACTCTAGCAGGAGACCAAGAAAAGGGATTAGCTTAGTTGTGGAAGCAGATCTGGTGCTTCCTGGGCCCCCTAAGGCCATCTTATTAAGAGACAACTCCCTACGTCCTAGGCTTCTGTTGCATCCCGTCCAGGAATGCAGTGGGGAGATGACATGTATGTAACCCTCCATAGTCCAAGTACCAGCTTCCTGTGCATTCTACTGAAAGCAATTTAGGGGAAAGTAGCTAAAGCAAATAAGTAATATAGGTGCAAGTTTTACAAAGACATTGGAATTTTGGTAAATGACAACTTAGCTCTGTTATTTTTGAAATTTCTGCACTGACTACTTTTCATCCCCCCACCTGGGAGCACAGAAAAATGAAAATGAAATTATTTTACATGATACAGTAACTTAAACTGCTTACTTAACCTGCATCCCATCTTTTAAGAAACCCACTTAGGGGCACCTGGGTGGCTCAGTCAGTGAAGCATCTGTCTTCAGCTCAGGTCTTGATCCCAGGGTCCTGGGATGGAGTGCCACTTCGGGATCCCTGCTCAGTGAGAAGTCTACCTCTCCCTCTGCTTGCTGCTCCCCCTGCTTGTGCTCTTGCTCTCTGTCAAATAAATAAAATCTTTACAAAGAGAAAACCTCTTCAACATACACCAACAGCCAAAACATAATAAGAAAATATTAGTAAGTTGATTTTGTTTCTGATTGCTGCAACTTTCTCCATTTGATTCATAGGGCCTCAGAGCTGAAATAAGCTTAGAGATCATATAATCAAAACAGATTGGGGCGCCTGGGTGGCTCAGTTGGTTAAGCGACTGCCTTCGGCTCAGGTCATGATCCCGGAGACCTGGGATCCAGCCCTGCATCGGGCTGCCTGCTCAGCGGGAAGTCTACTTCTCTCTCTCCCTTGGCCTCTTCCCCCAACTCGTGCTTTCTCTCTCTCTGTGTGTCATATAAATAAATATCTCTTAAAGATAAATAAATAAGGTAATAATAATTTGGAAAAAAACCAATCTGAAATCTGGTGGCTCACTTGGTTAAGTGTCCAACTCTTAACTTCAGCCCAGGTCATGACCTCTGGGCTATGAGATTGAGCCTAGCATTGGGCTCCAAGCTCAGCAGAGAGTCTGTTTGAGATTCTCTCCCTCTCCCTCTGCCCCTCTCCATACTCCCATGCCCCCACACTCTCGCTCTCTAAAACAAATAAAATCTTTTTAAAAAATAAAGAAATTTGGAAAAAGGTTTATTTGAAAAAGTATTTATTGTAATAGTACTTAAATTTTTTGGAAGTTAAACATTCACAATTAGATAATGAATTAAATGAATGATGGTTCTCTATATGCCATCGTGTCACACAAGCACTAAAAATGGTGTTTTAATGACATGGGAAACTATAATATTGTAAGTGAAAAAAAGCCAGATCAAAATATTGTGTGTGTATTATGATCTCAATTTTGTTTGAAGAAAAATGTATGCCTATGTAAAGAAATGTTAAGACTGAAAGGAAATACATCAAAATATTTTAAAGTGTCTTAAAGATTAAAAAAAGCATTGAAATGGCTCTGTCTGCATAGTGAAATTAGAGTTCATTCTTTATTATCTTCTTTGTGCCTTTCTGGATTTCGAATTCACTTCAGAGGAAATGAACCATTTTTAAATCAGAAAGAATACAGTGCTATTTTTTAAAAGAAATGAGTCAGATTGCAAAAATAAATACATAACATAGAGAATGCTATCATATGTTGAGTGAAAATACAGAAAAATTTCATACACAGTAGACTTTATGAAAATACATACATAAATAATAGTAACTGCAAAGAAAGGGCTCAAACAAAAATACAGCGAAATAGTTAAAGTATTTGGGTTTAGGTGGCAAAAGGAAAGTGGATTTCATCTACTCTTTTTTATTTTCAAAAATCCCATTAACTAACAGGATATTAAAAATTATGTTTGAAAATTTCTCCATCTCCGGCCCCCCCAATAAATACTGTGACAACCCAGGGCACTGTGTGAGTAAGAGCATGCAAGGTTTTTTTTAAAGATTTTACTTATTTATTTGAGAGAATGTGACAGAGAGCATGAGAGAGGAGAAGGTCAGAAGGAGAAGCAGACTCCCTGTGGAGCTGGGAGCCCCATGTGGGACTCGATCCTGGGACTCCAGGATGGTGACCTGAACCGAAGGCAGTGGATTAACTAACTGAGCCACCCAGGCGCCCCAAGAGCATGCAAGTTTGTTTTTTAAAAAATATTTCTTTCCTTCTTTCCTTCTTTCTTTCTTTCTTTCTTTCTTTCTTTCTTTCTTTCTTTCTTTCTTTCTTTCTTTCCTCCTTCCTTCCTTCCTTCCTTCCTTCCTTCCTTCCTTCCTTCCTTCCTTCCTTTCTTTCTCTCTTTGACAGAGAGAGAGAGAGAGATCACAAGTAGGTAGAGAGGCAGGCAGAGGGAGGGGTGGGGGGGAAGCAGGCTCCCCGCTGAGCAGAGAACCCGATGCGGGCCTGGATCCTAGAACCTTGAGATCAGGACCTGAGCCCAAGGCAGAAGCTTAACCCACTGAGCCACCCAGGCACCAGCAAGTATTATAAGTAAACACATGTTCCCTCCAATCTTGGCTCTGAAATTTACTAGCTGTATGTCCTCAGGTAATCAGCTTAATGTCTTTGAAAAATAACATAGCACCTAGCTCTTCGGATTACCATGAGCAGGAAGGGAGATGACAGATGCTCACTGCCTGTCATGTAACCTGGCAAAGTCACTAAAAGAGTTTTCTGGTCACTAGGGTAGGGAACATGATGTGTTTGGGGCTTTCACTACAGTATCTTTAGCGGCACTCTTGGTCTCGCTTCACCAGGTCTCAGAAAAGTGAGGATAAAGTCGGCAGGCCTTCTAGACCCTGTATGTAGCATGAGGAAAATACCGAACACCACGGGCAGGTGAACCTGGAGGAAAATGTATTCTTGCAATCCTGATAACGATCCAACCCACACGGAATGTCACTATAGGTGGTAGATCTCCTGCCAAGGAAATTTCCACGTTGGTCAGTGTGCTCAGTCTCTGGTTATTAGACTCAAAGATGTGATCATTTGGGGTGCCGGGGTGGCTCAGTCGGTTAAGTGTCTGCTTTTGGCTCAGGTCATGATCCTGGGGTTCTGGGATAGAGCCCAACATTGCACTCCCTGCTCAGTGGGGAGCCTGTTTCTTCCTCTCCCTCTGCCTGCTGCTCCTCCTGCTTGTTCTCTCTTTCTCAAATAAATAATATCTTTAAAAATAAGAAAGACCTGTTTGACTATTTGTTTTATCAATGTCTGTCCCTCTTTTGTCTAAGCGCACCTTTAAGGAATAATGATGGGTGCTCAGACAGGTCATGGAGAGGGGACACACACTCCAGTATTTTCCCATTGGCCTTCCCTGCTATCTGATGATCCTTTGGGTCAACTTTAAACTCTCATAAAATGGAGTCTTTACTCATATTCAAGCCCATGTCAATGCCATTAATTTGTTAGGGACTTCCTCTAATCAGATACCTGGGAACAAGGTCTACAGTAAAGTAGATTTTGAAGATAAAAGATTATTTCAAAATCAGTGGACACTTAACCAAGGGTAGCCTCAATGTAGAGTCAAAGGAAGGGGGGGAATCCACTGCCTTTAGCTCTAAAGTGGCCCAAAGGTTCAGGTCTTGGCTACTTACTGAAACTATCACCTTAGTTTTTAGAATCAGTAGAAACAACTCATTTGAGGTCTGGGTCAGTCACTCATGAACTCCAAGTCAGAATCTGCCTGGTAGCTGTGGAGCCCCAAAGAATATTACTTGAGATGCTATCTTTCACCAGCATGATGCATTGATTGAGACAGCACAGCACTCGGCACCAAAAAAGTCTTCAAGAAGTGAGAATAATGATTTCTCTACCCCTTGAGGCCATTCTTACTCCTAAAGATTTCTCTAGTTCCAAAATTCCTTGCTGTCATGGACAACAAAGGCACAAACTTCTCCCTGATCTGTGGAAGCTGACAGTGTCTAGAAATGCTGGCAGTAATACTTCCTGTTTGGGGCCCCCCCCAGGCTTCCCAAAACCATAGTTACCTTAGTGTACAGAACTCTCTCATTCAGAGTCAGACCAAGGGAAGATGATATACACTTGGTCAGCTTCCCACACCTGCTGGGATCCAGTGGAGCTGGACAGGGCAGGCTTCCTCTGAGCCCAGACTCTCATTAACCTTGAGAAGGTAGTCCTAGCAGTTCCCTATATGTCACCAGCCATCTGCTCCCGTAACCCCTAAGTCCCTTACAAAGGGCTCACCACCTAGAAGAGTCCTTCTGAGACTCTCTGGGGAAAGGGACACACACTGTGGGGACAGGGTACTGTTGGCGGTGAGGGCGGGCACAGATGAGGAGGCGTGGTTCCCAGCCCTATGCACTACCCATTCCTTAACCCTGAGAGAGTAATAGTGGGGATATTTATAAATCCAGTTCCAGCTGCCCCAGGAGACCAGGACAGGAGGTGTGTTGCACTCTGCATGCTGGGGAACCCCTCCCGCAGGACAGGGGACGGTGCAGCTGGGGCCCCTCTTGACTGGCTAGCAAGATAGAGCTGCTCATGCCTGCCACCCGAGATCCTTATGAAATCCCAGGGAGAGACCCGTGCCCCACTGCTCATGGTTGCAGGGGAGCGGGGGTGTACATCTTCAGGATGAACAGAAGGCCATAGTCTTGCTCTTCCTTCCCCTGGAGGCGGGCAGATTTTAATGAGGGCAGTGAGAAGGCTCTTTTTTTTTTTAAGATTTTATTTATTTATTTGACGGAGAGAAACACAGTGAGAGAGGGATTACAAGGGAGGGGTGAGAGAGGGAGAAGCAGGCCTCCTGCCGAGTGGGAAGCCCAATGCAGGGCTCGATCCTGGGACTCTGGGATCATGACCTGAGCCAAAGGCAGAGCCACCCAATGTTTGAATCATGGTAAGCTGCACAGAAGACACACAATTTCAGATCATTGGAAATGCTATACAAGTAGTGCGGAATGTACTGATCTTTTTGAGGGATAATGCCACAGATAATTGTCACTGACCTGCCTCTCTGGATTCTGTCCTTACTAAAGCTTTCTAAGACCAGATA
This sequence comes from Spilogale gracilis, assembly GCA_004023965.1. NCBI lineage: Eukaryota > Metazoa > Chordata > Mammalia > Carnivora > Mephitidae > Spilogale > Spilogale gracilis. The sequence continues at coordinate 183,658 of PITA01000914.1, forward strand.
GAGTGGTATGACAAGAAACACTCTTGACTCAAGGGGCCAACATTCCACTACAGGCTTGACTCAGTGTTCACTGTGTGCTACTGGCTGCTTCCGGTCCATGTTCCCATGACTTCCGGACTGATCTCCCGTGCTATGTGAGTCTGCCATTCCTCCAGCACAATCTGCCAATTTTATTTGCAACCTTCACAAAGTGGCCACTTCTCATAGGGAAGTATCAGAGTACCTACTAACTTTTTTTACTGTAACAAAAGACAAAACTTCATGCCTGGCCTGGAGACCCTACAGCTTCTCACAGAATCTCTGTCCTTGATGTATCCATTTATATAACTTCAAGCTCTACCCAGGAACATTGGGTGATGTACTTGGCAGAGTCACGGGTCTCCTTGTTCATGCTTGTATTCATTGTGAGTAAGAAAAATCTACAAGTGGGAGTTCATGACAACAACAGAAATCATTGAAAAGACGTGAGCATTTTAAAAAATACAAAAAAAGAAGCAACAAATATGCTTCACAAGCACAGAAACAAGGTGGGCTCAGGAGAGCTCAGTGGTAGGCCTTCTCAGTCGTGTTCTCTCTATTAAAAGAGCATTAATAAGATTGAGCAGGCTACAATGATTGGCTTGAACAAGGTAAGTGACATATACCAAACCAAGTAGCTATGGCCAGGGACTCAGTGATACAGAAAACTGAAGGGAAGGGCTCAGAGGAAAGGTGTCTGCTAGAGACACCAATCAGCCTGAGACACCTGCCTTCTGCCCTCTGGGAGCCAAATCCAGTACAGACACACTCTGATGTGTCACCATATGTAACATTCTTTGCATAAGCACAAGTGCACATATTAAAAGCAGTGAAAACAAACCCATGTCCAAGCCAAGGCTGAATCCAAAGGCTCAGTTCCCAAACGACTGATGTCACACAGCCCCGTTGAGTTGAGGTCTTCTAGGTGAAGTTCATGGCTTCTGTACAAGTGTTGTGATCCTTTGAGATTCAAAAACCTGGGGTACCTGCCTAGCTCAGTCAGTAGAATGTGTGACTCTTGATCTCTGGGTTGTGAGTTCAAGCCCCAAGTTGGGCATAGAGATGACTTTAAAAAAAATAAAAACAAATTATGGGGACACCTGGGTGGCTAAGTTTGTTAAGCATCTGCCTTCAGCTCAGGTCACGATCCCGGGGTCCTGAGATTGAGCCCCACATTGGGTTCCCTGCTCAGCGGGGAGCCTGCTTCTCCTTCTCCCTCTTCCCCTCCCCTTGCTCAAGCCGACTCACTCTCTCTCTCAAATAAACAAATAAATCTTTACAATCTTTACAAAAAAACCCTATGTACTAAAGGTTAACCTTAAATACCACAAATGCAAAATATTACATACCAAATGAAGGGTGAAGGGAAAACAATGATGTAGAAGGTGTGAGTGGCATTTCCCATTTCCTCCAATAGAAACATTCCTCCCTTGGGTTCTACAGTCCAAAAAGATTTGAGGGGGGACTCATCTGTAATCATTGGAGGCTCAATTCTCACCTCTAATCCCAGGTTCCCAAATCCATCCGATACCAGAATGGTGTCTACAACAGGTCCTCTGGCATTCTGGTAGGACCGTTATATCTAACCAGCGGTGTGGATTGAGAAAATTGGTGAATCATGTTTTGGCATGAGGCCACTGCAGTTCTTTGATTAAACTGATAAGAAGCAGTACAGGTCTTATCAACATTACAAGTAGATAAGAAGTAAATATGAATGTGAAGGAAGAGGCAAGAGAAACTCAGAAATCTGACCCAAATCCAATGTATTAGCTGGCCTGCCCAGCCACACCGTGATATTGGAATAAGCACAGTGGACTCGGGGGGCAAACCCACACCCAGAGGCATCTAGAGAAGAACAATCCAATTGACATTATATGTCATGTACATGTCTACACGTCACATTCAGGAAAACCATTAAATGACTCCCACATCAGTCACCCTACAATCCACTAAGGGCTGCTGTGATGTTTGAATTAGTCATAAGCCAATAAATGCACTAGTACAACAAATCCTGTCCCATAGTAACATGTCAAATTACCCATTAATGATCCCATCAGCTAAGTTAGAGTTGAGATAAATTTGAATTAATTCATGAGAAGATAAGAGTGCAGGGAGGGCGCCTGGGTGGCTCAGTCAGTTAAGCAGCCGCTTTCAGCTCAGGTCATGTTCCCCGGGTCCTGGGATGAAGTCCCGCATTGGGCTCCCTGCTCAGCAGAGAGCCTACTTCTCCCTCTTCCTCTGTCTGCCCCTCTGCCTACTTGTGCTCTCTATCTCTCTGTCAAATAAAGAAATAAAATCTTAAAAAAAGATAAAAGTAATAGAGTGCAGGGAAAAAAACAAATTACACATCAGAATCATGGGAAATCCTGCTTGAAAGGCTTTCCTTTTAACAACAGACACCAGCACCCTGAAATAGGCTCAGGAATGTCAAGATGTCCAGGGGCCCCCCACTGGCAGCCCTATAGCATGGGCAGTTTGAAAAACAAGAAAACTGGCCTCCTTCAAGATGGAACAACAAAGTAAACAGAGAATCAACACCCAACACCCTGACAGTCACACTGTCCACTTTAGATGCAAGACCTGTGCTTGCACTGAAGAGGCAAAGAGAGCCCGCATGGCTTCTAGTTGACTTCCCCATCATGATGGCCTTTGCTGCATGGGCCCAGGAGCCAGGGTGCATTTTGACAAATGCTAAATATAGATAGACTAACTTGTTTATTTCTATTATGCCTTAGATAATATCAATGAACTATGGATTACAATAAATATGGACAATATGTGGAGGAATGGCAAACTTCCTACAGGTAAGTGATTCTAAATGTGTTAACTTCTTATATTCCTTGACAATGAGATGTGAAAAGAACAGCAGAAATATCTGTAGGTATCCACAATTGCATGCATTGTATAGAATTCCAGAATAAGAGCCCAAGATCTGGAAACAGTATGCTCACTTTCTATATCCCCCAATACCATAGATTCTAAGAACAGTGTGGAATATCCTCTTCCTTGAAAAAAAAGGAAAAAAAGAAAGAAAAAAGTAAAAGTGAAATTTAAAAAGTGCACAAAAAATACAAGTGACAATTTTTTATCCTCTTTCGATAAACTTCATTGCAGGCTGTGTGCATGTGTCCAAATTCTGTGCATAGATTAAATACAGTACACCAAATTCCCAAATTTTACATTTCATGCTCTACAAACTCTCAATACAGAGACTATGAAGAACTTAAAAAATGGAAGCCCTCAGTTTAAAGCAAAATGACCAGTATAGATTTCTCCACACATAAATTGAGACTATCAAAGATAAATATTCTCAGGTTAAGAAACATATCGAATTTGAACAATGGATATTTTAAACTTCATATTCTCTCCCACAAAATGATTCTTTTTTTTGAAGATTTTATTTTTAAGTCATCTCTACACCCAACATGGGAATCGAACTTCCAACTCCGAGATCCAGGGTCTCATGTTCCACCACTGAGCTAGACAGGAGCCCCAAAATGATTCTTTACTTAGACTAGATGGCAAAAACTTTTGTTGAGTTCAAAAGAAAGAAAGGAAGAATATGAACTGTTTTGTAACTCATCTTCAATATTTTAAAATGTTTTCAAAGTATAGAATTTTTTTAAAGATTTTATTTACTTGACAGTGAGAAACACAGCTAGAGAGGGAACACAAGCAGGGGGAGAGAGAGGGAGAAGCAGGCTTCCTGCCAAGCAGGGAGCTCGATGTGGGGCTCAATCCCAGGTCTCCAGGATCATGACCTGAGCCAAAGGCAGTCGCTTAACCAACTGAGCCACCTAGGCGCCCCCAAAGTATAGAATTTTTTGACACTTTTAAATATTAAGAATCTCCAGAGCATCTGGGTGGGTCAGTCGGTTATGCATCTCCCTTCAGCTCAGGTCATGATCTCAGAGTCCTGGGATTGAGCCCTGCCCTGCATTGGGCTCCCTGATCAGCTGAGAATGTGCTTTTCCCTCCCCCTCTGCTACTCCTCCTGTTTGTGCTGGCTCTTTCTCTCTCAAATAAATAAATAAATAAATAAATAAATAAATAAAATCTTAAAATAAATAAACATTAAGAACCTTCAAGATAGCCATGTTGATCTCCAAATAGCACTAACATGATTCCATGACGATAACACAAAGTCACATTATCACAAAATGAAGAACGTGGAAAGTAAAAGTCTCCTAAAAATGACTATTGCAATTATTCTGAGGTATTCTCTTCTAGACTGTGTTCTATATATATACAAGCTTTTTATTAAACTGGGATCACACTGTACTAGCTGTTCTACAACTTCCAGTCTTCATTTTCTATTCCTTAAACATTTTTCTGTAACTTGAGATACAGATATGCCTCAATCTCAACAGCAAAATGGTTTTCCATTGTCTGGCTGCCGTGAAATTTATTGCATGGTACCTGTCAAAGTGTGGCTGCCCCAGCTAGAGCCCCGGAAGAGCCAATCTCTGCTCACCATCACCCTGCAAGTTTGGTATTTTAGAAGATAAACAATTTCTGATATAGAAGGCAATCGAAATATTCTACCAGTCTTTGGAAACATCTTCAGCTGCACCCTGGTCCCTAGTTGTCAGCTTCTCTTTCTGATCCTTCAGATTTTTTTTTATTGTGGGGGAGGAGCAGAGGGAGAGGGAGAGAGAATCTCAGGCAGGTTCCATGTCCCATCACAGGGCCGGATGTGGGGCTCCATCCCATGACCCTGAGATCATGAGCTAAACCAAAACTAAGAGTTGGATTCTTTAACCAACTGAACCACCCAGACGCGCCAACCCTTCAGATATTTTTGAAACTTAAATTATTGTGCTCCTATCTTCCACTCCTCTATTCTCCTTCTCCCATAAATCTCAATTATCCTTTTACCCTGAAGTGCTTTACTGTACATACCAAATACCTGAATTGAAAGAGACATGGCCAATTTATTTTAAAGGAAAGCATCAAGATTTTTCTCCCCTTTCTTCTCCTTCTCCAAAGTGAGGAGGGAGGAGGCTTCTTCCCAACCTCAGTGACAACTCTCTACAAAGAGAGAAGGCTGGTGAACACTTAAAACATGTACTTAGGATTGCAAAACTGCCACCAACTGCATGATTTTAACACGCCTAGACAATATGCTATTTGCCTTTTTCATCAAAGGAATCCGATAAACATTTTACAGGAACCTGAGCTGGCCAGGCACCCTGCCCACAACTCACACCAAGTCCTGTGGCTCTGATCTGGCTATCAATCCCAGGTGTAATGATCTGAGTTCTGCACCTTGACCATGCCCCTTCATATTTTTATCATGAGTATGCTTTCTGTCTGGCTTCTGATTTGGGTTTCTGGCCTAGGCCATGGCCATGGGCTTATTCTCGACTCTACAAATAGAGCAGATGGGCCACAGAGCAGTTAACAACACCAAGTCCCCAGGTCTGGAGCAGCCTGCCCCTGGAGGGCCCACTTTCTTTGAAGGATAACTAGGAAGCCATTTATTGCATACAAAATACTGGCTTAGTGCCATCCAATAACCCATCCTCTACTTTGAGGAGTTCACAGTTGAGTGAAATCAAAGTATAAAGTGTCCCTATAGCTCTAATTCTAATATATATAAGAATGTATCTGTTTAGTATTTTCTCTATTCTCTTAGATATGTCTGCATAGTCCTCATCTCCATCATAAATAACAGTCAAAAGACACTGGTAAGTCCCTCCCTTGATGGAGCTTTTCTAGTTTTTTTTTTTTTTTAAAGATTTTATTTATTTGACAGAGAAACACAGCCAGAGAGGGAACACAAGCAGGGGGAGTGAGAGAGGGAGAAGCAGGCTTCCTGCCGAGCAGGGAGCCCGATGTGGGACTCAATCCAGGGTCTCCGGGATCATGACCTGAGCCGAAGGCAGTTGCTCAACCAATTGAGCCACCCAGGCACCCCAGAGCTTTTCTAGTTTTATCAATTATCTTTGAGAATGGTCTGCTCTTGAACCCAGGTAGCCAACTAATTATCCTTCCCATGGAAAGTGTGAGCAAGATTTCCAGTTGTAGAGAATCGCTGTAAAACACAACAACGGCTGACATACGACCCTTGTTAGGGCACTTGGTCCAAGATTGACTCGTACAAATCCGGAGCAGGAAACAGAACAGGTCCACAAATGGAAATGAATTGCTGGGAAAACAGCCAGGTCTTCTGAGATAAGATCCTCCACCTGCTTTCTGGCAATAAATCATATATGTCATTGGCTGGCCCGTTAGGACCTATTTCCTTTTGGAATAGAGAAAAAAGTCTTCATGCTTCAAATAAACACTAGAGTCAGACTAGTTCAACAGCCTTATTTAACGCATGAAGAAACACACCCATCTAAGCTAGTGCCCTTTCTCTGGTAAAAGTGCCTCTCAAAAAAAAAAAAAATATCACATGGCTCATGTAATCTACGGCATCATTAGAGAGCAATATCAACTCAAAGGTTTTTCTATCTTTCTTTTTCTTTTTAAGTAGGCTCCACACCCAGCGTGGAGCCCAATGCAGGGCTTGAACTCATGACTCTGAGATCAAGACCGGAGCTGAGATCAAGAGTCAGATGCTTAACCAACTGAGCACCCAGATGCCTCCAATGTTTTTTCCTTTTCAATATGACTCTTCTGGAAGCAAATCTTTTATTTTCTGAAACTAAATACCACTAACTTACATTTAACTCGGACAGAATCACCAGAGAATGAATATTTGCATATGCATAATGTATGTATGATGTAAATGGATTTCTATCTTTCTGTCTTTGCCTTAGGTTGACGTTTGGATTTGGCCATATTTCTCTATAAGCACCAACTAGCAGGAAACACTGGGCCAATGGGAGAAATATACCCCCTATTACACTGCAGTCAGGAGCCATGGCAGCCTGGGTCTGTGGAGAGGGCACCTCCACATGCCATACCAAGTACTAAGAGGCTCTAAATAAAATTTGATTTCCCCTCCATGATCACCTTAGAAGCCAAGGCAGACAGAGGCCCCTCATCTCCTAACATGTCACCAAATCAAACCTTACCTAAAGACAATTCTGTTCTAGAAACTCCTTTGGAGGAGAATGAGATCAAGCATCCACCTAAGCAGCTTACAACAAAGAGAAAGGAAGCTACCCCAGGGTGGATAACTGTCCCAAGCATGCATGTTGCAAAAGTGAACTCCGGGGTTCCAGTTTTCTAACCAGTGCAGTAGATTCTAAACCACAAAAGCCATGGAGAATCTAACTGAAGTACAAGCAAGACAGCATCGTGTGACCTGGCCTGAGCGCAGGAGCGCTGGGTAAGCGGCATGCTGGCGGATACAGGGATCCCCTGTTGAGCAGCGAGAAGTGTATAATCAGCAGCCCTCACTGCCCTTATAATTCTCCTGCCTGCTCTCCCAGAGACCACTGTACCCACAGGGAAATGGAATTAGTGCCCAGCCTCTGGGGGGAGCTGCAGCCCCCATCCCCAAGGGGACAGTAGGCTGACCATTTTGAAAGCTGGGTGCTTCTATGTTTACAAGTACCTATATTCATTTCAGCTTCCTGAAGCATTTATGAATGTATGTTAGTCTTATTTCAGTGACAATATGGGAGATGAGACAGTTGGGAAATCTCATAGGTAGGTTGTGAGGAATAAATAATGAAAAAGCACTTTGCAAAATATGAAGTATGATCATGACAATAGTAGAGGACACTTTACCTGACCATTAGCCTACTTTATCACAAGCTGCCTGGCAAGAAGGCAAACGCTAGACGTCCTCAGCCCGGCCGCCAGTTAGGGGTTAGGTCACAGAAAACAAAGTCACTTCAGTCAGAGTGGTCTCATCCTACATGAGACCAGGTCATTACATTTTTCCAGAAGACACCCAGTTCCTTGGGTCTCATGACCCCCATTTTTCTGTTCAAAAATAAACTTTGTAATAAGGTAAAAGCTGATTTAATCCATCCATTTCTTCTAAAAAAACACCACTAACAATGTATTGATTTCTTTTTTCTTCATAAAGAAGGTAACTTATTACCAGATACTCGAGCCCAGGATAATCTAATAAAGAGGCAGGACAGAGTTGGAATTATAAATAAGACCTCCTACTTGCAATTCATTGCCCAATCCTGAAGACCAAACTAAGACCATTTTGAAACACTGGTATACAACAGGTAACAGGGACTAAACAATGAATATAAGGCTGATACCATAGGAAAAATAAACAAACAAACAAACAAATAAATAAATAGGAAATGACACAGGCCTGGAGTTTCTGAAAAACAACCAAACCTTCTTGAAAAGCTAAAGATACAATGTGACTAAGATAGGCCTTCTCTGTCCTTAGGGAATTTATAATCAAGAAGAGATGACAAGTAAGTATGATATAGAGGACAAAACCTTTTGTAAAATCTTATAGGAAGAAACTGTCACCGTTCTTCTCCCACCGCACCCCCACAAAGAAAGAAAATCTCTCTGCCCTAAGCAGCTCCTCAGTGGAAATTGCATATTAAATGAAAGTCATTCAGGAAGGTTCCAGTTCCTTCTTTTAAAAAGCAAGCTCCCATTTGAATTCAGAGATGCTCCAGTGAAACGTTACAATGTCTGGAATTTGCTTCAAAATAATCCCACGGTGTTAGGATAGGGGAAAGGGGCAGAGATCAAACCTGACTGACATGGGTCAATGCTTATTGTATATATATTATGGGAACTCGAAGTTTTCTTGTACTACTTGTCAACTGACACGCGTTTGAACATTTCCAGGATAATCTAATAAAGAGGCAGGACAGAGTTGGAATTACAAATTTATGAATCGCAATCTGCCTTGGAGAGCATCATGAGTAATACCCAAACCAACCTGCCCACTGAGCATGGAAGGTGGGCCCAAGACAGGCTTACCAGACACATCACCACCTGGTCAGGAATGCAGATGTCAGGAACTAAAGACCCTTGATTCTTGACAGGAGACCTTGGACCAAGGAGGATTACGAAAGCATCTGGATGTGGGTAACCCAGGCAACTCTAGCGGCTTCAACGGCCTCTCCGGATGCTTCCATCCCCAGTCACAAACATAAGACAGCATCATCCTATGCAACCAACACCATATAGTGGAAGCCGGCATTAGCGGAAATAAAGGTATGTTCCACGAAACCCATCTGAGACCACAACTGTGTCTAGAAGAAACAAAGGAAAGGCCAGCATGTGCCCATTTTCTGCTTCAACTCATTCTTTGTAGTCTCTCAGAATTTTGCTAATATCAGGAGTCAAGTAACCACAGATTTGGGGCTGATTTCTCCCCCTAAATCCAATCCCATCCAGCTTTTTCTCTTGCTTTTCTTCCTAGTGCAGATGTTGAAATGCTAAACACACCTTTGGCAGGACTTCTTGCATTTGCCAATATCTGTGGAGTAAAAACACCTACCATGGCCAAGTTGAAGCTACCAATGGGGTCATTAACCACCGCAGAGGTCCTTTCTGGACTTCCCCAGAAGTCAGGCTCCAGCAGATTGCTTAGAAATTGCCTATAAACCCACAGAGAAATGGTACCAGAAGGAAGGAGCAGGGTGCCTCAGGGAAGGGGGGGGTGGGAAGGAGGAGGGAAATGGGAAAAGCCAAGTGGAAAATATTCATTTTGACTCCTAGCTTTCCTCAGACAACAAGAGCTTTGGAAGTCAACAACCTGGCAAGGAAATGTTTTGTGCTATTTGGTTACTCCACTTGACTTTTAAATTTGTAGCCATTATGGAACCCTAAATAAAGTGCAGGCATCCCCTACGTTTAACACTTATTTAATACTCAAGAGCCTACATGCTATTTTCACATAGGCTATTTCACCGAATCCCCACAATCATCCAGGGACAAAGAAATGATTTTGTGTGTGTGTTTTACAGATTAGGAAACTGAGGCACAGACATTAAATAGCGTGTCCAAGGTAAGGCAGCTTGAGGATTTACCCAGAATTTACCCAGAATAAAAATCTGTGATGACTCTTCTCATGACAATCCCCAACCAGTTTGGGGCAGAGTCACAGACACTGAAAAGGTTTCTCTTAGTGGCCATTGGACACCGACTTCTGACTTCTGAAAAGGATCGTGGTTTATAATTAATACAAACACAGTAGCGCGTGTGTTTTAAGTTTCTTTTCCTGTATGGAAATCATGTTCCTAACACAAACAAGAACAACACCCACGGGGATGGCGTGTGAAAAGTATTATCTGTTCTTACATTTATTCCTCAGACTTCGTAGTTTTCAGTTTTCAGAATAACAGCTCAGTTTCCTGGCACTTCAGTTGTACTTATAGGTAACCACTTACAAAATGAAAAGAGCAAAAGAAAATTAGAAGCTTCTAAAAGAGGAAACTGAAAATCCTACAGAAAAGACAATCATTTCAGTAATGGTCATAATTATCATTAAAGAAGAGTCTCTGCTTAGCAAGCTTTTCATTTCCTACTTGTATTTCTTTCTGCTAAACTCTAACTTCTCCCTCAGAATTATTTATGTAATCCCAAATGGGAAAAAGAAATAATTACAGCCATTAGAGCAAATTCCAAATGGCCCATATGGCCAAGTGAAAAATGCCTTACACTTACCAGACACCAGAGTGATTTCAGACTCTAACTCCGTCCCTTCACTGCAAGATCCCAAATGTCCCCAGTGAGAAGGTAGAGGAGCTTTTATACTTGAGAATTCACCTGGACGGTGCAATTACTATTGCCTCACACTTGCGGGGTAAACAGCCTCCTGAGAAAACGAAAGTTTTGAGGTGCCCTGAGGAAATGTTTAGAGGAGGGAGAGAGGTCAGAGAGAGGAAAGGCAGTATGGGGAAAGGCAGTCTTGGGGGTAATACCAAATGGGGGGTGCCAATAAATGCCTAATGGGGAGGCAGACATAAAGAAAGGTGAGCTATGAAAGATGGGAAGAATTACCCAAATCAAAAGTGGTCTGTTATATAATGGTGCCCATGTGCCAGGCTGTTCCATTTGGAGAGGCGGCAGGACAATGGACTTGCATATTTGAACAGAGTAGAAATCTACCTGCCTCCAAACCACGAAGAGGCTTATGGAAATCGAGAACAATACTAGGGACATTTTGCTGCTGCCCTAGGACTTCTGTGTAGACCCTGTTCAAGGGATACCAGTCATGCACAAGAATACCTATGTACTGGAGGACCTGCTGATGGTCTGAGCCATCTTGGAAGCTGCCTGTTCCCACCGTGCCCTGGGGCCTGGGCCCAGTAGCAGCAGTAAAAAGTAAGCTTTAGGAAGCCGTGGCTGCGTCTCCGACTTTCATTACTCTCAGCTGCTCTTTCCTATTGCAAATCAGTCAACCTTCTCTGCACCAAAAAGACTGGAAGCAAAGGTGAGCGGTAGGTTAGTATAAAACTCCCAACGCCTTTCTTTGGTAGAACCTTAAAGCCTTAGTTAGGTCGGCAGATGAGCTGTCCAAATTGCCGTTCTGGAGCAGCCAAGACTGTAGAACGAATGTATAACTTGTTTTAAAAGTTTTTAAGTGGAGTAAGTCTTCTGTGGGGGTGGAAAAAGGAAGGCTTGAGAATTTGAGGCAGGAATCTGAAGCGACCTAGTTACTTTCAAGTATGTGTTAAATATGTTGCTGAAAACATGCAAGTATTAAGCCCTCTTACAGGTGGACCCAGGGGTGGGGAATATACCTCTTGAGCTATGTTCCAAGGGTCAGAAAATTGAGGTTCAAATATGTACTAGCTCAATGGTCACACAGGACTTTAACCCAAAGAAGCAGAGGCCTAGTGACACTGAAGTGAGGAGCCCAAACCAGTTATCAATGTATGGTCTCTTGGCTCCAAATTCCTCTGTCAATCCATGCTGGGAGGTAACAGCCGGAATTCACATACACTTTTCTCCCGTGCCCCGAGCCCCGTGCCGGCCTTTGCCAGTAGAGGGCGCCGGAGAGACACTGCCGGAGGAAAGGGGCTCCCGGCTGTTCTGGCGGCTGCGCAGTGGGTCAGCCGCGCGGATGGGCGCGGGTTCCGGGAAGAGGACCGACTTGAAGAAGCGCGGGATGTGTAGATGGCCGTCCGCTTTTTACCTTCAGCCGCCCGACTGCTTGCTCAAGGAGTTTAAGATCAAAGTAGCTGTGGTGGCAGGCGTGGAGGCGACGCGTGGGCACGACACCGTCAGCCGGGTCCCCTCATGGAGGCTGACCTGGGCGACGGCCACTGTTGAGCGTGAGCCCTGCTGGCCCCAGAGATCCACCCCGAGCCCCGGATGTGGCGCCATTACGCCGTAGGCCCAGCCCGTCACCTGTCGGCCGATTGGTTACATTGGACCTCTCCGCCATATGGGGGACGGCTGAGTGCGCCCCCCGAAAGAGGTAGGCATTGCGGGTCTGTGTTTGGCTTTCCTGCCCGGAGTGCCTCTGCCGGCACCACCATCCATACTTCGCAGAAAGCCTCGTCGAGCATCATGGCGGCCCGCGTAGCCTTGCACCTCATCAGGGAGCTCGTCTCTCAGCGAGCAAACGCACCAGTGGCCTCCTACCCCAGGAAATAACTGGGCTTATGACATCCTCCATTACCTACCAACAGCTGGCCTAATGGAATGGCTTACTGAAGACTGTCGCAGGGCTCATTGCGAGAAAGAAAATCCCTTGCTAGGAGGGAATTCAGTCCCACAAAATGCTGCTGATGCTTCAGACCACACGCCGTCATGTGGTGCCATGTCCCCCGCGCCCTGAATACATGGGTCCAGGTGTCTGGAGAGTGGGGGAGGGCGAGAGGGGCTTCTATCACTATTACAGCTAATAATACATCTCCCCAATTCTTACTCTCCTTTCCAGGAATTTTGAGCTCTACTGATTTGGAGGTGTTAGTTCCCAAGGGAGGAATGCTTTCGCCTGAGGCCACACACGTCTCCCCACCGAAATGGACGTTGAGAGTGCCACCTGGACATCTAGATCTCTCAGTGCCACTGAACAACCTGGCATAAAGAAAGGTTAGTCTATTAACTGGAGTGATTGATCCCCATAACCAAGGAGAAATTGTTTACTGCTAAAAAAAGAAAAAATCTGGACCTAGGTAAGGAGAGATTATATTCGAAGGGGCTGTTGTAATAGGAGGAAGGGACTGTTGCCATAGAATCTTCCAGCCATAAGATCTGCAGTGTTAGGGGCACCTGGGTGGCTCAGTTGGTTAGGATCTGCAGTGTCCCAAAGGTCAGGTGGAGAGGGGTTTTCTTCTATAGAAAGGAGTAAATAAGGCTAGAAGGAACTGAACATGGGAGAGTGGGATGAGCATGTGCTACATAATTGGACAAATGATCAAAGAATGTCTTTGCAGTCAGCCGATTTCGGGAGGGGTTGCTAAGCAAGCGTTCTGATGCTTGCTCAGGCTGTGAGTCACACCTCAGGGACCTGTGAGGAGGGGAGAAGTGGGATTAAAATTTGGTCAAGGCTAAAGTTAACTGGTATTGTGTTCAGATTGGTCAAAGGGAGCAAACAGTTCAGTTTAACTGATGAGACAAAGAATGAGACTTTGGAAAGGTCTGTGTCTGGCCTCGTCATAGGTAAACAAGGGGGTCAGGCACAAGTCTTAACCAAAATCATGCAGGGAGGAGAGATTCTTTGCAATAAGCCATTTCCTAGAACACAAAAGAATGAGGGGGACAGGGATCTTTTACTTTCCCCAGCTTTACTGAGATACAGTTGACCTGTAATGTCAAATAACTTTTAAGGTGTGCAATCCATTGATTTAATACATATATATATTGCAAGATGATTACCACCATAGCATTAGTTAATCTCTATCCTCTCACATAATTACCATTTCTTTTTTTTTTTGTGGTGAGAACATTTTAGGCTTCCCCTCTTAGCAACTTTCTAGTACATAATACAGTATTATTAGCTATAATCACTATACTGTTCATTAGATCCTCAGAATTTGTTTAATCTTAAATTGGAAGCTTATACACTTTGACCAATATTTTCCCTACCCACCAGCCCTTGTTCTCTCTGTAGTTATTTCTCCCGCTTTCACTTTTAAGGATCATTGTGATTAGTTAGGTTGGCCTACTCACATAATCCAGGGTAATCTCCCATTTCAAGGTCAGCTGATTTTTTTTGAGAGAGAGAGAGAGAGAGAGAGAGAGAACATGAGCAGGGGTGATGGAGAAGCTAAGGGAGAGGCAGATTGCCTGCTGAGCAGGAAACCTAATGTGAGACTTGATCCGAGGACCCTGGGATCATGGCCTGAGCTGAAGGCAGACACTTAACTGAATGAGCCACCCAGGTGCCTGTCCAGGTCATCTGATTAGCAGCCTTGCCATGCACCATAATATACCCATAGGTTCTGGGAGTTAGTATGGGGACATCTTTGAGGGGGCTATGTATTCCTCTGCCTACTCTTGGGGTATCATGACTTTTGGGAATTGGGATGAGTTTCACTCATTCAAGGAAAAAATGTCTTTTGGTGGGGACACAGTGTTGTCATTTTTGGAAAGCAAGTTGTTTATTTCAATGGTTGGATGGTGGGTGCCTATGTGGCAGTAGGGGCGAGTTGCCGAATGTCTCGTTATGTCTGTAGTCACCTTTATCCCGGGTGACACCGCCCAGCTGCCAGCCGTTCTCTTGCTAAATGTTGTTCAGCTAGAAAGGCATCACTGGCATCATTACACTCTGGCCAGCTTCTCAGAGACATGGTGCTGGCTCTCGTGGGGACAGATTGTGAGCGGAATCCAACATTGCTGTGAAAAAGTAATCAGCGTAGATGAGCACAATGTGTTGTGTGGTTTCAAAATTTTACGGGACCTCGATGCATCTGTCTTCATCTGAGAACCTGTTGGCATACTTCATGAGACCATTATACAATTTGTAGAGGTCACTGGACATGTAATAAGGAAGACTGTGATACAAAGAGTGAATTTCCGATGGGGAGAGAGCTGATTGGTGCTCATTTCCTTCACCTCCATTACCTGCAATGAAGATAACCATGTTGGGGTGACGAAGGATGTCCTGTCTGGGTAGGAAAGTGCAGAGTTATGTGTATATTCATAGTGGCTTTTGAGGTGGAATTAGTTTCTAAAAGATATAGCAAAGGAGAGATTTTTCCAAGATTTAGCTTGCATATTTGTCCTGAGGAATATTTTGTGGTTTGTGGGAGATAAGTTGGCACAGGTTTTGTAAACAAACATTATATTACTTTTTAAAGAATGTCACAAAAGCAGATGTGAACTGTAAAATCTTAGTGTGTTCTCAGTATGGACTCAGATGGCACCTTTCCTTCATATTACATTTGTTTCCCTGGGATGCCATTTTGTAAGGCATGTGTATAGGCTGTCACTTGCTCCCCTCCCAGAAATTCAGGATTCTGTTCTCTTTAGCATAAGACACAGTCTCCCTGGAGACCATTAATAGTATATCCTTTCACATTAGCAAAATGTAAGCAAGCAATCTAAAGGTGCTCAGCCAGCTCTTTAGTGATCACACACATAGCTTCGGTACAGGTCTGGTCACTGCCCTTGATGGCACACTTCATCGTTAGGGAATGGAGTCTTAGATTCAGTTTTATTGCCGTAATGTGTTGTAACATAAGAATGAGACATTCCAGGGGCACCTGGGGGGCTCAGTCGGTTAAGCATCTGCCTTTGGTTTGGCTCATCATCCCGAGGTCCTCTGCTCAAGTCCCACATCAGGCTCTCCACTCAGCAGGGGATCTGCTTCTACCCTCCCTCTGCCCCTCACCCTGCTTGTGCTCTCTCGCCCTCTCACTTGCACTCTCTATAATAAATTAAATCTTTAAAAAAAAGAATGAAGCATTCCATATGTTATGCCATCGATAGGCCCATCCCCTCACTTGAGATGCCCCCTTTTCCACATGTCTGATTTCCATGCCGCATGCAAGGCTCAGCTCAGTTGCCATGTCTGTCTGTCTGGAAGCTTTTTCTCATCAACCGGGACCACAGCAACCCCACTTCTCAGAAATTTTATCCCTTTCCATGTCTAGTTGCCCCTTAGCACCATATGGTTTCATCAGTTATGTTGTCTTATATACATCATAGACTCAAAGGATTGTTAGTTGATTGAGTTGATTGATGACAATCTGGTCTAGGCTGGTAGCACTAGGAATGAATGAAAGGAAAGAGACAGAGGATTTATTGGGTAGACTGGGGGTTGAGGAAGAGGGCAGAGCTGGAGTTGATGCTGTTATTTCAAGGTTGGTAGCCCCCACCTACCTTCTGTCTGCTAGGATAGATGAAGCACTCAGTTATTCCTTGTTGAAGCTAGTTGAATTCACTTCAGCCAGAACCTTTTCTCTATCTTTTAGGTATTTATCCAAAGTCTCAGTAAAGTGCTGTCTGTGTCATCCTTCTGGGTTTGGGCTTGTCCTTCTGAGATGTTTCAGGGAATGGTATTCGTATAAGTCAGCCATGCCACGCTCCCTATTCTCTGCATGCATTCTATGTGGGTAAATTGTGTTCACAGCTACCCCCTCCCTTGCTCATGTCCTGTGCCCTACAGCACCTCTTAATGCCTCAGCTTCCTCTCACCCTCCTCCTATCACTGTGTTCACTTCTGCCATAGGCTAAAATTTGGGAGAGAAAAGCATCTGACCCTATGAACCCTGGGGTATTGTATCTATCCAGGGCTTTTTCCTTTATCTATAGGAACATTCCCGAATGATGTCTTCCTAATAGGGAATTTCAAGTATTAGCAGAACGATAGTCTACAAGAGTAAAGCTTTCTTTTTAAAGGGCAAAACAGGGATCCCTAGGTGGCTCAGTTGGTTAAATATCTGCCTTTGTCTCAGGTCATGATCCCAGGTCCTAGGATCAAGCCCTGTGTCAGGCTCCCTGCTCAGCAGGAAGCCTGCTTCTGCCTGCCATGCTGCCTGCTTGTGCTTTCTCTTCCCTCATCCTCTCTCAAATAAATAAAATCTTTTAAAAAAAATCTCTAAAAAATAAAGGGCAAGACAGTAAATATTTTAGGCTTTCTAGGACTTCTCACAACTACTAGACCAGGCTGCTATAGTTAGAGAATATGGAAATGAACCAGCTTGGCTGTGTTCCAGTAATATTTACAGAAATAGAGGAAGCCATATTTAGCCCGTAGACCATACTTGGCTGAATTCTGGGCCACAGGCTTATTATTATTATTATTATTGGCATTCCCAATGTTTCTCAAATCATAGCATAAAAGCAGTGGCTATTTTCCTTTATCTGTCCACCTCCCTACCTCCCTAGCTCCCTACCTTCCTACCTTGCATTTCTGGGGCAGGAAATTTTGGGATATGCAGAAGAGGCAAGGGAGTAGGCATTTCTATCCAGAACTCTGGTTGTGAACGTTACAGGTGCTATTGTGGCAGAAAGAAGGGCACCTTTCAGAGACCCCAGGGTTGATGATTCATAGGTGTAGAATTAAAGATGGGAAATTAGGAGTGTCTGTCAGAGGCAAAGACCCTATTCTTGGAAACCTGCTTAATTTTATGCAGGAAGTTTTGTGCTACAAAAGTGGTTTAAAACAATGATACTTTTTGCAATAATGAAACCGAATAGATAACTGCCTGAGAGTTTTATTAAGTAGCCGAAGAAACAGTTCCCTTAGGCAGTGGGTTTTTTGTTTTTTATTTTAAGTAAACTCTGTGCCCAACATGAGGGCCCAGCTCACAACCCCGAGATCAGGAGTCCCGTGATGTACTGACTGAGCCAGCCAGATGCCCCTGGTGTTTTTTTGTTTGTTTGTTTTATTTTTAATACTGTCCAGTTACATTTTTATTCCTAAGACTCTTTTGTTTATCTTATAATGGTTTAAGATTATAAAACAAAATAGAGTGCCCTTTAACAGAAGTGACTTTTTGCTCATGCTTTTCTTCGGGTACACGAAGTTTGTGGATTTGCATAACATATGTGACATTTTAGTTTTACATTATCAACTTGTGTGGGCCATAGTTCCCAGTTACTTAAACAGCAATCCAGGTGTTGCTGGCAGAGTATGTTGGAGACGTGGCTAACATCTACGATCAGTTTACTTTAAGGAAGGGAGATTACCCTTGATGATGTGGGTGGGCCTCATCCAATCAGTTGAAGGTCTTAAGAGCAAATCTCTTTGCCAGAGAAGAAATTCTGCTTCAAGAGTGCAGCAGTCTCCAGCCTGCCAGCTAGCTTTGTGAATGTCAGACTCCAGACTGCAGCGCTGACTTCTGCCTAAGTTTCCAGGTGGCCGGTCTGCATACAGAATTCAGAATTAATAACATATTCGGTTTAGAAGAGTAGCCTGACTAGTGGTGATCTCAAGTATGAAACTTTCAGATTTTTCTTTTTTGAGCAGTGTACGTGGTTAATTTCTGATGCAGGTGAATCTCGGGACAGGGGCAGATTCTGGGATATGGGGGGGTGGGCATCAGGCAGGGGCCGGGGCTAGAACTGCACCTTGCAGGCAGGGAAGGCCTCATCCTGCATGGACATGGTGCTTTTGTAGACCAGCACTATGATGCCCAGTGCCTGGTGCCGGATGTGAGCCTCCTTGTACCACTCGTGAATTGCCACTGAGTCAAAGTGGTGACTGGGGTCCTCGGAGCTCATTGTCTCACTGCTGCTTGCCACCCACAGAAACATTCAGTGGGGGAAATAATCCACTCTGCTAGGTTACAGAAACATACTTTGCTAAGAATTCTCTTGTGAAAGGGTGCCTGGGTGGCTCGGTCAGTTAATAACGCGTCTGTCTTCAGCTCAGATCATGATCCCAGGGTCCTGCATCAGGCTCCCTGCTCAACAGGGATTCTGCTTCTCCCTCTCCCTCTGTCCCCCCCACCCCTGCTAGCATGCTCGCTTTCTTTCTTTCTCTCTCTCTCTCAAGTAAGTGAGTGAAATCTTAAAAAAAAAAAAAAAAAAGAATTCTCTTGTGAAATACCTTTCCTGACTAGGGTCAGCATAGAGAGCAGGAGTATAACCAGGTTGATAAAGGATGAATGTACATGCTAGGGTGATATTGTGGCCCTGTCACTGACACGTGTGAACTGTCTAAACTGCAGTTGCCCCATAAAACCATCTAGCGGTTCTAATTGCTATCCACACAGCAGAGGTAGCATTAAAAGAAGAGGTGCTTTCTTGATATCTTAGCCATATCTTCCCAGCACCTGAAGGATTATGGTTCTCCATTCAACTTTCTTTGCTCCAAAAAGCAACACGAAATAAAATCAACACAAAGACTCTTGCTTTAAAATCTTTGGATTTAATTGGATTAGTAGAGCTAGAATACCTGACATGCTCAGCCTCCCGTATCAGTCTGTATCCAATCTGGAGACAGAAACTAGTTATTTAAACAGGAAGAGTTTAATATAAAGTATTATTAACCTATGATAAGAGTAACTATAGAATGCTAGAAAAATCCATATTGTATCCTAGGGCTGAAGGAGAGTGTCCAAGAAAGGACAAATTTGGAAAGGGGCCCCAATCTCCAGGGCCAGGGTTTAGATATTGATGATATAGTTGCAGCCTACTGGGTGGCAGAGAGGTTTGCTGACTGGCCTGAGCCTGATACAATCCCAGTCCCTGCGCAAACAGGAAGGAACCACCCAGAGTGCAGAGGAGCAGTCAGGATGAAGATGAGCCTCAGCCAGTGTATGGCTGCAAGGGCACGCAGAGAGAGCGGGGTCCCTAGCAGTGACCATCCAGGGCACCAGTAGAGCTACAGCCAATGGCCAAGTACACAGTCATGCAGAGGGACTAAGGGGGCTATGGCAGGAGGCCTGCAGCATGTGGATTCCTGTCAGGAGGACTGGGCATTAGAAGGGCGGTGGAATACAAACCTCGGAGGGGCACCGGATCACCGGGAATCAGGGCCCAGGTGTAGGCCAGAGCACCGGAAATCATGGCATCCAGGTTGAGATGGCATCAAGAACATCATCACCAGACCAGTTTGGAGCTGCAAGATCATGAGGGACCACACACTCTGGTTCTGTGACTGGGTTAGCACACCTCCAGACCAACTCACGATCACAGCTCACATCGCTAACCCACCTCCACAATTAGAAACAGCCAGAGAGCCCCTCCCCCTTGCAGTGTTCCTCCCATACCGTCCACTGAAAAGCTCAACATTGGCTCCCTGTAAGGAAGGAATGCCTGAAGGAGTTCTGTCCATTGCTGCAGAGCAGGTCCTGAAGGGTAAGTTTGGAGCTGAGAGGCAATATGTTGATAACTGGCACAGCCCATCCCTTTGGTTACTAGCTTTCCTGTGCACCTGTCTGCATACATTTGAACTCTCAGAGCAGCAAAATATCTCTTCTTTGCACCTATTAGATAGATACACCCATCCTTTTATGTGTGTTCACTGTTGGCCCAAATTAGGTGACTCAGAGTCCCAAGTCATTGGCATCCATTGTGGACTTTATTAATTACTGCTAAAATTCAGGCAAGCACCCACTGAATATTCTGTTACCTCAAGACTAAAGTGTAAAGTTAACCTCCAACAACCTGTGCATAAAATAAAATATAGGGAGCAGGATAGAGAAAAAGAGAATGGTGAATACAGACTAATAGACGTATACATAGGATAGCGAAAATCTGCAAAAGCCCCTGTAGCCCTTGTTTCTGTAATTGGTCTCAAGCTGTTTGTTCTTCAGTGACCAATTGCAATTTTCTTTTTTTTTTTAAGATTTTATTTATTTGACAGAGAGAAACACAGCCAGAGAGGGAACACAAGCAGGCGGAGTGAGAGAGGGAGAAGCAGGCTTCCTGCTGAGCAGGGAGCCCGATGTGGGATTCGATTCCGGGTCTCCGGGATCATGACCTGAGCCGAAGGCAGTCGCTCAACCAACTGAGCCACCCAGACGCCCCCTAATTGCAGTTTTCACTCACCCTAGGCCAAAGCCTTAGGTGCTTTACGTTCTTTACCTGGTGGAGTGACCAAGACTATTTCCCAAAGGTCTGAGACCTAAATCAGACTGCTTTTTTTGTTGCTGGGATAAAATAGCTTTCCATTGACTTTACTATTAGTAGGTGGAGTGAGGGCCCCACAGAGATGTTCATGTCCTAGCTCCTGAAACCCGTAAATCTACGATTACAAAACAAATGGGAATTAAGGTTGCTAATCAGCTGATCTGAAAGTAGGGAGATTGTCCTGGATTATCCGATTGGGCCAGTCTCACCATGATTCTTAGAAATGCAAGAGGAAAGCGGAAGAGGGAGAACCAGAGATGGCAGTGTGAGGACTCAACCTGACACTGCTGGCTGAAGAGGTGAAGGAAGGAAGCCATGAGCCAGAGAATGTGGGGAAACCCCTAGAAGCTGGGAAAGGTGAGGAAATGAATGGTCCCTCCAGAGCATCCACAAGGACTGTAGCCCACCAACATCTTGATTTTAGCCCTTTGATACCCATCTTGGACTTCTGACTTCCTGAACTGTGAGATATTAAGGTTGTGTTGTTTTAAACCATTAGGTTTGTGGTACTTTGTTTCAGAAGCAATGGAAAAATAGTACACTGTCAAGGTTTTATATCTGTGGATTATTTAGAAACCTGACCTGGGGGCGCCTGGATGGCTCAGTCAGTTAAGCATCTGCCTTCGGCTGAGGTCAGGATCCCAGGGTCTTGGGATTGAGCCTCATGTCAAGCTCCATATTGGGCTCCCTGCTCAGTGGGGAATCTACTTCTTCCTCTTTGTCTGCTGCTCCCCATGCTTGTGTTTTCTCTTTCAAATAAATAAAAATCTTTTAAAAAATAATTAAAAAAGAAATCTGACCTGGGGGTGCTTGGGTGGCTCAGTTGGTTGTGCACCCAACTCTTGATTTCTGCTCGTGTCATGATAGCAGCGTCGTGGGATCAAGCCCCACACCCAGTGTGGAGCCCGCTTAAGCTTTTCTCTTTTCCTCTCCCTCAGCCCCTCCCTCCCCCAAGTAAATAAATAAGCGAACAAATAAATAAAATCTAAAAAAGAAGCCTGATCTACAAATTAGAGAATAAAAATTCACTAATAAGTAAGAGCCACCGAGTCACTTAAGAATTATTTTAATCTTTTATTTAAATAACAGTGTAGTGGGGCAAATAGTCATATACAGCTACTCATCGTGCATTCTGAATTTCTTCTCAGAGGGCAATGATGGCAATGATGGGTTCCACCCAAGCCTTCTGTCCAGGAGGACAGAGCTTCCCTGTCACAGATACCCCAACCATCTTCTTGACCTTCAGACTTACCCTGCATTTTGGCGGCACTACGTACCGCAGAGCAGCGTAGGGCAGGATGGATCGTGCTCTGGACCCCACACTAGACATTCCAAATCTCAGAACTACTGACATCTTCATTCTCCTTTCAAAGCAAAATAACTTTTTGCCCACTCTCGCCAAAACTCCTGGTTTGATGCCTACTGAGCTCAGACTGAGGTCCAGTAGAGAAGTCAAAAGCCTGAAATTGCAAACCTGAACCTACCACTCCTCTCCTGGTAGGGTTCACAACAGCCTCAGCCTTCAAGCACTGCAGCGGCTGAAGGACTACACAAGTCGGACAAGGTTTTCATCATTGTGTCTATGGCACTTTCTTCCATAAGACTAATTAATTCAATCTAGAAAGTGCCCCACTCCTGCATCTACCTCAATAATCTCCAGGTCTCATTCAGACATTCTCCTCGATACACTGTGTTTGGAACAACAGAATTCCCCGACTTTTGGATCTGGTTTTGCCCTTCCAGGGCATTTTCTAACTTTCCCATGCCACTGCATTCCAGCTCACCTCTTTAAGGGTCTCTGGGTTTCAAAAGCATCAACCAGCTGTTGTATTAATTACAGCCAGACTAAGACCATACCACATACCCCTACGCTGATAACCATGGAACTGAAATTTCAGTCCCTACATGGGACGTGAGAAGGCCTCTTACTAGAAGTAATGTATAAGTAATTTGTTCTGAACAATAGGACAAGGTGTTACAGGTTCCCTGCCTCAGAAGTGGAAAAAGGCTAGGGGACAGATACAGTACCTACGCACTATCAGAATTCCTGATTCCTAATTCACATGAAGTTGCAACAATATGACCACCTCCTCTTGATCCATGAGTTGGTTTTATCCAGAAGTGGATAGATCATCTCCACACATAAGCTGTATGACATTGTATTAAATATGCACAAGTTGTATGACATTGTATCAAATAGGTGCAAGTTTTATGACATTGTACAAAGACAGTAACAAGTAAGACTTCCAAAATCCTACAAGTCCAGTTTAAAGTATGCATTGTTTGTCTACTCCTTGAAGGAATAAGGCCAACATTGCTAAAAGATATAGAGAGGGGCGCCTGGGTGGCTCAGTTGGTTAAGCGGCTGCTTTCAGCTCAGGTCATGATCCTGGAGACCTGGGATCGAGTCCCACATCAGGATTCCTGCTCAGCAGGAAGCCTGCTTCTCCCTCTCTCACTCCCCCTGCTTGTGTTTCCTCTCTGGCTGTGTTTCTCTCTGTCAAATAAATAAATAAAATCTTTTAAAAAAATAAATAAAAGATATAGAGAAATAAAAGAAATCTGGAGTTAGTCTTGTAATGTTGAATGCAGAGAATTGTTCAAGGCTTCAGATAAAGTTCTGGTAAATCAGTATTCCTTGGGGCAAAGCAAGTGCCTCTCAGAGAAGACCCAAATGATACCAAAAACGGCTTCCTAGCAAACAGGAAAAATGGGTCAAGTTCTTAAGGGCAAATACGTTCTCCATCTGTAAGTGTTATAGCTTGAGAGTATATAGCCCCTTTGGAATTGAGGAAAAGGAGGAGTTTAGCAAACAATTTGGAGAGTTGTCCCAGTGTTATAGTCTCATTTGCATATGCCCCAAAGGATTCCTGAGTTACCAGCTTAATTTACTATTTATTGACAGGACCACAGCGACTATTTTTTTTTAATTGCTAGGACCTCAGCAATTGGTGTTTTGTTGTATTTGGTTTTTTTTTTGTCAGGACTCCAGAAACTGATTTTTCATCAAATCACTATGGGAGAGCCTGGTGGTGGGTACTGGGGACACCTAAAGCGTGGAGCACTGGGTGTGGGGAATGGGGAATGAATCTTGGAACACTGGAAAATAAATTTAAGTAACAATAAAAAAAATAATAAAATAATCTAGTTCCAAAAAATAAAATAAAATAAAATGAAAATTTAAAAAATTAAAAAAAATCACTATGGTCAGAAGAGTGATTTCTGTGCATATGTGTGTTTTTTTAATAAGTTTCTGAAGGAAAGGCATACATAAATAATAAGAAACAAAAAATACAAACCCCTTTAGAAATATCCATAATTCAAATATACAACAGCAAAATCCACCAAGATGTTCTAACACACTACAGTAGTAGTTCTCTGAATTTCTCAAGCATCAGACAAAACCTTCATCAAATTGCTGCTCCCTACCCCTCAACCTGCTCCAATGAGAGTTTCTGAATTACTAGGTAGGGATGTAGTGGGACTCAAGAATCTACATTTCTAAGAAGTTTCTCCATGTTCCTAATGGTGCTCGTTCAAGGACTGACTTAAAATTCATTGCACTCAAATATGGAAGGCACCATTCTAGCCTAGTAGAAAAGAACGCTTATCAGGTGGAATGGTGGGATTGAAGTGTCTGTATTAGGGTAAGAAATGGAGGTTTCTCCCTAAGTGTTTCTGCTTGAATTCTGGTCCTGGGTGCCAGCTGCCTCTTCATCTTTGGCTAGAGTTCAGAGTTTTTCTTCCATGGAGAGAGTGGTGGCCAGTGAGGCAGTCAAGCAGATGTGTGCAACCAGGAGTCCGTTCCACTTATTTCTCATGAGGGATCTCCACTGTGTCTGTGCTATGAGACTGGGAGTTCTCTTCCCTTTTCAACAGCTCTTCAAAGATCTCATTGTGCATATAAAAGAAGATATACCCAGTGCAAAGCCTAGCCTCCTGCATCAGAGCTTCTTGGATACTTGAGACCTGGAGGTCATTGTAAGTGAACCACACTTGCCTCTCAAAGTCATATGCATCGCTGATATAATGGCCTGAATTTGGGGTCTTCCCGAGATGGCTGACAACACCAACAAGCCGATAAGCATAGAGGTCTCCCATCTCAGCATTTCCTTTCAGTTTCCTGGCTTCAGTTTCTGTCTTCTCCATATCTAAAACGAGTTTCTTTCCACGCTTTTTACTGGACCTTAATGCCCCTAGGGAATTCACGTTGGCCCCCTGGGGACTTAGGTCTGTAGGTCGCCTGAGGTTCTTCCTGTACCACTGGGCACGTGGCTTCAAAAGGGCTTGAAGCAGTGCCTGCTGAAGGGCTTGTTTGTAGAGCCTTGTCCTTCCATGCTGCTTGGTCTTTTCAGCCACTTTTTGGAATTCTTTTGAAATTCTGTTTTTTTCACCATCATAAAAATCTTTAATGGTGGCAGGGACACTCTCAGAATCTACCAACGTTTTAGTTTTCCTGTGTTTCTTTTGGTTTTGATTTTCAGATGCTTTTTGAAGGTAAACATCTGCCAGGTATGTTTCTGGACCTCTGGTGGGTTTACCTTCATTTTCATGGATCAGAGAAGAGGACATTTTTTCCAGATCTTTCATTAAGCCAGTGGCTAATAGCTCTCTTCCAATGACTGTTTCATCTCCTAAGCTCACCAATTTGGACTTTGTTATATTCAGTCTGGAACGTTTTCCCAGGTCTTTTTTCTGCTCTTCTTTGCATGACCCTTCATAGAGAATCTGGCGTTTTTGTGGTTCAGACTTTTTGTCTGGCCCAGTGTGTGGAGCTGCGAAAACACTGGATGCTGAGGTCAACTTTTTGGAAACTGCTAATGGACAGAGGTTTTCAGCACTCATCTTCTGAAATACTTTTAGGACTTGGATGTCCCTATCATGCACATTCTTGCTCACAGGAAGAGGTGGTTTGGTGCTTTCGTTGCAATGAGATGATAACTTTAAATACTTGGAAATAACAACTTCCTGGTCATCCTTCCTTAGCGACCAAAACTCATTAAAGATATAACGTTTCAGATGAACAATGAGAACCCTGGGGAGCCTACTGAATTTGTGCACTGCAACAGAACTCCTGTGCTGACATTTCTCACATTTATACTCAAGTTCTTCTGCTCCGAAGAAGAGATCAAAAGCAGACTGAATAGACAAAGGGAGCGCTTTCATTCCCTGGGGAAGGTTTATGGAGAGATAATTACTCACTTCTGTCTTGAGAACAACCTGACCACAGGCTTGACAAATAATAGAGCGCAGTAACTCAAACTCAAAATTAGTGATGACGGGACAAATGAGCACTCTGGTGGCAGCACTGCCAGCAAAGACCTGTTCAGCAGCATTGTCCTTCTCAGATTCAATTTTCATCTTCCAGATTGTGTTTAATTTCCCCATGTTCTCTTTCATCTGATCCAAACAGTGGCCTAAAAACTCATGGGCGTCATTTTGTAGGTTGCCAGAGAAGATCTCTGCAACTGTTGAAATGGCTTTTTTAATATTCACAAGTAACCTCTCCTTGATTTTTATGTTATAAATATTTTTCAAAACAAACAGCTCTGTCAAGCACATGCTAAGAGCACCAAGGGGAATTTTACCCCACTGGAAATCCTGACTGAGTAAATCATCAGCAAATGATGGAATCGAAAATAAGGACTGTAAAACTGCATTCATGTAACAGGTGTTTCCCAAATTAGGGAAGCCTTGCCATAATTTCTCTGGGTAGATATCAGAGGTCATCTTGAGTTTGTCCCACTCTGGGTCATCTGGTGCCAACAGAAATGTCAAATATATTTTCTCAGACTGCATCTGAAGAAGACCCATGCCATCGAGATGAGGCTTTCCTGGAGAAGCTAGGTGAGGCTTTCCAGGAGAAGCGGTCTTGATTGAGGGCTCAAACTCTGGTTTCTTATTCTTTTTTAACACTCTTAACCTCAATTTTTTCTTCTCATCATGGCTTACACACTTCAAGGGATTTGTCTGGGATTTCTTCTGTCTTACAGAGTCACCTTTTTTTGGGATTTTCCCAGTCGTCTCTGAACCAGATGATAGCAATTTTTTCCTCTTCCTGTATCCATTCTCTAGTAAATCTTTGCGACAAAATTTTGATGACTTTAATGCAGATGAAGTCCTCTTCTGAAGGTCATGTGTTCCAACTCCTTCTCCTGTCTGGAAAGATCCACTACTTGGTTTCTTGCATGCTTTTTGGGATGAGTTTTTGTTGATTTCCTTTCGTGTTGCCTTGCTGGCAAAGATATTTCCATCCTTCACAGGTCTCATGGATGGCTGAGTATTATTTTGATGGACTCTATTCAGGATCATCTTCAACTCTTGAGCATCTCTGGAAGATAATCTTTCAATAAATAAGTAGCTATTGTTTTGGAAAGTTAAGTGCAGGCGATTTTGCTTTTCTCCACACGATCTAAGGACCATGTTTTTAATGTTATTACTTAGTTGAAAAGTTACAGATTCTCCGGTGGTAAAATGCACCACCAGTTTGATCTTCTTCCGTTTTTCCACTGTTTGAATGTATGCTTCTTTGGACCTAGACATTCCCATCTTCCTGCTCCATATTTGGACAAAACCATGTACCTTTGGTGTGGCCATATTTTCTTCACAAATAAGTACAATGTATCCTAAATTATTGACAATCTCAAAGTTCCGATTTGTTTTGCAAGCTCACTTTTGGAGACAGCACCAAGAAATGATTCTTTAGTTCTCTATAACAATGGTTCTATTTCTAGTATCGGTTTTATATTAGTTTCTTCAGGCTCTGGATGTCCAACTATTTGGTGATAAAACTGATACCCTTCAAGAGCTGTACTTGATGACACGAGGGAAGAATCTTGATTTCTAAGGCAAGGCAGCTACTGGGAAATAAAATCAAGAAAAATCATTTAAGCTATCAAAAAAAAATGCTTGGATAGAACTCAAATTTTACTCCCATACATTAAATCTCCTTTCCACTACAACACTAGATTCCATTCTGATTAATTTCCCCACTTCAACTGAAATCATTAAACACTTGGAAGACTTTCAATACATAGCTGAAGAGCATAATGAACAGTGTCTCAAGCGTAAACATGTAATGTGCTAATCCTCCTGTCATAGAATGACCCTGCGGAGCAATCGTAATAAGTGAATAAGAGACTGGAGGCACTAGGCAGCCCTCAAACCAGTAACAGGTAAATAGCTCTTAATTTCCAGAAATCTACAGAACTTCATACACAGGCCACTAAATGTAAATCAATCTACCTCTTCTAAATCCAGTTGTGTTCCTTCCTTTCACGTGGCACATTCTAAAGTCCACACATTCTACCCCATGTGGGGGCATCCAACCTACCACTGCTTAAAGCAGGTATCAGAGAATTGGCTATCTCCAGCTCCAACAAGCTAAGATGACCTGGTATGCTCTAAGCAATCCCGATTTTTTTTTAAGATTTAAATTTATTTATTTATTTGACAGAGAGAAACACAGCTGGAGAGGGAACACAAGCAGGGGGAGTGAGAGAGGGAGAAGCAGGCTTCCCGCTGAGTAGGGATCCTGATGCGGGGCTCGATCCTGGGACTCTGGGATCATGACCT
This sequence comes from Spilogale gracilis, assembly GCA_004023965.1. Classification (NCBI taxonomy): domain Eukaryota; kingdom Metazoa; phylum Chordata; class Mammalia; order Carnivora; family Mephitidae; genus Spilogale; species Spilogale gracilis. Next base: position 212,122 of record PITA01000914.1, read on the forward strand.
GAGCCGAAGGCAGACATCTAATGACTGAGCCACCCAGGTGCCCCAGGAATCCCGATTCTTACGGTAAATGTGAGGTAATTGAAAATTTAAAGCCATGTGGAGCAAGACCATAGAAAACAACTTTGGAAGTTGGTTAAAATTGTGACTGAGACTAAGCTCAAGATTTGTGTTTACTGTGTTTTACTATTGAACAAGCAAATACAGGTAGTAGAAACAATTTACAAGAAACAGGATAAGTGGAAAGTTTCCCATGTGCTCCAGTCTTGGCTTCACTGTTCCTATGGAGACATGCCCAAAGTTACAAAGGTGGTATCAGCCATGCAGAGTGAAGAATGCCCCAGGTTAAAAAAAGGAAACAAACCAATGGTGTGGTGCTCTTTGGGCCATTATACCAGGGGTAGAACCAAGTCCGCATTAAGGGTCTCTTGTTCACACACAGAAATTTCTTACTAAGTCCCAGTTAACATTATTTTTTTACTTTCTATTTCTTACTCCACCATCATATGGCGTAGAGAAAACTGGTTATGCTCAATGTGGGTGAATTATGTGCTAGACAACACGATGTCCTGGATCATTAGTCTTGCTTTCCTCATACCTACAACTATGCTCACTACCTGTCTAAAGTAGAATCACCAGTAGATTCTCTGGGTCAACTGGGCTGTGGAGAACTGTCGTAAGGCCTTGCAGTATAATTGGACTACCAACCCAGGCAATGGGAAAATCACATGCAACAACTTCTAGCAGACCTTAGGTTTTTCCAGAAAATACTATCTGAACACCTTTAGGACATATCAAGCCATCCATGGACAAGTACAAGGCATTTTCTTCCAGGTTTAGTTATGGGATATGGACAATGAGTGTGAGATCTGTTTGTCTTCCAAACCACATGGAATTAAGACTATAAAGTAACCATTTTCATAATCAGTCTAACACTGTCCTTCTGATTGGCTAGAATTGCTTCCACATTCTCCTCTAATTGATTACCTCTTGCAATTGACATGAAATGCCTGATGTGCACTTCCTACAAGCTAAATTACGTCCATTTCTTGAAATATTCACCTCTCCACTCCCCAGGTGCCTTGCCTACTAACCCACGAGTGAAACATATTTTACAACAAGTTAGGTCTACCAAATTTACCTGACTCAGGTCATTTTGGCTTGAGAACTTCAAAGCCATCTTCATCTGAAGTTGAAGCCTACTTCAGAGCCATTCTGAACTTCAGTCCCAGAACTCCCCAAACAAGTTCTGAGGCTTTGCAAACACATCACCCATGAAAGGCACCTCAGCATCTTTTAATTAGTTTCACAAAGTGATAAATCTATAATCCTAATTCTTTACATATTAACACTTCCAAGCATACACTGCCTGCTTTGGAGCAAGCCAGATACCCCTGGCTTATACCCTGTAGGGCCCCTAACATCATCCTAGCAGAAGGTAAGTAGAAGGAAACAGCAAGTCACTGATGTAGGGAAAGAGAAGTTCCCATCAGGTTACAAGGAATAGCACTGGGGCAGTACACTAAGATCACCACGGCCAATGTATAAGAAGTCAAAGTCGAACTGAAAACTTACTAATAAGTGCTCTCAAATATGACAGAAAAGATCAACAAAGAAATCCCCACCATGGGTAATTTTGCTTGTCATCCTATAAAAACTACAAATTTACACTTGGTCAAAAAATACAGCCAAATGTCCCAACTTTCCAAAAATTTCTCAAACAGTCTATGTAAACACTCACTAAGCTTATGAGTTTGTGCTCAAGGCAAGGACATACTCTTGAGTACTAAGTAAAGAAACCATTCCCCAAACCCTAAATGTTCTAAGGTGACATTAAAATGGACTAGGTATAGTGCTGCTAACAACTAAGACATCATGTGTGGGTAATGAACATTTCTGTATAAAATAGAATGGATCCTCCCAACGCCCATCAGTATATGCCGATTGGTATTGAGCACTGTACACATACATTCTTAAAAAAGACAAAGTTTATTGGTCCTCCTGACAAATATTTACCATTAGGTCAAGCCGAGACAGACATATCAGAGATCAGTGTACTGTTCCCCCCCAACCTGACCTGCTTTCTTCTATGCTTAGCTCTCCACAGGACATATTAGTGACTCCAAAGAAGTTTTATTAATAGGGCGCCTGGGTGGTTCAGAGGGTTAAAGCCTCTGCCTTCGGCTCAGGTCATGATCTCAGGGTCCTGGGATCGAGTCCCGCATCGGGCTCTCTGCTCAGCAGGGAGCCTGCTTCCTCCTCTCTCTCTGCCTGCCTCTCTGCCTACTTGTGATTTCTCTCTGTGTCAAATAAATAAAATCTTTAAAAAAGAAGTTTTATTAATAAAAAAGTAGTAGTAGTAGTAGTAGTAGTAGTAGTAGTAGTAGTAGTAGTTATATTAGCGGATTAGCATCCCACTGCCACCAAGGTCAACTCTAGAGTATTGGGCTCACTGACAAAAGCAAGTCTAAGAACTTGCCCCATCGTATGTAGGCTAGAGTGGCTCCTATAACCAGCTTTGGCCCCAGGGTCCACATAATCTGAGCTAGCTCCCTGTAACTCAAAACCAGTGAAGAAGGATCAGATGTACTTAGTCACTTGAAATTAAAATTTTCTGATTAACTCTTTATGGGACCAATCTGAATAGATAAGCACTTAGCACTACAAATGTCTGTGATCAAGAAGGCATGTGCCAAAATTTATGGGAAACTGTATTTTCTCCCACACAGTTAAATACTCTTCCTAAATCTCATCTGTGTTATTAACTTGCTCAGCAAACCTTGTCTTTCTGGATAATGCTAAAGGAAGCTTCTGCTTGGTCTGGTCCCTGCCCAAATTGTCAAAAACTCAAAACTGGTGGAGCATAAGTTAGGGAGATTTTTGTTTTATCAAGTATGAATCTATCAAGCTCTGTTCAGCGAAGTAGGAATTGCACCCATCCATACACAGAAGTGCAGATGCATTCAAGTGAGAGAACGATCGTATTTATCATGGTCGAAATGGGGCCATAAATACATTCAAGCACAACAGCAGATTCAAGTAGTCTGGATTATTTATAGTTCACTGACCTACTGTAGATGCTAAGAGTTTACACAGATACACAGACACAAGATAAGTCTTCATTGATCCTATTTCCACCACTTGAAAGAACCTACAACCTCAGAAGGATTTCCAAGCTGCATTAAAAAAATCTGCAGTCCCAGCTCTGATCTGTATTTATCAAAAACTGTTGTCTGTTTTCTCTAATTATAACTGAAACAATCAAAGACCCTCATGGCATTTCCATTATCTGCCTTCAAGAGGGCGGTTAAGAGACATGTGTTTCCAAAAGTGATGTCTCCTCTCATTGCTTTTACCCCACAGTTCAACATGCGTATATTTTATTCCAGAATAAAGGCGACTTCTTTGCACCCACTGAGCAGGGAAAGTGCAGATTAGGACCCATCTTGCTGGCAGATGGCCAAGGGGTCTGACCACTGCTCACTTTCCTAGCTACCCATCTTAAGTTGAAATCCTTTTCTTGACCCTGCCTTGTCACTCAAAGGCTTTTAGGGCTTTTTTGCTTGTTTTTAGAAGATTTTAAACTAAAATGTGTCTGTTTTCTAAGACTCCACTGAAGAGTGCTATGTGACTATTCTATGCAGACTAAACTAGGCTTCAGCAGTAGTGATCTTCCAACTCCATTCCAAAGTTGTGACAGCCAAAGAGTTTTTCTTTCGTTTTACCCACAAACTCAGTCCATGCAATTTGATTGGTCACCTGCTAGCACAGCGCACTAGGCAGGCTCTATGCCATGTATCATGTCCAGGGCTCTCGAGGGCACAAAGGACATGAGTGTTCACTGTACCTAAGTAATGTAGACTATAAATGTCATCCTGTACACATCACAAATGAAAAGGGCTTTGCTTCCAGTGAGGACAAAGGATCTGGGGAAATATCCATTTTCTAGCACTTGACACAAAGGCAGGGTGGGAGCAGTGTTTTGTAAAAGAGAGGATCTTCTGGAGAGAGATTTCCCAAGCCCTCCTGCAAAGAAATTGGCCCTTGGAAAAAATGCCTACAAGTCTAAGAACCCAGAAACCCAGTTAATAATTGTGTAGTAAGATAATTTTAGAAGGATTTGTGAGGCTTTTGGAGTATTTACCCTCTATGTCCTGTATCTCTATTTCCCACCATCCATGCTTTCATTATTTCAAGAGCAAGTAAAACCTGAAAACCAGTGAGAATACATCCTTCAGACTTGAATGTGCATTTCCCATTTCCAAAGCATTCGTTACAAAAGGAGAAAATGTGGAGGTATTTACCACCTGGAGGCAGAAGAATAAACCCTGAGAAGAAGGCCCTTTTGGCTCATGGCTATGAGAAAGAAACATCTCTAGTGTCCAATCTTTTCCACTGACATTTTGTTACATTTGGGATCACCTATATAAACTCAAGTATGTGTTTATTTCACCAAATAGGTGAGGGTCAAGGTAGAGAGGGTGGTTTGGTACAGGAGATGACTTTTAATTATCATTTTATTTCACAACTTCTTTTTTTTAAAAAAGATTTTATTTGTGTGAGAGAGGGCAAGAGAGCACAAGCAGGGGGAATAGCAGAGGGAGAAGCAGACACCCTGCTGAGAAGGGAGCCTGACATGGGGCTCAATCCCAGGACCCTGGGAACATAGTCTGAGCTGAAGGCAGATGCTTAACCAACTGAGCCACCCAGACGCCCCTATTTCACAACTTTTCAAGTTTTTTTTTTTTAAAGTGGAGCTCTGTTTTTTTTTTTTTTTTAAGATTTTATTTATTTGACAGAGAGAGATCACAAATAGGTAGAGAGGCAGGCACAGAAAGAGGGGGAAGTAGGTTCCCAACTGAGCAGAGAGCCTGATGTGGGACTCGATCCCAGGACCCTGAGATCATGACCTGAGCTGAAGGCAGAGGCTTAACCCTCTGAGGCACCCAGGCACCTACAACTTCTCAAGTTTAAAAGCATGTGGAGTGAGAGGCGCCTGGGTGGCATGGTCAGTTAAGGGTCCAAATCTTGGTTTCAGCTTAGGTCATGGTCTCAGGGTCCTGAGATAGAGCCCCATGTCAGGCTCCACGCTCAGAGTGGAGTCTGCTTAAGACTCTCTTTCCCTCTGCCCCTCCCCCTTCTCTAAAATAAATAAATACATCTTTTTTTAAAAAAAGAAAACGTGTGGAATGAGTGAACAAAGACACATCTAGCATATGGTGAGAAATCCTGCTGAGTGACCCTAGCAAGACTCACTGAATAGAAATGAAGGCCCCATGAGCTAGTGTGCTAGCCTCTGTATGCCGTAAATGAGACAGGGTCAGGCAGTTGCTGCCGAGGTTGCTGATGATTTCTGGGTGTCCCTAATAATCTCAATCAAGAGCCCCCAAAAGCCAAACAACTTCAAGTCATGTTTATTTTAAACTAAACATAGCTTAGTGACCTTGGACAAACCAGTTCCCCTTTTGGGGCCTGTTAAACTAACTGCAAAATGATCTTCTAAGATTTGTTGGAAACTGTGATGCTAAGTAGAATATACCTAATCATCACATTGAATTTCCCAAGAAAGTCCAAGTAAAAGATATTCTCTCCACCAATTAAATGATGTGCATCAAATCTAGGCTTGGAAACTGTGGTCAACATAGGAAAAATACTGGAGGGTAAGTAGGTGAATCTGTTGTGTTGGGCAGATGGGAAGAGGGGACCCTCAAAACTCAACAGGCCTTCACCTGTTCACTCAGTCCTTAAACAAATATGTGTGGCATACTAGAAAGCACTGTGGTAAACTCTAGGTGTGGAAGAATAAAAAACATGGTCCCGTAAGACACTCATTCTAGCAGGAAGACAGAAAATGTACACGCCAAAACTCCACAGAATACCAGATGGTAGTAACTGCTAAAGAAAACATAAAGTCTGGGGCTCAGGGTTTGCTGGGGTAGGGGTCGGGGTGGGGTAGGGGTTTTGCTTGCTGTCTTCTACCTGGTGGCCAGGGCAGGCTCGACTGAGGACCATTGACACTGCGGAGTAGGAGGTTCTTGAAGGAAGTGGGGGAGCAAAGCGACAGATGGGGGATGCTCCAGGCAGGAGGAAGAGTCCATTCAAAGTCCGGCACGTGGGAGTGCGCTTGGTGTGTTAGCAACACAGAGCAGACCCATGTGCCGGAGAACAGGGAAGAGGTCTGAAGAGAGGAGGTGTGCGCGGTGTGGGGAAGAACAGAGTGAATGGACTGGAACATTTGCAGAGCAGGGCCAACGTAAGGTTCGTGGTCACAAATTCACAGCGGGACTGATCCGCAGAGTTGTGTTTTTCTGCAGCTGTATTCGGCTGCCGGGCTGCCACGGAGAGGACGTGTAATAGGCAGAAGCCCGTGTTTCACATCGCTGCCCATACTGCCATTCATGAGCAACCACATAAAAGGAGTAAGGGAGCGGAATGTGTAGAGAGGGGAGTAATTACAGATATGGACAAGAGAGGTCGAAATAGGGACAGAGAATGGAAAAATGGAAAGGCCTAATCCCATGAAATACCCGGGGTGGAGGGGGCAGAAGCATCAGGGAACCAGAAGTTCAGCAATCATTTCAGGCACTGTAATTCTGCCCCCTGCTTCTAAGCAGCTGTCAACTGCCTGTTGTCTTCCTTCTGCTATTCTCCTCCCGCCTTCCTTTCTGTTCTATTCATTCCCACCCTGGCCCTGAGGCTGGGAGTAACTAATGGGAATGGGGTGGGGATGGCGGGCTGCATGTTAGGGGTATGTGGATGGGGTTAGAAACTGGCACAGTCAGATTGGGGAGGAGGAAAGGGGCAGGGAAACCGTTCCTCTCTTTTTCACTCTCCCAAGTCCGGGTTAAAGGTCAGCACGTCAAGAGGCACATTGCCTCTAGAGCTTTTGCAATTAAATCCTGTCATTATGTCTGGTCCCAGCTTCAGTGCGGATGGGTTTTCAAAATGATCGGATCAGGGCAGACTGCTGCTTTCTCCGGTTTAAAGGTGCATTTCTGTACTCAGCAAACGTCCGAGTCATTGTATAGCAGAGAAATGGCATTATTTTGCCTCTTGATATACACTGCACATAAATCTCTCCGTAGGAGGCCCTGACCAAAATGGGAAGAATTCTCCAGACTAGCACATTGTTCCCATGAACTCTTCAGGCTTTGAACCTTTTCTGAGACAGATGTGGCAGGGCAACTTTTGGGTTTTCATTCTTTTAGAATGATTATGTTAGCGCTATTAATAATGCATAGTTGATTAGGAAAACAGAACGCAGACTCTTCTCCAGAAGTTAAATATAATTTCATTAAAAAAGAGTGTTCTCTCATGAGAAAGTACTTGCTTGTTATATTGAAATTATGATAAACGAGGCTTTCTGGAAATTAATTCCTTCTCCCCCACTGCAACTCTCCTAGTATTTGGCAGCCCTTTCTGCCAAGTATTGGGTTCGCTTGTTTATTCACTTACTAACCAAAATATTTGTTGATACCTAGTCAGCTGTGGACAAGATCCAAAGATGAAGCAATAAAATCTTCCTGACTGCAGATCAGGTGGAAGACAAATATTCAAAACACGGCAGCCCGAGCGAAAATGTATTAAGTAAGCTAAGGAGAGTTTAGCTAGTGGTACCTAAGAGTCCCCGTGTTTTCTGCCGTCTCAGCTGCTTGTAGCATTTTCTCTCTCTACCTGGATTCCTTCATAATTGCCCTTCCTTTTGGCTCAGTTCTACCCTGCCTTTGAAGACCCTGTCTGAATCTTGCTTTGTTCAGAAGGTTGCCAGGTCTGATTTTTTCCTACCTGAGGATTCGCAAAGCATTTACCTTTTGGAAGACCTGTCACTTAGCCTACACTCTCTTGTAGGGCTGCTTCCATGACCTGGCCACCAAGCAAATATGGAGTGCGGAGCAAAGTTTGTTTTTGATCTGTGTGGAGTGAAACTTTCCTCTACCAAAGGAGATCATAAAGCTGGGCAAGCAGGAGTTCTTTAAGGGTTAGGCCCCAAAGAGTCGCACTTTCCTCAAGACAACAGTGTCCAGAGTCTTAAAATAAGGGCTGGCTGGGCAGGAAGGGGTAAGTAAAATGGGTTGCTACTGTTACTGGAACAACAAGGCAA